>JAUIMM010000598.1:0-199410 GCA_031769625.1 Taudactylus pleione | reverse complement strand
GCAGCACTGTAGAAAGTGGTGTGTAGCACTCACACAGTGATGGCATGTCTTATAAATTTGTGGTGTGGTGTAAGCAGTAGTGTAAAAAACCATTACTGAACTACAAGTCTCTGGTGGCAGAATGGAATAAGAAAAAAAGAATATTCTTTTACTTTGGTGTTTCCATTCAGTATTTGCAGTAAGCACTAACTGATTAATTAAAAAATAAATAAATGAAGCAAGCTGGGCAGAGACTTGTAGTTGAGTGTTGATTTCAAAAACATCAGTGCCAACATTGTCGCAAATGTGATGCAGAAAATGCACATTCAGCATGTAATGAAAATACACTTCTTTCTAGGTTAAGATTTGTGGTTCAGTGATAGTTTTATACAACACTGCTCTGACCCCACTACTAATTTCATAGTCATGTCATCACTGTGTAAGCGCCACACACCACTTTCTACAATGTCGCAGTGACTGGCACTTACTGCTGTATACCAATTAGCGACATGTTATCCAAGTTCCTAGTGACACAGCATTCCAGACTTTGCAGCAACTGTGTGGCATAAAATACACAATCAGTTTGTAATCCAGAGACACCTCTTTCTGGCCTGAATATTGTAATTCAGTGATGGTTTATGTACCACTGTACAGACCCCAATACTAATTTCTAAGCCATGCCACCACTGTCTACAGTGCCAAGATCACTGGCACTTACTGATGTGTACCAATTAGCAACATGCTTTATAAACTCCTAGTGGCACAGCAGTTCACCTAGCAGCTGGGGGAAGGTGTGCTACCAATGGTCAACATTCCTCTCCTTTTCATGGCACAAGATCTGTAATTGCATGGGCAGACCTTGAGCTGACTGCTTAAAATTAAATTGCTGACAAAATGTCCTTTATCATGTTAATGAAAGGCTCATGCTGGCTTTGGGGGAAGGGACCTAGAGGACATACCAAGTTTGTAATGTGATCACACTACCCACCCCAAAGATTTAAAACAGTACAGTAGCCCACCCCCTCAACAATCACCACCATTCATTCCTGTAGAATACTATTATATAATAAAAAAGTATTTTTTTTACTTTGGTGTGTTTCCTGTCAGAATTTTCAGCTAGAACTAAATGATAAATGAAAAAAATCTCTAATAGTATGTACTTAATGTGTCCCCTTACAATCTTATTCACTGCATAAAACACTATAGAGTAAGCCGCGCACACACTGATCATTGATGCATACTGTAATCTTACCCTCAGTACAAGTTGCAACACAGGCACTTACAGCAAGTGTACTACAGAAAATGCACATTGAGTTTGTAATCTAAAGAAATCTATTTCTTCACTGAGACTTGGGGGTAAATTTACTAAAGTGAGAGTTTTTAGAAGTGAGTATTAGAAGTGATTTTGCCCATAGCAACCAATCAGATTCTACCTTCTAGAAGATAATAGCTAGCATCTGATTGGTTGCTATGGGCAACATCACTTCTAAAACTCACTTCTAAAAACTCTCACTTTAGTAAATTTACCCCTTTTAGTTTTGTGATGAATTTCTTAAGTGCCCTACAGCTTTCTCTTTTAAGTGCAAATATATTTAAAGTAAATATTAGCTATTTTCACTCATCAATAATTATTATATTACAACACTCGCCCAATAAGGAGTCATCTTCTGTTATCCTGCTACACAGGATAATATTTTTTCTATTCTGCAAATCTATTATACTCCTGGGGAGCACCACCAATCAGACTACTGGGAGGATTTTTTCTCTACTACTACAATTGTGTTGGTTTTCTAATAATAATAATAATAATAATAATAATAATAATAATAATAATAATAATAATAATAATAATAATAATAATAATATTTTGCAGTATATTCCCTATCCTGTGCAGAGTCTACTTGTGTTTTTTTCTTTTTAGATAATTTGGAAATTGTGTCTTTCCCTGAAATTACACCTGAGATGGCTCAGCCTCTCATGACCCCAATAACTATTGAGGAAGTGCTATTCAACTCCTTAAAGGGGAAAAGGCTTGAGGACAAGATGTTCTAAGTGGCAATTTCTACAAGATTCTCTTGTCAAGATTGCGTTATACATTGGTACGAGTCTTCACTGCCCTGCTTTCCTCCAAATAATTACCTCTACACTTTAATTCAGCAATCTTAAAAGTTTTACCTAAGTCTGGCAAAGATTTGTCTCTCCCAGGTTCTTACCAACCTATCTCCTTATTGCATTTAGAGCATAAATTGCTAACTAAAATTAATGCAGATCAAATTAAAGTCTTGTTAGCACAAATTATTCATCCTGATCAAATGGCTTTATCTGAGGTCGCCACTCCGAAGTCAATATCCGACGGGTCATCTCAGCTATCCATTCCTCTACTTCTTCTACTACTCCCCAATCTAATTTGATACTTTTTGGCATTCTTAGAAGCCAAAAAGGCCTTCGATTTAATTGAATGAGACCATTTATTTCAGACTCTTCTACAGTACGTCTTGGTTTCCCTGAGTCAATTGTAAATATTCTAATTTCTGATATTGTTTTATTCTCATCTCCAGGCCCAAGTGTCATGCAATGGATTTATATCATCCCCAATAACCATTTATAAAGGAACAAGACAAGGCTGCTCTCTTTCCCACCTATTATTCACAGTTGCTCTGGAACCCTTAGCAATCGCACTACAGGCCTCTTCCACTTGTCGGGACATCAGAATTGGTGATGTTGAATTAAAAATAGCCCTATTTGCAGATGACATGCTATTATTCGTCTCTGATCCTAACTCTTCCATTCCTAAAATTCAAGGATAATTTCAACCTTTTTGGGCGAAATCTGGATACCATTTTAACATCACTAAGACTTAGCTTCCCTCTCTATGTAACCCTCTAACAACTATCCTTATAATCTCTAATTCCTTTTCTTTTAGAGTGGTTTCTTCCGAGACTTCATATTTGGGTGTTTTAGATTACAAATGATATTTTTAAATTATATCATGAAAACTTTTCTCCACCAATTACAAAAATTATAACTTTGTTAGATTATTGGAAACTCCTCCCACTTTCAGTTATGGGATGAATCACTGTCATTAAGAGTATTTATTTCTCCCAAAATATTTTATCTGAAGCAAATGTTGCCCATTAGCTTGTCCATGTGAGATGTCAAACATCTGAGGAAAACCATGATGCAGTTAATTTGGCAAACAAAAAAAACTAAAATAGCTTTGAACAAGCTTATGGTATCTATTAAATTGGGAAATCTGGGAGTACATGAATTTGCCTCTTACTCACACTCTGGTGAGATTTACGAAGCAGTGGCTTCTATAAGCCACTGCTTCCCAGCAGTTTGCAGGTACATAATTATAATTGGACCTGGAGTCAGTGTAAAGCTGTTAAGCCTCAGGTAGGACTTAGCTGGGTATTGTCCCGCAACCGCCTTGAGGGCTGGCATTACGTTGTCTAGATGTGGCCGTGTAGTAGCTTAAACAGCTGATAAGATTTAAGTGACTAAAGCCTGTGAGCCAGTAGGTTGTGGTGTGGACTTTCGGCAGTGCAGCAGTCTGGAGGGCTGGAAGTGACTTGGCTGGCTGTGGCCTGTGGGCCTGAAGATGAGATGCAGCCTCTGGGCTGGTAGCAGCCTTGAGGGATGGAAGTGCCTTGGCTGGCTGCTGTAATAGAACACTACAGGAAGTGTGCTGGCCCATGTACAAAGGACGCTGGATAGCAACTTGTGCCGCTGAGTTGACATAAGCCTGGGTACAATGGTTTGGGTACTGAGGACGTTTGTGGTGCGGCCTGTGCCGCCGTGTTGACACAAGCAACTGACGCTGGAGTGCAGCCTATGCCGCTGGGTTGACACAAGTGCAGTACACTGGTTTGTGTATGGAGGACACTGGTGTGCGGCTTGTGCCGCCAGATTGACACAAGCAACTGATGCTGGAATGCAGTCTGTACCGACGAGTTGACATAAGCGCAGTACACTGGTTTGTGTACAGACAATGCAGGAGTGCGGGCTGTGCCGCCAGGTTGACAAAAGCATAAGTACACTTGCTTGCATACAGAGGATGCTGGAGTGTAGCCTGTGCCACCTAGATGACACAAATGGCAGGTACAGTAGATAGTAAGCAAACCATGCCACCCAGATGACACAAACGGCAGGTATACAAAATAAGCAGGAAGACTGGATACTCCACTGGATACAGGAGACAAAGCCAGTACCAGAAACACATGAAATGCTATCACCGTCACCAGAGCAGCATTCACAGCAGAAGGAAATGGACACAGGAGCCAATCTGGACCAATCCCAGAATGGACAGGAGGTAGGCAGATTTTCTGCGAACGCTGGCCTGACGTTCACTCTGCACAGTATTTTCAGTGCGGCGGCTTGTGACAAAAGCCCGGCGTGCTTTACACTGACTCCGGGTGCTGCTTTAAATATGTACCTGCAAACCAGCGGGAAGCAGTGGCTTGCTGTTGACTGATTGCTGGACAGGGATGTTTTCACAGACTCTAAGGGTGAGATGCATCAAGGGTAAAAATGCGGTCAAAACCCGAAAATATGGGTTTGACCTCATTTTTCATCTGCACCAAGCTCCAGAGTGTGAAGCACTCCGGGACTTGGTTGCGGTGGGTAATACTATCTTCCTGATGGCATTATGCATCCATAGTCCATCCACCACAAAGGGCCACTCTTACCGACAAAGTGGTCCTTTGTGGGGATTGTCATGCATTCCGGTGTTACCAACACCGGCATGCATGCATTGACAGGTGGACTGCAATATGAGTTTGATGCATCCCGGCCCAAGTTTGACAAAGCTTTATTTTTCCCATTTTCACCAGGCGCTCTCCTACACAGTAAATCTTCAGATATCCTGTCTCATATTTTACATAGCCTGTTATTCCATGATACTTATTACTCATGGATATCCCCCAGGTTGACGTATTGTGTCCCTCTCTGGGGTACCCATCATTTCCCCCTTCTCTCTCTAATAGTAATTTCTTAGTTGTGATACGGGATTGGTTGATACATCTAAGGTTTTTGATACAGGAGGTGATCTACTCCAGTTTTCTTATTGCAAGATAAATTTAATCTTCCACATTCCAACTTTTACATGTTCCTACAAGTTACGCATTATACCTCCTCTTGTCATACCACAACAGTTCTAGATCTCTTACATAAGGTGTTCAAATATTGTGAGTATGCCACATGCCGAATCAGATATATTTACTTGGAATTAATTAATATATCTTCAAAATATAATTGGAATAAATTACTTTTAGAATGGCAAACAGACTTACCGAATCTATCCCTCTCATTCCAATTATTTAACCACTATGACTCTACTATACAATGAGGATCTTAAATTCCACATACCTTGAAGAGGTGCATTTACACACGCTTCAAAGAGCCTATGTATCCTCTGCTCAATATGCTTATTTTAACCACACCATGTCAGGGGAATGTTTTAAATGCCACCATAGTACTGCCTCCATCTTTCATTGTGTTTGGGAGTGTGGTATGTTTAGATGCTTTTCTAACAAAGTGCTATCTCTAATTAATTATATTTTATAAGTAAATTTGCAACCAGACCCACTGACCTGCTTATGTGCAAACTTCCCAGGGTGGAATTTAGGACCCTACAAAAAAACAGCAATCCCCATCCTTACTATGTTTGTCAGGGAGTCAAAAAAACTTATTTTAAACCATTGGTTATCCAGGTCTACTCCTTCATAAAATGAAGTAAAGAGGAAAATGCTACAACTCAAAAAAAAAAGATGTTATTGGATTCTATAAAAAGTGGGGTATTTCTTTCCATTCTTCCCTTCCATGGTTCCTTATGTGTGACCCTTTATCCATGTTTTTCTGTTTTTTTGTTTTCTTAGTTCCACATGTCATTTCAAATATCCTATTATCCTAACACATATGCAGGTTCTTATTTAACATTTCCAATAAGTGTGTTTGGATGTTTAATTCTAATTCTTATACTATTTCTAGCATTCACATTATATTTACTGGCTGTGGACACCATGTTTGTGATGTCTTTGTATTTATTAGATACCTGCATTTTGATGTTTTGTCATTTGGTTGTTTTATTTCTTTATTTGACAAAATTGTCATATCCAAATCTGTTTTTGCTTGAAAAATCTATAAAACAGATAAAACAGATTTAAAATAAAACAGATTTAAATAAAAACGGATTTTTGAAAAACTTTCCCATATGTCAAAACATTTACCAACTCTAGTTACTTTTTGTAGATAAACTTTCAATTAGTCCATTAAAAAGAGAGAGAATAATTTTCTTTAAACAATTAAAATCTAAAGTTATTTTGGTTGAAATTAAACTTGAATTCTTTTTTGGCAGCGGCACTCAAGGCAATAAATAGTTTTCGGTCTCCACTATAAATCCTTTGGTCCCTGGGCAGCATTCCCAATATGGCCCAGGCTGCAGGACAAGGTAAGTAGTTAACCACACGATCTAGGCTGCAGGACAAGGTAAGTAGTTAACCATCATGATCTGTCTAACAATTATCTAAAAGGACCTTACTAGAGTACAAGCTAAAAACAATGAAACAAATCTGCATTGTCTTCTTGGCAACAGGGGAATCTATGAGAGGAAGACAAGCCCATCAGGGAACCTCGGTGAAGACTAATATATGTTCTGTGGAAAATATTTTAAAAAGCTCCTTATGTGAATATATATCAGGAATGATATGAGTCAACCTGTGTTATATGCTAAAAAATTATGCAGCCATAGTGGCAACCCTGTCCTGATCCTCCCCATAATCTAGCGTGTCACATAGAAATATGTAATTATTATTATTATTATTACCAGTTATTAATATAGCGCACACAAATTCCACAGCGCTTTATAGATAATAGTTGGCCATTCACATCAATTCCTACCCCAGTGGAGCTTACAATCTATGTTCCCTATCACATGCGTGCACACACATTCACACTAGGGATAATTTTTTTGTTGGGAGCCAATTAACCTAACAGTATATTTTTGAGTGTGGGAGGAAACCGGAGTACCCGGAGGAAACCCACGCAAGCACAGGGAGAATATACAAACTCTGCACAGTTAGAGCCGTGGTGGGAGTCAAACCCATGACCTCAGTGCTCTGAGGCAGTAATGCTAACCATTACACCATCTGTGCTGCCCATATAGAATGTATAGAATTGACCTTGTAAGAGGGTGGTGTTTGGGCTAACAGTGAATCAAATAAGTTATTCCAGTCTTGGACAGCAAAGTAATGAACAACCTGACTAATATAATACTGAGCCTTATAGTATGCAAAAGGATAAGATGCCAGAATCCATGCATCTCGAATGCTTGTTGGAATGTGAGAGGCTTTCTCAACAGCTCAACAATAGGTCTAGCAAACAGCCTATAGAGCAGATACCACTCTCCGCCCAGTTTACAAAGGGGCAAACAGCCTGGCTCTTTTTTTTTCTTTAATACTGCTCACCCACTGCTCTGGTGGTCTTCCATTCAGGCTCCCCCATGTTTACAGAAAGCAACTATACAGAGCACAAGCAGCTTCTGTAGTTGAGTGACAGTGGGGAGACTACCCTGACGTAAAGGGGAGCTCAGTATCTCACCTAGGAATAGCTAGTGTCATAGAATCAATGACACAGGTCCTGGGGCCATTCCTGACAATGTGTGACAATGCCACTGAAGAGTTAAATGTAGTTTCTTACTAGACAACTTATATTAAAAGTAAATAGTGCATAAGAACATTAAACAAAGCTTATTATGCTGGTAGATCTGTTACTGTTGCCTGATATAATACATATGTGTGACAGTAAGAAGTACTTATATAATTAATGAGCCAAGTACATAAAAAAGTTTTTCATTACATGTGGCTGGTGTCTGGACCTGCTAGGTCTTGATAGTTTCTCACCTCATATCACCTCTAAACTCACCTCTCCTGTCAATTACAGTCTCACCTCTCCTGCAAATTACAGTCTCCCTCTTTCTCCCTCTTTCAGCATCTGACCGGCGCTTGCAGCATATCTGCACATGCAGTGGTGAGAAACTCCCAGCAGAAACTGCAGTTTAAATTAGGGGTGAGCGGGTTCGAATTTCTGAAATCCGAACCCCCCTGAGGCCCCCCGATCCGAGGCCGATCCGAGTCAGGCTCGACTTTTCCCGCCTGACTCGGATCTGAAATTGAGGCAAAACGTCATCATCCCGCCTTCCGGGTCTCGCGGGTTTTGGATTTTAAATAAGGTACACGCGTCGGTGCAATTTTCTCACTCGGCTGTGGACAGTGAAGAGGGAGGGTGGGAGTTAGGACTGGCTGGGCTGTGTAGTGTAGTGTAGTGCAGTGCAGTGTTGTGCAGTGCTTTGCTGCGCTGTGCTGCTGTTGTACATAGGGGCTGTGTCTACTCCTCCAAAGTCCATAGGGGCTGGGTGTTTTGTGCTGTGCTGCTGTTGTCCATAGGGGCTGTGTCCACTCCTCCAAAGTCCATAGGGGCTGGCTGTGTTGTGCTGTGCTGCTGTTATCCATAGGGGCTGTGTCCACTCCTCCAAAGTCCATAGGGGCTGGATGGACTGTGTTGTGCAGTCAGTTGTCCATTGGGGCTGTGTCCACTCCAAAGTCCTGTGCAGTGTCCCAGTCCTAAAGGGGTGCTGTAGTGTTGTCCAGGGGGTGCTCTGTCTATCAGGGGTGCTCCCCCCAAGTGCAAAAAAATAAATATTTTTTCTGTGTTTGTGAATTGTGTGTGCAGTAGCCGCACGTGCATCAACAAAGTAGGGCCAAGCGTGCGCCTGTGTCATAAGTTAAGGGCCGGCTGGCTTGACCATTAAAGGGTGCTGTTACCACCAAAGTGCACTCCAAACAAAATAAAAAAATATTTTCTGTGTTTGTGAATTGTGTGCACTGTGGCTGCACGTGCATCAACAAAGGAGCAGCGCCAAGCGTGCGCCTGTGTCCCATAAGTAAAGGGCCGGCTGGCTTGTCCGGTAAAGGGTGCTGTAACCCCCAAAGGGCACTCCAAACAAAATAAAAAAATATTTTCTGTGTTTGTGAATTGTGTGCACTGTGGCTGCACGTGCATCAACAAAGGAGCATCGCCAAGCGTGTGCCTGTGTCCCATAAGTAAAGGGCAGGCTGGCTTGTCCGTTAAAGGGTGCTGTAAACCCCAAAGTGCACTCCAAACAAAATAAAAAAATATTTTCTGTGTTTGTGAATTGTGTGCACTGTGGCTGCATGTGCATCAACAAAGGAGCAGCGCCAAGCGTGCGCCTGTGTCCCATAAGTAAAGGGCCAGCTGGCTTGTCCGTTAAAGGATGCTGTAACCCCCAAAGTGTGCTCCACAAAAAATAAAAAATTCTCCTTTTTTTTCTGTCTTTGTGAATTGTGTGGGCTATAGCCGCACCTGCATCCTCAAAGCAGCAGCGACAAGCGTGCATCTGTCTGTTAAAGGGTGGTGTAACCCCCAAAGTGCACTCCATCAAAAATAAAACATTTTCTTCTCTGTTTGTGAATTGTCTGCACTGTACGTGCATCCTCAAAGCATCAGCGCCAAGCGTACGTCTGTCTGTTAAAGGGTGGTGTAACCCTCAAAGTGCGCTCCACAAAAAATAAAAAATTCTTTTTTTTCTGTCTTTGTGCATTGTGTGGACTATAGCCGCACCTGCATCCTCAAAGCAGCAGCGACAAGAGTGCATCTGTCTGTTAAAGGATTACATCGGTGACAGGATCCACGTTGGCATGTCAGACAGTCTGTACCTGTAGTGGCAGGAAAAAGAGACAATTTGGAGGCCCTGGTACAAACTGGCTCTATCTTACCTGAGTTGCCCCCCCTCCAGTGTGTACTCTGAAAGAGTGTTTAGTGTAGCCGGGAACCTTGTCAGCGAAAGGCGTAGGAGGTTGCTTCCACAAAATGTGGAGATGATGTTCATAAAAATGAATTATCAACTCTTCCAGGGAGACCAGCCTCCAGAACGTACAGAGGGACCTGTGGTAGTGGATTCCAGCGGGGACAAATTAATACTCTGTGAGGATGAGGATGTATACAACACTGAAGAGGGTGAGGAATCGGTGAATGAGGAGGATGAGGACGACATCTTGCCTCCATAGAGCCAGTTTGTGCAGGGACAGATTAATTGACAGCTTGTTTTGTGGGGGCCCAAACGAACCAATCATTTCAGCCACAGTCGTGTGGCAGACCCTGGTTCTGAAATGATTGGTTTTTTATCCTGTTTATACAACATAATGGTGGGTGGGAGGGCCCAAGGACAATTCCATATTGCACCTCTTTTTTTTTTTTGCATTATGTACTGTTTGGGGCCTAGTTTTTCAAACTGCCATCCTGTCTGCCACTGCAGTGTCACTCCTAGATGGGCCACGTGTTTGTGCCGCCCACTCGTGTCGCTTAGCACAGTCATACAGCTACCTCGGTGCAACCTTTTGGACATAAAAACACTATTGTGAGGTATGAGGTGTTCAGAATAGACTGGAAATGAGTGGAAATTAAGGTTATTGAGGTTAATAATAGCATAGGAGCAGAAAAACAAACACATTCTGTGATTTTAACTGTTTTTATGCTTTTTTTAAAAAAAATTCAGATCCAAAACACAAAACCCAGAACCCAAAACACGGAAGGGTGGTTTTGGCAAAACCAATCCAGATCCAAAACACGAAGAAAGATCCAGATCCAAAATCAAAACACAAAACACGAAAAGTGGCCGGTGCACACCCCTAGTTTAAATCACTCAAAACCAATAGCTACAGTTGTCAGGATGTTCAGTGCCACTGACCGTTCATACATAACCTTCCCACTGTGGTGCCTCCCCACTTTGGTGCCTGCGTGCAGCTTTGCAATTGCAATCCTTGATGAATCAGGCCCAATTTGCACTCTGCATAAAGAGAGGAACCTGGCACATCGCTTTATAGCCAGTCATTTCAACATACTTACCTACATTGTAGATAAGGGTACCTGGGAAGGGTCCTTGGCTGGATTATTTTGGGGTGCCTTGCGCCTCAGATGTGAACCCCTTAATGTTAGGGATGCCGGTATAGAGGAGCCTTGACGTTGGCCCAATGCGTAATCATTTATTTGCAAACGTATGCAACTAATACCTCTGAATTTCTATTATCATATAGGATTCAAGTATTTTTGCCAATATTGCTGCAGTGTGCTGGAGGAAATATCCCTTTTTTCCTCTGGATCAGTGTAAACCCTGCCATTTACAAGCACCTGGGCAATATCATTAAGCTGATTTGAGCGACCACCATACATTCTATCTGCACGTAAGGGAAAACCTGGTTGGCATGGGGGCACATGATGGTAAAGCTACTGGGCAAGAGGGTATACAAGATAAACCAGAAGGAGGGATGGGAGCAGGGCCAGATTAAAGGTGGGGCGACAGAGGCAGTCATCCCGGGGGCCCCCACACACCAGAGGGGCCCCCACACAGGGTCGACATGACCCTGCCAAGAACAGGTGTCCAGCGGCACCTGTTCCCGGGTATAGGCTCTGGAGCCGCTCTGTTCGACAGGCTGCATGCAGCAGCACAGTCAGTGTTGCTGCATCAGCTGTCTAATGGAGAGAGAGGGCCAGCTTCACTGTGACTAGTGGATAAATTCCTCCGCTGGTCGCATTGGGGGCAGAGGAAACACAACAAGCCCCGCCACCATATCCACACAAATCACATCATTAATCACGGGGGATGGAGCCTAACGAATTGAGGTGGTGCCGGCCAGGTCCTTTTGCAACCTACTGCTGCTTCAAGTGTAAGTGTACTGTTTTAGTGTGTGTGTATGTATGTACAGTATGTATGTATGTATGTATGTATGTGATATTGTGCATATGTGTTGGTGTGCATACTGTGTATGTATGTGTTAATGTGTATATATGTGTTAATGTGCGTATACTGTTTATGTGTATATGTGAGTGGTGTCTTTGTGTGAGGCTTCAGGGGGGGAGGGAGGGGGTAGGCTCGGCTCTTTGTGGCTTGAAGGGGGCCTCCACAGTTAAGTTGCCCTGGAGCCCCCATAAGCCTTAATCCAGCCCTGGAAGGGAGGCATGTGAGAGAATAGCTGTTGGATAGAATGGCATGTGAGGAAAAAAGGTTTGGGTAGAGCAGAGCCGGATTTAGACCTCATGGGGCCCTAGGCTAGATACCAGTTTGGGGTCCCCTCCCCCAAACAATCCATTTTTTAAATTTAACAAGTTATTCCATAGAAGACAAGTAGAGAAACACCCAAGTAAAGGAAAAAAAATATATACACAATCTCCACTAGAAAAAAAATACACACTATATTCACCACAGAAAAAATAAAAAAAAAGACACAAACACTGTCTGCCACAGCAAAAGAAATAAACACACTAAGTCCGCCACAGGAAAAAAATATACACACTATGGGCCTGATTCAGACCCACTCGCGAGCGGCTGTCCGCTCACAAGTGGGTCGATGGTCTGCACTGAGCATGCGCACGACGGAGGGACTTTCCTTCGCTCGTTGTGTCCGATCAAAGGGGGCGTGCTGTCAGTGTTGATCGGGAACGCCTCCCGTCAGAAGCCGGCCCACTGACATCACTAGTGATGTCAGTGGGAGTGATTTTGGCTCTGATAGAGCCAAAATCACTCCGGAGCTTGCGGTTGAAAACCTCAACCGCAGGCTCCGGCTCGCAATTTCGATGGTCGCGATGGTCACGACCATCGCGGCCATCAAAATGCACGCTCGTATAGCCTGTGGGTGGTGACCCACAGCTATACGAGCGTCCAGGAGGACGCTCCATGAAAATGGAGCCCGGCCCTCATTCAGAGCGTGCGCTCTGCTCAGAGCGTACGGCTCTGAATGAGGGCCTATGTCCGCCAAAGAAAAAAAAAATACACACTACGTCCGCCAAAGAAAAAGAGAGAGATGCAGGCCTGCAGCTTTATGCCGCCATGAATTTTCAACGGGGGTCGGCACCGACGATTACTCCCTGCTCCATGGCTGCAATCTGGCTCTTCTAGCTTTCCTGGGGGCCGGCACCTGGGACAGTATCATGCATGATAACGTTGCGCGTCGTGACGTCATCCATATACCCATTGCCCAGAGTATTGGACCAGAGCAAGTGACAGCACTGGTAAGGGGGAGGTGTTGGGGCGGCATAATAAAAATTTTTGGCCTATTTGTGCAATGCGCTGTTCGGGCAGCTGTTCCATTTAGTTTGCTAGGGCCCCATTTTGTGCCCCTGAACCTCAGGGCCCCTCTAAACATCAGGGCCTGGGATGTGTGTAGCCCCTTGTCGCCGGGCCTTCTCCTGGTCTTGGAGCTGGCACCCATCAGGCTGCTTCCGCCTGCCGGAGTTTTCAGCTAGCCAGCCCAGCAGTGAAGTGCGCTGTACACTATTTGACACTTCCTGTGGAGCACCTGATCCCCAGTTAATATCCTCCACACAACCCTGGCAATGGCCCCCTGAGAGCCGCCGTGCCCTAGGCGGGTGCCTTTGTTGATGAGTGTGAAATCCGGCCCTGGGGCAGAGGGATATTTATGAAAAATGCTGGCCGGGAGATAATTATGTGAAGAAAAAAGTAGTGGGCAGAAGACCATGTGAGAAAAAAGCTGGTAAACTGGAAGGCAAAGGGACAAGTGAGGGAAAAGCAGCCTGGCAGGGGGCATGTAAGAGAAAAGCTGTTATGTAGGGGGGCTTGTGAGAGAAAAGTTGTCATGTATGGGGCTTGTGAGAGAAAAGCTTGTGAGCAGGGAGGCATGTGAGAGAAATCCTGGAGATTTTCTTGTTTCCATTATTTTTTTCCACTGATTTAGAGTACAGACTTTAAGTATTGTTTAAAGGTAAGTAAAAGTAAATATAGCACAAAAATAAAAATTGCAAAGTAAAATAAAAGCAAAAGATCCATTCACCAGTTGCAGGAGTGTGTGTATGTGTGTGTGTGTGTGTGTGTGTACACAGTTACAATTGTCAGTTAGCAGAGAGACCCTGTAAAATAGATAACAATCATGAAGTAAAGCTATGAAACTGAGGATACAAACGTTAGCCACACTGTATCTGCAGAAGGAGAAACCACATATAAAACATTTTGTGACCTTGCTTGGACCCTGGGGCATCTTTAGAGAGGAGAGGGCCTGTGTACATTCCCCGTCTGGGGCCCCCTCCTCTTTCCCCTGTGGCCGGCAGCTGACTGACTCGGCTGGCCGGCCACCACAGCATCAGTAGACTATGGGCGCTAGAGTGTGCACAGATTCTATTGCGCATGCACAGATCACCGGGGAAATTTCATGGCAGCCATTTTCCTGGCGACTTCCTCACTGTGCACGCGCAAAATGCTGGAAGAGTGGCTACTGTGGCCATTTTCCGGTGTTTTGAGCACCGCTGAGACACCTGACGAGGAACCTCAGAGAGGTAAGTTTAAGATAATATGCATGGGCATAACTACCATAGGTGCATAGCTGAGGGGGGCCCATCTTCCTTGTCAAAGGTACAAGTGTTATATACATTTTCCCCATTGCATGGTATATAGAGGCCCTTACAAACATTTGCTCTGGGGCCTTCAAATACCTGGCTAGAGCCTTGATAATATTGGTGCACCCTGCACTCATTTTAGATACGCCCCTGCTGAGACCCTTTTCAGACTGGTAGTCTGACCTGGCTTCTTGCCGGGTCGATGATGTCAATGCCATCATGTGTCAAGCCAGCGCTTGGAGGAGAGATCATCACCAACACCAGCTCTCATTATGCTGTGAACGGGACCCTGGTTGCATCAACCTCGGTTACCCATTCACACTGCATTGTGAGCCGGGTTGACTCGTGTTCAACCCTGCTCATTACCGACTTATTTCAACCTGGCCCTTTCACACTGCACAGTAACCTGGCTTGCTGCTAACCTTGGGTTATTACAGCAAGTGTGAAAGAAGTATAACTAATGAACATTTTAACTGAACTTATAGATTCTTTCTCTATGTATAGGGGTCTATGCACATGATTAATTTAAAACATCCATATATGAAAAGATATGAGGCTAATGGAGGATAGCTAGATATTGAACGCTACAATGCATAATATATTTGGCTTTCTACTATTGACACTTCAAAGTCAATTGGAGAATTATTACTTCTTATTAGAAATTATACTGACAGGTCATCTGATAAGAATAATTATTCTACTGATAATTTCAATCAGAGAATATAGGGATTTCACCGAAATAATTACAATATACTGTATATATTATCTATTATCCAGCAGATGGAATACATTAGGTGAATATCAGTATGATGCAGTAAAATGTCAGTTCACGATCTTTAACAAACACACATTCTGGAGCATATTTAAAGGTACACACATACAATTAATGAGAAATATACTTCTCATATATAAACAAATCACAGTGGGACACTATTTTGGTTTTTAATAGCACTTTAATTTTCTTTGATTTATTTAAATCACATGTAGATATATTCATGTTTTGTCTAATATTTTTCTGGTCTTTGTCCTAATTAGACATTTCAAAAAATATGTAAATAAAAATGAAGTTTTATATGTTCTATTTACAAAAAAAATTGAATTTGTGCGCTACAAAAAGATATTACTTTCCTTTCCTTTTTTTTGATATTTATATGAGTTGTTATGAGGCAGCAGCCCCGGTAAAATTGTATTAATACTTATACCAAAAACTGGGTTATACTAAGAGATTAGTGGGTCTGGTTCTCAGAGAACCGGACCCATCCGAACTTCCAGATCTGAGGCGAGAACCAGGTCCGGCTCGGGATTTCCCAAATGACTCGGATCTCAAAATGAGGCAAAACATCATCATCCTACTGTCTGATTCTCGCTGATTTTGGATTCTATAATGGACTAGGTGTTCGGCACCATGTTCACTCCAGGTGTGGATGGTGAACTGAACAGACCTGTTGCTGTCACTGTCTGTGTCAGTGTGTTGTCCAACTTAAAATTAACCTTGCCTCATACTGCCCTTGACTGGCTGAACACAAACTATAATACTCAACCAATAGATATTAATAAACTTCTCTGGTTCACACACATACGCATGAACAGTGTGTGTATCTAATAGTGGATTTATGCTCTGGGCCGCTGACAGACGCGCCGGGCACAGGTGACAGGGGGTGTGACCTAATCACGGGAGGCATGGCCATGCCCCCTTAGAAAACAAAAAAAGAGAAAAAAATAATAATTTTTGCAGCACCTCACCCGGCGCACAGCCAATGTGGGGCGCAATAATTGTGATCTCTCCCCCCATAGACATAAGAGTATTCAAACCCTGCCAGGCCTCTCCAGCAAGCCCAGGCCTGAGTAATTAGTACCCGCTCCCCCCCCCCCTCTCGGCGCCCCTGTTTATGCTATGTAAGCAAAGTGAATGTCTCCCACACATAAATATGTTAACTTAGCGGAGATACAAGCATTAGCACAGAGATGACTATATATGATATATTATCAGAAATCAGGATAGTGAAGTTCACTCAACCCACTAGGTTATCACTGGGTCAATTACCAGCCTTGTTATTATGGGCAAAGTGTACTAATAGCACCTCTGAACAGACATGGTGAATCCTCCGGCTGATATATATACTGTTTGAACTATGTGTACACCCAGGCAATAATTTATATTATAGGATGTGGAATAAATGCTTTTTATACTGAAGTATGATGATTTGTGCTTTAAGACACAGACATCTACATTTGGAAACTAATGTTTCATTATTTAATTTTCAGTGGACAAAATGTATCTTACCAGTTAATGTTGATACAAAGGAATACAGCAATATAATAATACCAGATCTAGCATTTATCTATTTGCTGTATGTTAGAACTGTGAACTCATGTGGATTTAATACCCACTGGTGACAAAATAATTGATTTACTTATTTTTGTCTATTCAGACTTTTACATGTGAATTTATCATGTATTTTGAACCATTATAATAATCCATAACAGGTGAGTATAGTGCATATAGTGTGTCAGCAACATAGTTTATTTTCACTTTTCTTACTTATATTTCACAATTTTTGTAATATTTTTTCTTTTTTGCTTTAATATTTCACTGAACAAGGTTTTTCCTTTTATTCAACAGTATTAATAGTTATGTTTTACTTAAGCAATGTTTTCATACTTGTGTGCCACACTGTATAATTTATTTTCCTTTTTCTGTCTTTAGAATTTGGCATATATGTTGTCCAACTTGTCCTGTTGGGGTCTGGTGCTGAAGGCTGCTGCTGTGTTGTCCATAAAGGGACTGCAGTATATAAAGGGGGAGTCAGTGGGTGCTGCAGCTTCTGTATCACTTGTCCTGTCAATCAAGGGGCTGCTGTTTTGTAGTTGTCATGTCCATGAATGGGCTAGGGCTGCAGTCCATAAAGGGCTGCTGTGTTGTCCAGGGGGTGCTCTGTCAATCAGGGTTGCTCTTCCACAGTGTAAAAAAAAATAAAAGTGTTTTTTTGTGTGCCTTAGCAACTTAGCTGCACTATTATTGTTTAGTGACAATGCCAGCCAGACCACAGTTTATCGTCCACATATTTGTGACTGCACAGCAGGTGGTCTGTCCGCACTCAGCAGGGGTGCTTTGTTGTCCATAAACAAGGGGTGCTGTCTGTGTTGTTTATCAAGAAGCTGCTGCCTTATTAAGGGGTGCTCTTCCCCAGTGTAAAAAAAATAAAAGTGCTTTTTTGTGTGTGTTTTAGCAACTTAGCTGCGCTATTATTGTTTAGTGACACTGTTAGACCACAGTTTATCGTCCACGAATTTGTGACTCTGCAGGTGGTCTGTTCGCACTCAGCAGGGGTGCTATGTTGTCCATAATGAAGGGGTGTTGTCTGTGTTATTCATCAGGGGGCTGATGCCTTGTTCAGGGGTGTTATTATTTTCGTATTCATAAAAAAATCTTGTGACACTGTAAGTAATAGCACAGTGTGTTATTTTTTCTTCTTCATAAATAATCTTGTGACTCTGTAAGTGGTAGCACAGTGTGTTATTGTTATTCATAAATAATATTTTGACACTAAGTGGTAGCGCAATGTGTTATTCTTTTCTTATTCATAAATAATCTTGTGACACTGCAAGTCATTGATACAACAGTGTAATATTTACAATTGGCACAAACTGATGTGCGTGCTATACCCGACTTCATTTGTGTTTGTTGATATGGAGAATGATCAATTGAGAGGACAGCAGGAACCACATACTGGTGCTGGAGCTGCTGCCAGTGCCACTAGTCATGACAATACTAGTCCATCTAAATTGTCTACTAAAGCCAAAGCCCAAGGGCATACAGGGCTTAAGTCAGGGCATCTAAAATTCAATAACCAATCTGTTACAGTGGTAAAGAAAAATACATCAAAGGGAAAGTTAGCTGCAGAATGACATAAAATTGGAAATATGCCTTTCACCACATGAAGTGGCAAGGAAAGGCTAAGGCCATGGCCTTTATTTATGACTGGTGGTTCTCCCTCTTATGATGATGTAAGCACAAGTAAACATGCTGACATAGAAATCGAGGCTGCTTCTGTGGAAGTGCACCAGGATGTGCAGGATATTTGTGTAGCTGATGCTAATAAGGATGTTGTTGATGAGGATTTTGTTTGTGTAAATCAGGCACCAGTGGAAGAAACAGTTATTGCTCATGATATTTTATTTTTTATTTTATTTTATTGACAGTTTATTAACATTTATCAACTTATATAGTGCAGAAAATTCCATGATAAGGAAAAGCCCATTGTCATGCCTGGGGACAAGACAAAAAAAATCCACTTTTTATGTGTGGAATTATTTCTACCCAAATCTGGACAAAAATTGTCAAGTCATCTGTACCCTTTGTAAATCCAGAGTAAGTAGATTTAGGAACCTTAACCATCTAGGAATCTCCTCCCTGTTACATCATCTGCAGAGTATCCCTCCAAAAAGTTTTTTCAAAATTCAGAAACTTTGGCTAAAAAAAGTACCAACAAGCAGTCCAGTGTCAGCTAGCTCCCTTCTCTCTGCTAGATCTTGCACTTGCCATCTTCACCACCAACATCTTCATCAACAACATCAATCATGAAGTGATTGGTTTGTTTGGGCCCCCACAAAACAAGCTACCAATTATCAGCTGACATTGCTAGCAATGATCTCTAAGTGCACAAAATGGATTTACAGAGGCAAGATGTTGTCACTGTCATCATTCAATTCCTCACCCTCATCAGTACGTACATCATCTCCACATAATATTAATTTGTCCCGGCTGGAATCCACTATTACAGGTGCCTCTGTAGTTTTTTGGATGTAATTGGCATATAATGTTTAGTTCATTTTGCTGGACATCATCTTTTCCACACTTTCAGGAAGTAGCCTCCTACAGAGATTGCTCACAAGGTTCCTGGCTGTGCTGAAAATTCTTTCTGAGTACACACAGGAGGGTGGGCAGCTCAAGTAAAGCAAAGCCAGTTTATGCAAGAGCCTCCAAATTGCCTTTTTTTCCTGCCAGTAGTCCATTGGACTGTCTGACATGCCTATTTGGATGCTATCAATAAAAAAATGAAAATCGTCTTTAACCATTCTTTGAATGGTGACTGTATCAAATGGAGTCATGGTAGAGGTCTCATTAATTCAATTTAATTGTAGGCAATTCCTTTTGACCCAACCAGATATCAAAACTTGGTTGTGTAGACTCATCTGCATCACCACTGGGTCTTTTGGGAAAGTTTCGTTTTTTATCGACAGATGCACTTGCTGGAGAAACTAAAGAAGAAGCCATAACTGCTTCATGTGCCACTTGAGTTGACAATTTGCTTACCAAACAGCTCATTGCATCTCTCTACAGATCTGCACAATGTATGATTTAACTTTAGATCTTAAATCTTGCATTTGCTCTGTTCAGCTTGTCCACTTCCTGTCATCCTGATGAAGGGGCTTGTGGCCCCAAAACATCGATGAAATTCATGTATGATTGAATAAATCAGCACTATTCTTCACCTTTTACTTGGACTCTGAGTGCCGCCTCATGTGCATATATGTTGTGGGGATGCCGTTCCCTGCAAAGGAGGGCACCGGAGCAAGCAATATTTCTTTATTATTGTGAATGCCAGATCATTGCTGTATTTTTATCTATCTATGTATATATATATATATATATAAATATATATATATATAGTTTTAGTGGCAGAGGAGGCACCAGTATGAGGGCTCACAGTCAGGGATGGACTGTACCTGGCCTTGCCACCATACTTTTGCACAGGGGCAAATTACCACCTGCCGTATACTGTATCCTTAGCAAGGTGCAGTCCAGTGTCTTCACTGGCATTCAGCAGACCAGACTGTCACTGCAACAACTGCACCCATTAATCACCTCCAACAGCGTCGCTCATATGAAGTGCTGATGATGCATGCTGCCTGTCAAAAGTGGACTCAAGAAGCTGTTATCCTCAGATGGAAGGAACAAAGGAGGCCCTTCTTGTTTGGTAAGTAAACTACTGAGGGGAGCTGGGGAGCACTAATAAAATCTGGATAGGGGAAGGGGAGCACTGTAGGGGACATACATATGCAATTATAGAAGCAAGGGATGATGGGAAGCATTTTAAGTCATTAACGGGCATACAGACCAGAGTTAGAGAGAGTAGGAGCCACACGATAAGGGACATCCAAGAGGGAGGAGAGAACAAACAATGGGGGTAACTATAATGAATAAACAGACATGGGGGGTCACTATAAGGAATATAGAGACAAGAAGTGTCACTAAAAGGAAAATACAGGCAAATGTGTCACTATAAGGAATACAAGGGAAGAAAATACAGACAATGGGGACACTATATGGAATATTGCAGGCAAGGTGATCACTGAAAAAAACAGAAAAGAGGGTCACTATAAGGAATATACAGACATGGGGGGTCACTATAAGGAATAGAGACAAGAGGTGTCACTAAAAGGAAAATACAGGCAAATGTGTCACTATAAGGAATATACAGACAAGGGAAGAAAATACAGACAATGGGGTCACTATATGGAATATGCAGGCAAGGGGATCACTGAAAAAATAGAAAAGGGGGTCACTATAAGGAATATACAAAGGGCTCACTATAAGGAATATAAACACATGGGGGTCACTATAAGGAATATACAGATAAAGGGGTCACTATAAAAAATACAGACAGGGGGTCACTTTAAAAAATACAGACAGGGAGACACTGTAATGAATATCAGACAAAGGGGTCATTATAGTGAAAATACAGACATATGGGTCACTATAAAGAATATACAGACAAGGGGGTCAGTATAAGAAAAATGCAGATAAGGACAGCACTATATGGAAAATATAACAAGGGGGGTCACTATAAGGAAAATACAGACAAGGAGAGGAACAAAATGGCAGCTGTCATATTTGGTTCTACTTGCAAATGATTGTTTCACAATCAATTGTCATTTTAGATATTAGGAGTAGATTTGCTAATATTTCTAAAACAGACAAATAGTGGTGTTGCCCATAGCAACCAATCAGATTCTAGCTAACATATCTCTATTGCATTCTAAAAAATTATAGAAGTTATCTGATTGGTTGCTATGGGCAACACCAACACTTGTCTGTTTTAGCTTCTTTAGTAAATCTACTTCTTAGTCTTCTTGGTCACTTTCTGTGTTGAATATTCACCGCCAGCAGCAGCAACCCTAGCCTGCAAGGATTATTCTTGTGAATCCTGGATATGAGAGTAGCCAGTTAGCCTTTGCAAATTTAATACAGGAGAACTACCTCCAATTATTAATGAGGGGGTTGATATTGAAGGCATTGACATGGAGATTGCATGTGCTGTAATATATCCATGCTGCTGCTAGCTGATGCTGGACTGCTTGTTATTATTTTACAGTTTTTTCAGATTTTTTTAAATAATTTGCATGAATTTACTGCAAATTATGTAACAGTGAGAAGTTGCTTGGATGTTTAACATCCCTACCTCTACCTACTTTGGCATCACAAATAGTATAAATGGCTTTGCAAATGTTGTTAGGAATTGGAGAAAAAATATTCCACACAAAAGAGGTGGAAGATGATCTCGACAGTGAAGTGACACTGGGCAGATCTTCTGAATAGCCCAGAATAGTTGCACTGCAAAGATATACTGGCATGGTTTTGGACTCCTACATAGCTCAGATGATTGAAAAGTAGAAAGATGTTGTGCTGGTCTTCTTAATAACCCAGATTAATTCCACTGTGAAGAAATTTTGACATATCTTCCAAATAGCACAGATAAATGAGCTCCACTAAGCAGCACAGAGCAGGTTTCCAAGTAAAGATTACAACATTTCTAAACATTTCAGCAAGAAAATGGTATAAGTTAATGTCAATTGGGCCACCATTAGGGATTTTTCTCACAGAAAAAAAATTATTTACAGGGATCTAGGCACCCATGAAGTTTAAAAAATAGGCTATACCTGACAATGCCAACAACAACTCCTGGCACATGCTTCATTCAGAACATAATGTATAGCTATAATTACAGAATTGACAAACTACACAGGAGCTACAACACAAAGGGACAAGAGGCCCTCTGATTAATAATGGCATAGATACATTTGTCAGTCCTTCAACAAAGGGGCCATAATTCCATAACCACAATGATTTCAAATAATTTGCAGTAATTACTATTACTACTACCAACAACAATAACAACACAATTGTCCCTGCTGGATTATCAACAAGGCAATTTAGGTGGGCAACTAGGGTCCACCCACCAAAAGCAAAATATTTTCCTTTTGAATGGTCAAGCCATGGCTTGGGGTTGGGAGGGACTGGGCTCTGCTGCATTGTCATGTGAGGAGGATAGGTGGGCATTGTCATCCCTTCTCATTCCCTGTGCAGCCAATCTAACCACCTACAGTAGATGATCCATGGCTCAGCTCGCTACACAAATCACAGTGAGTTGGGTCTGGGCTGCTGCATAAAAACAAGCACAGGCTCAGTGTCTAAGTTGTTAGTAAGCCACAAACTGAAAAGACAAGGGTAGTAGCCAACACGCATTAATTTGCACTTAGTATGCTGTAAACAAGTGCTCTAGACATGATAGTATTTTTTGGACTTATGGGAATTGATCTATGGGCTAAAGATGAAATATGCATGCTTCCATATTGAAATATCTTGAAACATATCTATAACAGAGGTGATCAACAGAGGTGATCAAAAAATAGAGAGACACAAGACTGAAGCCTGATGCTCTGAGGTCCTCACTACTGTCTTCATCTTTCTCACAGATGCAAAAGGGGGTCCACAGAGTCATCACTAAAGCCTCGATAACTTCTGAGTACCCACTACAGCAACCTGTTTCTTTTTTTTATTTCTTTTTTATTGAAGCATTATATAAGTAGTACAAAGTTAAAACAACATTGATACAAAATCAAAACAGTGAAAATATAGAATATATAATGGTTACCACATACAGATAGCAGCTATAACCACAGATATATATATATATATATATATATATATATATATATATATCATTCTTGGATCATTCACAAAGAGAAAGAAAAAAAATAACATAAATTCACACTGATATAATTAAATAAATAGATAATAAACAAAAATAAAGTCTCTCCCCCCCCAAGGGAAAACCCCAAACCCACCGCCCTTAAACAACAATTGAATCAAGATCAATGGGCGGATCATTATCGATTATGCGTAATAGATACCAAGAGGTATTATGGAGACCATGATGAATTTGTCGTCTCATTTCACTAGATAGTGTAGAAATATAGCTTTCCCACATATTGAAAAAAATTTCTACTTTATGCTCCTTGTCCAGTGCTACTTCTACCCAATCCATGCGAAACAGATAAAAAAAACTTGGATCTAAACAGGGGCAATGATGGGGAAGATGTGGAAATCCACTCTTGCAAAATTGCCTTATGGCCAGCCGCACTAATAGTTAGGAGCAATCGCCTTTCTCCTTTACTAATTCTAGTGGTGGTTGGCAAAATACCCAGCACTGCCCACTCTGCAGTGAAAGGCAGATAATTAAGTAAATTGTTTCAGCATATCTCTTGACCTGAAGCCAGAATCACCTAACTAGTAGGCAGTAGCCAAAAAAAATTAAACAAATATGCATTATCCTCCCCACACCGATAACATGAGTGAGAGGAGGTACGTCCCATAAGGAAGCTCCTGCATTGAGATAGATACACTCGGTGGAAGATATTTAACAACATTTTGGTATACATAGCCAATGGTAATGTTTTACAGGAAACCGCAAGCGCAGCTATCAAGTCATCCACCGTAAGCGAGGGTAATTGTAGCAGCTACTGTGCCATCCCTGTAGTAGAAATGGAGTAGTCTATGTCTTAACGAAAAAAGACATAGTAATGGCAGATAGCCTTTTTCAGAACAGGAGGGTGTGACAGTATCGAATCTAGAGGATTGTTCCAATCCTTGACAGAGAAATGCCTAACCACAGTATGAATATAATGCTTGGCTTGGAGAAAAGCCAGGGGATGGCCAGTTAAGGTAGTATACCTCTCCACAGCAGCTGCATATGATAGTATTTGCTTTGTATCCTTATCAATTAAACAGTCTATACTAGTAATGCCCCCAACCCACCATAAAGTAAATGGATACCCAGCTAGACCTTCTTGGAAGTCGAAAATTCAAACCAGCATGAAGCCGAATGAAATGCCATAACCTCCTGGTATTCCACAATAAGGGGTTATCGTTTAAATTTGGGACCACTGCTTGGTCGTGGAGATGTAGGAAAGCAAGCAAACTGCCATCAGCCAGAAAACCTCTTTCAATGGAGGTACTTGCGTAGTTGTCACTGTTGGGAATCCAATCAGATAGGTATCTAAAAATGGCTGCCCAATTATATCTTTGTATGTCTGGGAAACCTATCCCACCATTTGCCTTGGTTTGCTGCAGTCGTACTAAGCTAATTTTTGGTCTCTTTCCATGCCAGATGAACCTCCAAAACAATGCAATCAAACTTTGCAGATCTTTGACTGTAATAAACAGGGGAAGAGCTTGAATGAGGTAGATAAGTCTTGGAAAAGAGACCATTTTAACCAGACTTGACCGTCCCAAATATGACAAAGGAATATCTCTCCAACCTTCCAGTTCATCTGAAATTACCTTCATAATATAAGTGTAGTTTAAAGAATTAAGATTAACCAGGCAGCGGGGCACACAGACCCCAACATATGTGAAATGATCTCTAGCCCATTTCAGTGGGGAGTCACCTATCATGAAGAACTGTGCAGGACGTGGTCCCAGACAAAGTGCTATCGATTTCTCAACATTCACTGAGAACCCCGATACAGTCTCAAAGTGCCTCAATATCTGAAAAGTAGGGGCTACAAATAGTTGGGTCAGTCAAATATAACAAAACATTGTCATTGAATGCTGTTAATTTAATTTCTTTAGAACCAACTGATATGCCTTTAAATTCTGTACATTTGTCTAATATACGAAATAATGGGTCTATGGCTAGGTTGAACAAAAGGGGCAAAAGGGGATAGCCTTGCCTGGTTCCTCTAAGCATTTCTAAAGGAGCACCACAATAACCATTAATAAGTAAAGTAGTCAGTGAGCAACCTGTTTCTTTAGTTTTTTATGTTATTTTTATTAGCTGGCACAAGGTGGAGGGGCCTAGACTATTCTTTATAGCACAGATATGGACCTGCTCCCTAGGGTCCTGCTCCTGACAGTAGGAAACTACCCAGGCAGACTGAGGGGGTCATTCAGACCTGCTCGCGAGCAAAGGATGCTCGCAAGCGGGTCAATGTTTTCCGAATGTGCATGCACACGATGGAGGGAGCTCCGTCGTGCGCATGCGCGAGACCCAGCGAGCAACGAGGAATACATCGCTCGGGGTCTCGCACCAAAGGGGGTATGCTGTCGATGGTGACTGACAGCATGCCCCCTTTGGTGGGCGTGCCGGGGCGTGGCTGCCAGACAGAGGCGTTCCCATGGGAACGCCTACCATCTGAGTCCGGCCCCACTGACATCAGTAATGATGTCAGTGGGAGTGATATTGGCTCTGGTAGAGCCAAAATCACTCCTGGGCTTGCGGCAGCGAGACCCTACTGCAGGGTCTCGTCGCAAGCCTGATGGTCACGATGGTCAAAGACCATCACGACCATCATCATGGCCGCTCGCTATAGCTGTGGGTGGTCACCCACAGCTATATGAGCGGCCAGGAGGCCGCTCCATTTTTAGGGAGGAGGGCACTGATTCAGAGCGAGCGCTCTGGTCAGAGCGTTCAGCTCTGAATCAGGCCCTGAGTCCCATGTCTGTCAGAATATACTGTTAAGTACTAGATAGATAGATAGATAGATAGATAGATATTAGCTCATACTTGTCTACTTTTGAAAATGCATTTCAGGGAGATTGCGAAAGCACCACCTATGAGCACAGTGGTAAAGTGGGCGTGTACTGCTACATCTGAGAGACGTGTAATAAACCTGATTTGCATCCAAATGTAAATGAGCTCAAACGCAGTTAGTAAAATCTACTGTATTTGTTAAAGAAAACCTACTGACTCTCTACAGAAAATGCATGAAGCAATAGGGATCATTGGCCCTCATTCAGACCCACTCGCGAGCTGCTGTCCGCTCTCAATTGGGTCGATGGTCCCCACTGCGCATGTGCACGACGGAGGGAGCTCCGTCGTGCGCATGCGCGAGACCCAATGAGCGAAGGACTTTCCTTCGCTCAGAGTGTCTCATCAAAGGGGGCGTGCTGTCAATGGTGACTGACAGCACGCCCCCTTTGGTGGGCGTGCCTGCCAGACATAGGCGTTCCCAAGGGAATGCCTACCATCTGAAGGCAGCCCCACTGACATCACTAGTGATGTCAGTGGGAGTGATTTTGGCTCTGATAGAGCCAAAATCACTCCTGGCCTTGTGGTTGAAAAACCCAACCGCAGGCTTTTGCTCGCAGTTTCGATGGTCGCGATGGTCAAGACCATCGCGACCATCATCCTGCACGCTCGTATATGCTGTGGGTGGTGACCCACAGCTATACGAGCGTCCAGGAGGATGCTCCATATTAATGGAGGTGGGCCCTGATTCAGAGCGTCCGGCTCTGAATCAGGGCCATTGTGCCTTATAATAATCAATGCAGAGACATTATACTAATAATCCCATTTGAATGTATATATCTCAGGACTTTTTTTATATATTACAGTATCATAATGGGGGTAAGGTGCAATCAGGGAGATTGTTAAACCTTTCAGGGAGACAGGGAGATCGTTACTATTTCAGGGAGTCTCCCTGACAATCAGGGAGAGTTGGCAAGTATGTATTAGCTTATGTACCCAGTTTCAGCCGTGTAGACATTAGATATTTTAATTTCCTTCATACCATTTTAATGTAACTTATACTGTATGCCTAGTTTATTTTATGCCTCTGGTGAAAAGGAGTGTGTTAGTATCAATTTTTCTTGCAAACATTTTTAATTGAAATTAAGAGCAAAAAAAAACAAAAATAGATTTGTACAGATAAATTTTTGTGGTGAAATTCTGTTAGTCATAAGAACACTATTTTGCCTGTTCCTCTTCAAATTACACAGTCCCTTCTTCAAGAACTTTTCTATGTGCTGCCACCTGGACTGAGGGCAAAGTTTCAGCATCCGGATCCCGAAAGATCCCAGATATTGCTGCCATTTTTGCCACTTCATCCGCTGCAGTGTTACCCAAGATCAGGGTATCGCTCCCTTTTTAGTGTCCAGGCACTTTGATGATTGCTGCATCATTAGGATGTATCTTACCCAATTCCCAAAGTTTTTTAGAACTGAAACATGTGCCAGAGATTTATTTTGTCTGTCCAAGAATCCACGCCTCTGCCATGTCACCAGGTGCAGAGAAAGGGACTGAACTACATATTTATTTATTTATTTATTAACAGTTTCTTATATAGCGCAGCAAATTCCATTGCGCTTTACAATTTGAATCAACATTAACATTTTACTGGGTTGTAAAAGACATACATACATGACATACGTAAGACACATACATAAGGGTAAGAGGGCCCTGCTCATAAGCTTACAATCTGTAGGGAAATAGGTATTGATACACAAGGATAGGTGCTACATATTGCAATTTGGTCCAGCCCGATTGCAGATGTTCTTGGTGGGCTGTGTGATCCAATCACACTGGAAAGTTGGCCTATGGTTAGGAGGAAGTTAAATTGAAGAAGGAGAAGATGTGATGGGTGTTTACTATGAGAAGAGAGTTAGATATGGATGCTATAAAAAGGTTAGGTGGGCGGTTCTGGAAGCTGATAAGCTTGTCTGAAGAAGTGAGTTTTCTGAGAACGCTTGAATGTTTGGAAACTAGTGGAAAGTCTTATTGTGCATGGTAAGGCATTCCACAGGGTTGGTGCAGCCTGAAAAAAGTCCTGTAACCGTGCATGGGAACAAGTAATGCGCGGGGATGAGAGACGCAGATCTTGTGTAGAGCGGAGATGTCGGGTTGGAAGATATTTTGAGATAAGTGAAGAGATGTATGTTGGTGTGGTTTGGTTAATAGCTTTATGCGTGAGTGTAAGTATTTTAAATTGAATACGGTAGAAGACCGGCAGCCAATGGAGGGACTGACAGAGTGGATCAGCAGACACTGAACGTTTGGTGAGAAAGATCAACCTCGCAGCTGCATTCAAAATGGATTGTAGTGGGGAGAGCCTGTTTTTGGGAAGACCAATAAGCAGACTATTGCAATAATCAATGCAGGAAATAATGAGTGCATGTATTAGAGTTTTTGCAGTGTCTTGCGTAAGATATGGTCGAATTTTGGATATGTTTTTTAGATGTATGTAACAGGATTTAGAGACAGATTGAATGTGGGGAACAAAAGACAGTTCAGAGTCAAGGATGACACCTAGGCAGCGAGCTTGTGGGGTCGGGTTGATTCTCGAGTTGTCAACAGTGATAGAGATATCAAGTTGGTAACTACAATTGGCCGGTGGAAATATAATTAATTCTGTTTTGGATATATTAAGTTTGAGGTGGCGAGATGACATCCAAGATGAACTGGCAGAGAGACAGTCAGTGACACGGACCAGCATGGATGGTGACAAATCTGGGGAGGATAAGTAAATTTGAGTATCGTCTGCATACAGATGATACTGAAAACCAAAAGAGCTAATTAGTTTGCCAAGAGAGGTGGTATAGATTGAGAAAAGCAGAGGACCTAATACTGAGCCTTGAGGTACTCCCACTGATAGAGGTAGTGAAGTGGAGGTAGAATCAGAGAAGCGAACAGTGTAGGAGCGATTAGATAGGTAGGATGAGAACCAAGAAAGGGCTGTGTCTTGAAGACCTAGGGATTGTAGTGTCTGTATGAGAAGAGAGTGGTCAACAGTGTCAAAGGCAGCAGAGAGATCTAGAAAAATTAGAAGTGAATAATGGCCTTTAGCCTTGGCAGTGACCAGATCATTTACTACCATAGTCAGTGCTGTCTCTGTGGAGTGTTGGGAATGAAAGCCAGACTGAAGTGGGTCCAATAAGTTGTGGGTGTTAAGAAAGTGTGTGAGGCGAGTGTAGGCAAGTCTCTCCAGTATCTTGGAGGGGCAAGGCAGCTAGGAGATAGGACGGTAATTTGAGAGAGTGTTAGGGTCAGAATTTTGTTTTTTCAAAATAGGAGTGATCACTGCATGCTTGAACAGTGATGGAAATATACCAGTAGAGAAAGAGAGATTACAGATTTTAGTTAAGTGTGGGATGAGCACAGGAGACAGAGCTTTACTGATTTGTGAGGGCATAGGATCAAGAGGAGAGGTAGTAGAGTAGGAGGATGAGAAGAATGTAGATACTTCATCTTCATTAGTGGGGTCAAATGATGAGAACATGTCACTGGGTTCAGGTAGTGAATTGAACAAGTGCCTGGCTGAGGAAGTGCATACCATTTCATTTTGGATATTATCTATCTTGTTCTTGAAATAGGTAGCAAGATCTTGTGCACTGATAGTAGCAGGCGGGTTGGGTGACGGAGGGGTGCATAGTGATTTAAATGTATTAAAAAGTTGCCTGGAGTTAGAGGCTTGGGCAGAGATGACAGATTGGAAATATGTCTGTTTGGCATTATCCAGTGCATTACAATAAGAGTGGTAGATAGTCTTATATGTGAGGAAGTCACTTGGAGTATGAGACTTTCACCACTGACGTTCTACTTTACGTGAGAGTTTTTGTAGGCGTCTTGTGAATTTGGAATGCCACGGTTGATGTCTAAGTCTACGCGGAATGTGATGGGTAGCTGGAGCTACTTCATCAAGGGCTAGTTCTAGGGTCTGGTTCATGTGTGATACAGCAGTCTCAGGAGAAGTGAAATTAGAAATAGGTAAGAGTGATTGCTGCAGAGAGGTGGATAGTTGTTCAAAATTACTAGCATTAATATCTCTGTGGGTTTTAGGAGGTTTGGTTGATTTGCTTGGCATTGAGTTTTACGTAATGGAGGAGAGTGTGCAGGTGATAAGGTTATGATCTGAGAGCGGGAAAGGAGAATTAGTGAAATCAGAAACTGAGCATAGTCTGGTAAATACAAGATCAAGGCAGTGGCCATCTTGATGAGTAGAGGAGTCAGTCCATTGGGAGAGGCCAAGGGAGGATGTTAAGGAGAGAAGTTTGTAGGCATGAGGGGATTGTGGACTGTCAATGGGGATATTGAAATCACCCATGATGATGGTGGAGATGTCAGAGGATAGGAAGTGAGGGAGCCAGGCAGAAAAATGTTCCAGAAATTGATTGGGTGGTCCAGGTGGGCGATAGATAGCAGCATTGCGCAGAGAGAAAGGAGTGAAAGTCCTAATAGAATGTACTTCAAATGATGTAAATGTAAGGGACGGTACCTGTGGAATAACTGTGTATGTAAAAGATTGGGACAGTAGTATTCCTACTCCACCTCCTTTACTATTACCAGGCCTGGGGGTGTGTGAGAAGTGTAGGTTACCATGTGAGAGTGCAGCAGGGGAGACAGTGTCTGATTGTGTAAGCCATGTTTCTGTTAATGCCAGAAGATTGAGGTTATTTGAAATAAAGAGGTCATGGATGGATGTTAGCTTGTTGCAGACAGAGCGTGCATTCCATAAGGCACATTTCAGTGTTTTGGAGGGTGATGGGAGGCATGTGATGTGTCTGAGGTTTGCTGGATTTATATTCCGTTGTGAGTAGGGCATGTGTGTAGGGCCTGGATTTGGTGATATGTCACCAGCTAATAGAAGTAGAAGGAGAGATATATAAATATAGTTGTGGGTTTTGTATGAAAGTTTTTTATGGCGACAGGTTGTGGATGTTATTGTCAATTTATAAAGATAATTAAATAGCTCATGTGTGTTCATAAGAGGGGAGTAGATTATTGAGGCTGCAATGTGCACATAGGGGTGAGCTGCAAGGAGAGTGAAGGATGCAATAGCCCTAGAGAACACGCCATGGAGTGAAATAAGAATGAGTAATATTTGGTACATGATGATTTAGAAATCACTGTCACTATATATAGGTGGTCTTTGAGTTTGAAGAATTAGTGCTTCCATTACTGCCTCTAAATCAGCCCTTTGTGCTGACAGGTGGCCTGGTAGTTTAACAAGACTCTGAAGTCCTGTAGTCTCATCCAAGACTGCATAACCTGTCACATATGACCCATCATTGTGTAATCGGGACCCATCAATAAAGATGACTCTGTCATCTGCATGTGTGGTCTGTCGGAAAAGGTGGGTAGGTTCAGTGAATGGATGTTGTCCACAGTCATGTTTTGTTCCTGCTGTGTTTAGCAATTGAAACAAAACAGTTTTGGCTTTGTGGCTTACAGTGAGGTTATGTCCTCTCAATTCCATTATCCATCTCCCAAACCTCTGCTGGGAGATCCAGGGAGTGTGTCCCAAAGTAGAAGGGTCAATGGACAGTGAGGGGTGTGAACCACCAATGGTCTGAAACCTATAATATGTTCTGTCACTTTGACAGCATAATGGATTTCAACCAGTTGTTTAGCACATTCATCAAAACCTCTTTTTACTGGAGAGAGAAGCTTGGAGAAATACCCTAGTGGTCTACTCACAGATTCTACTTGTTGTAACAAGACCGATGATATAGACTCTGGGCCAGCATGAGCCTGAATGGCCATTTCACTTCTGGGTGTGGAGTGGGTACCACTGGGGCAGATGAAAGATATCTTTTCAGGGTAGAAATTGCCACTTACTGTGTTTCTGCCCAGTCACCTAATGAAGGTTCCTCACCTCTTAGCAATTTATTAAGGGGCTTTGCTTTTGTTGAAAAACTCTCTATGAACTCACTCATGAAGTTTGCAACCCTCAAGAACCAGTGTAAGTCTTGTAGAGTCCCAGGCCTGGGAAACTTGACAAATGCTTCAATATGGGTAGCCATTATACATTTTGTCCCATGAGAAATTTTAACCCCTAGGAATATTACCTCTGACCTAGCCAGGTTTGCTTATGAGGGCTCAATTAGAGCCATGCATGAAAAAGGAGGGCAAACAATTCCTGTAGAAGTGTTAAGTGCTCCTCCATAGTTTCTGTATGGAGGAATAAATCATCCTCATATTGCAGCATGCAATATGGTCATGAAAACACACTCAACACTTTTGCTAGTGCCTGATGAAAATATGTGGAACTGCTGTGTAATCCTTGGGGAAATGCACAAAACATGTATTGTGTATCTTGCTCAGGTTATGCAAATTTGTAATGGCAGTTTTTTGTCAATGATATTCAGAAGAAACCATTGGCTACATCAATGGTAGAGAATACTTGGCTTTTGCCATTTATTCTTGCCATTATGTCTTGTGTTTCTGCAACCACTTGTGCAGACATTGTTGTGTACTTATTCTAAACTCTGAGATCAATGGTAAGTCACCAGGTATTTATCTCTTTCTTTTTAACAGGCCATAGAGGATTATTGCACTGGGAATTCCCCTTTATGACCACCCCCTTAACTTTAAATCAGTCACAGCTTCTATAACTAATTCCATGGCTTCAGGGAGAAAACAATACTGATGTTGAGGTGGTGGGTCTGTCTGGACTTTGTATGTCCATTTTGACATCAACCATCTTTCCACAGTCGTATTGTCCTTGGGCCCTTAGTTTTGGGTATTGGAACACAATTGGTTAAAGGTCTCTATTGTGAGAGATCTCTGGCCATTTGTGTACTACCATATTAGCAGTGTCATTAATTGTGTTTATGGGTGGTCCTAGGTGATGTTGCTTTATCACACAGACCTTCTCGGGCCTCTCCATAACATGCAACTTACTAAATCTAAGATCCACCCATTCTGTGTCATTACATCAGTTCCAATGATGTTAGGGCAGCACAGATGGTGTAATGGTAGCATTACTGCCTCACAGCACTGAGGTCGTTGGTTCGATACCCACTACGGCCCTAACTGTGTGGAGTTTGTATATTCTCCCTGTGCTTGCGTGGGTTTCCTCCGGGTTCTCCGGTTTCCTCCCACACTCCAAAAATATACTGGTAGGTTAATTGGCTTCTAACAAAATTACCCCTATTGTGTGTATGTGCGTGTGCATGTGGTAGGGAATATAGATTGTAAGCTCCACTGGGGCAGGGACTGATGTGAATGGCCGAATATTCTCTGTAAAAGCGCTGCGGAATATGTGTGCGCTATATAAATAACTGGTAATAAATAAATAATAATAAATGTTATCAGAACCAGAGTAATACCACATTGAGATTATTAATGTGAGGTCAGTGCTGATTTCTAAAGTGACTTTGTCAATTCTATGGGCTGTCACCCCCCTTGGTGATCAAATCTAATCACCACACACTGAGGGCTATCTGGCTATAAATCATGTTCAACATTGGTGATTGAAATTTCTGCTCCAGTGTCAAGCATGAATTTCCATAATTTGTCTTTTATTCTGGCCATTATATGGCGTCTCCCTGAGAAATCCAATATGAGATCACATATTGGAGTCAGATCCTAAGGGACTCCTAACCATCAATCTAGTTGCACCAGACTTCAAGTAGGGACATCTGTTGTGCGAACTGCTATAGGCATTTCTCTGCTTGTTTTTGTAGAGGTCCCGATGTATGTGGCTGCACATCATTGGTTCTTTTACTTGTCTTGTGTGTTTACCCACCAGTGCAATGCATTTTTGCATCTGGTCTATGGGCGACATCTGTGTTTGGGTATGTGGGTTAACATAAGTTGGGTCTTCTACCTGTTTGTTATAATAAGGCTTCCTTTTAAAACCATTATTATTGCCCAGGTTGTTTACATATTCTCTATGTGTCCCTTGTGGACAATTACATTGTATATGTCTGTTCTTTAAACATGCATGGCAACAAACCTTACCCCATTTCTCATGTGGTGGAGCTTTAGGAGTAAGAAGTGTTTGACTGTATGTGTTACCATAAGTTGTGTATCGACCATCTTGTGATCTGCTGTTAACCACAACATGGTCCCTGATTTTCAGTGATCTTTTATTTTTTTAATAAATCATCACTGCATCTGCCGCACTTTAGCGAATTGCTGTGTCAATGTACATAAATCTTTCCACAAACATGCGTATCATGCCTCGTGGGACTTCTGTACTGTGATCTTTTGTCACCTTCCTAAACATGGCTTCAAGCCTACCACATAGAGCAGGGCCGTAGCTAGGGTAATGCGGCCAGTGCATCCGCACAGGGCACCACAGGTCAGGGGGTGCTCTTTGTGCCTGTAAAATTTCTGTTTATTATCATTCTCACTTGTAGTTTCCTCTTATTTTATCCCCAGCATCTCTTGGCCTCCCCTATCTCTTCCCTGGTCCTTCCCCATGAGGCCATTCCCATTTTTTGGGTGCATTATGTCCCTTTGAAACATGAGGGGGTGCCAATGCTCTTTCTGGCACAGTGCACCAAAAACTCTAGTTACGGCTCTGAAATAGAGACAAAGGCTCATCATGTATGGTGGGTTTAAAGCTAGATAGAATATCTGGGGTTACTTCCCAATGACCTGTTGCCAATTTCATGAGAACAGAAAGTCTCTATTCTTTATCATGAAATTTTCCATTTCTGGGAGTAATCTTCCCAGTTGCGGCAAACCTCTGGTTAAGGTGAGTGGGTAACCATAATTTAACCAACTTCATTTGATCTCCTGGGGCAACGATAAAGGAGCAGACTGTACTGTTTCCCATCCATTGCTCAATCCAAAAACAGGGTCATCAACATATGTATGAACATTAGATCCACTCCCAGTGGATGATGAGGAATAATTTAATGTGCTACAGGGCACCTGGGGTCACCCACTGTGGGTGTTAAACCCTCAGGCGTATGTATGGGCATAGTATATTTCATGCTTCCCATCTCACCGCCTCTATTTTCAGTTACACAGGCTTGTTTTATAGACATCATATTAGATAAATAATTAATAGTTTTGTGCATATTTGTTATCATTTGGGTTTTCTTGATTAAATTATTATTTAACTCTGCAATTAAAGCTTCATTGGATGCTGCTTTATTTTTTAATTCATTAATCTCTGTATATAGTACTCGTAACTCTTTATCAACATCCGCATAATATCTCTCTTTTTCTAACAATTGAGATTCAAGCATACAAATTTGCCTTCCTCTATCAATATTGCTCAAATCTTTTTCTTCTAATTGTGATTCTAGGGTATACACCTTTTTCACATTTTCAGCACAGCACTGGCAATGAGAATTTGCATCATTTTTCTTTTTGTTATTAGCCAACATCTCAGCATGTTCTGGTCTCCAGATTGTATCCTCAAATGCAGGTACCAGTTTGGATAACATCTGAAAACATTTGTGTTTTTTATTTAGCACACTGCGCTTATTTATACATAAAGTATCGTGTGTAAAAGCCTGATCTAACAGTGTGGCCCATAACATATCAGCTGAGGTGTATTTGTTGGGACTTACAGGGTTTAATGTACTGTTTTTGCACAATTTCCCATTAGTTAAAAAATTCATACTCATCTGATCCTTTGTAAAACTCATTGTCTGTCTGTGATCTGTGTTATTTTTCACCATGGTAAATCTGACCCCCTTAAGTCACAAAGACATCCAGAAATCCTCTTTAATTTATCTCAATCCAGCAAGTTTCACAAGCCACTCATGTGATTGTCGAGAGACCATTCGCTGACCTCCTCCCATCAACTGTCCATCATCCCTGCACTGTTCTGGATTGGTTCATGTAGCTATTTCCTTCTGATGTGAACACTGCTCCGATGCCGGTAGTAGCATTTGGCAGCTATTTCCTTCCGATGTGAGCGCTGCTCCTCTGCCGGTGATAGCGTTTCACGTGTTTCTGGTTTGGTGTGGTCTCCTGCTATCCAGTCGAATACCCAGTTCTCCTGTCTGCTATTGTTACCTGCAGTTTGTGTCATCTAGGCGGCACGGACCACATATCTGCAATTGTTACCTGCCGTTTGTGTCATCTTGGTGGCACGAACCACATATCTGCAATTGTTACCTGCCATTTGTGTCATCTAGGCGGCACGGACCACATATCTGCAATTGTTACCTGCCGTTTGTGTCATCTAGGAGGCACAGACTGCACTCAGAGTCCAGAGTGTGCAGTTAAGCATCCAGCTGCTTGTGTCAACCCTGCACCACATGTCACACACCAGCACCCAGCTGCTTGTGTCAACCCGGCAGCACAGGTCGCACTCCAGCGTCCAGCTGCTTGTGTCAACCCATGGCACTTTGGGACTATCTGATAAAATAAAGGATATCCTAGTCCAACGTCCTTCTCTGAGTTTGGCCATTTGTATTGACTGGCGATTCCGGGAGCACAGAGTAAAAAGTAATTTACCTACTCTGCCTCCGCGATCTCCGGTATGGATGGCATCATCTGAGCCTGAAGAACCCATGCAGCTGGGAGCATTTTGTCTTCTGACCGAAGAGAAACATAGGAGACGTTAATTGGGTCTTTGCCTCTGCTGTGGCAGTAAAGGACATTTGGTCCAACTTTGTCCAGTAAAGTCGGGAATAGGCAAGGTCTAGATGAACTAGGGGACGTACATCTAGACCTTGCATCCATCTCCACTGAAAATTCTGTCCTTTACCACAGTGATCAATTTTCCCAATGATCAAATTTCCTTTCCTGCCTTTGTGGATAGCGGTGCTGTGGATAATTTTATAGACCTTTCTTTTTTCAGAATGTTGGGCCTGAATGCTAAGTCCTTCTCCAGTCCTGTGTCAGTTATTGGTCTGGATGGTGAAAGTCTTTCTAAAGTTTTGGTTGCCATTCAGACTCCTCCTTTACAATTAGCCATTGGGGCTCTGCATCTGGAAGAGTTGTCTTACCTCCTACTTCAATGTCCACTTGCTCTAATTGTTTTGGGATTACCTTGGCTGAATAAGCATAACCCTGTGATCCAATGGCAAACCAGAGAAATTCTCAAGTGTGGATCAGCTTGTTTCTCACAGTGTCTTTCTCAACCCATTGCCTTGCTGCTGCTGTCTCATCTGCATCGTCATCTGTTCCTGCTCCATATAGTGACCTTGCAAAAGTATTTTCAAAGAAGAAAACTGATGTTCTTCCACCTCATCGATCCTTTCATTGTGCCATAGATCTGTTACTGGGTACCAGGCTTCCCAAGAGCAGGTTATATGCGTTGTCCATCCTGGGGGATAAAGCCATGCAGGAATACTGTATATTCAGGAGGCCCTGGATAAAGGATTCATTCATCCTTCTAAATCAACAGTGGGAGCAGGCTTCTTCTTTGTCCAGAAGAAGGACAGATCACTCCAACCCTGCATAGACTTTCGTACATTGAATAAGATCGCCGTCAAGAATACATATCTCTTGCCCCTCATCTCTGTTCTGTTTGACCAACTGTGGGAAGCTTCCGTCTTTTCTAAAATAGACCTCAGAGTCGCATATAATCTCATTCGCATCAAGAAAGGAGATGAGTGAAAGACTGCATTTAACACCCATTCAGGACAATTTGAGTATCTGGTCATGCCGTTTGGTCTTTCCATTGCCCCAGCAGTCTTTCAGAATTTCATCAATGAGGTGTTACGGGAGTATCTGAGAGTCTTTGCAGTGGTCTATTTTGATGACATCCTCATTTATTAAAAGTCAGTGGAAGAACATCGTAAAAATGTGATGTAGGTCTTACAGATACTTTTGGATAATAACCTGTATGCCAAGCTTGAGAAGTGCGAGTGTGAGTTTAAAGAGGTCTCCTATTTAAGCTAAACATTATCCTCACAAGGTTTCTCCATGGATCCTGGCAAAGTGAAGGCTAATTTGGATTGGGAACAACCCACTTCGCTGAAGTGCATCCAGTGTTTTTTGGGTTTTGCAAACTATTATCACAGTTTCATTAAGTTCTTCTCCTCCATTGTCTTGTAAATCATGGGGTTAACGAAAAAAGGAGCTGAGGTCCAAATTGGTCATCCAGTGCCCTTCAAGCCTTCAACATACTTAAAGCGGCTTTTGTGTCTGCACCTGTCCTTCAGCATACTAACCTTAATGTTCCATTTGTTGTGGAGGTGGACGCTTCAGAGATTGGAGTGGGTGCTATCCTTTACCAGAAAGATTTCAAAGATGGCAAGTTTCATCCTTGTGCTTTCTTTTTCCAGAAGTTTGACTGCGGAAAGCAACTATGATGTTGGCAACCGAGAGCTTTTGGCCATTAAATGGGTGTTTGAGGACTGGAGACACTGGTTAGAGGTGGCTAATCATATTGTGATGGTTCTCACGGATCATAATAATCTGGCCTATATTGAAACAGCCAAGAGGTTGAATGCAAGGCAGGCTTGCTGGGCTCTATTCTTCACCCAGTTTAATTATGTAATCTCCTATGACCTGGGTCCAAGAATATAAAGGCAGATGCTCTTTCTCTGAGTTTCTCAATCAATCATCCTCCAGTTATCTCAGAAGAAACCATTATTCTGGCTTCCAGGCTTCAATTAGCTCTGACCAGAACCTTGGCTGATTCTCTCAAGTCTTGTCAATCTGAGGTTCCTCTGGCAAAACTGGAAGGGGTGCTCTTCATTCCTAAAGGGCTCCATAAAGCAGTCAGGAAAGACTTCCACATGTCTAGAGCTGTGGGTCACCCAGGCATCTCTAACACTTTGGAGCTTTTGTCTCATTCTGTTTGGTGGCAGTCTATGTCTAGAGACACTCATGAGTTTATCTTGGTGTGTGATGTCTGTTCCAGAAATAAGACTCTCTGGACTACACCTTCAGGTCTGCTGTGTCCCCTGCCTACGCCCTCTAAGCTTGGACCCATATTGCTATGGACTTTGTCATTGACCTTCCTTTGTCTTCCCGTTGTTCTGTCATCTGGATCATTGTTAACTGATTCTCCAAATTGGTGCATTTAATTTCCCTAATCAAGTTACCATCAGCTAAAGAATTGTCAGCATTATTTTTACAGCATGTCTTCAGACTCCATGAGCTTCTATTAGATATTGTCTCGGAGTCGTGGGACTCAATATTTTGCCTGGTTTTGGAGATGTTTCTGTGCTGACTTGGTTATCAATGTGAGTTTATATTCGGGCTATCACCCACAGTCCAACGGACAGATGGAGCAGGTCAATCAGTCCCTGGAACAGTACATCTACTGTTTAGTTTCTAAGTGTCAAGACGACTGGGTTCCTCTTCTGCCCTTTGTGGAATTTGCGTATAACTAATCCTGCCATTCTGCTTCCTCCATCTCTCCCTTGTACTGCAATTTTGGGATGCATCCTAGGAGTAATTCTTTTGAAACCTTGAATACCAGAACCCCTTCATCCTCATCCATTTCTAGGCTGTGGACAGTCTGGAGGGAGGTGCACCATTCTCTTCTTCAAGCATCTAGTCGGTACAATCTGTGGGCTGACAAATGTCATAGGCCCAGTAATTTCAAAGTGAGAGACTTGGTCTGGCTGTCCTCCAGGAACATTAATCTGTGCCAGAGGTCACAGAAGTTGGGCCCCAAATTCATTGGCCAATTTAGAATCATTGCACAAGTTAATCCTGTGGCCTTTCAACTGAATTTACTGTGTACTCTTAGGATCAACAACACTTTCATTGTTCTCTCCTGAAGCCATGTTCATTTCCTCCAAGTTTTCTCCTAGATGTTCAGGCAGACCTCCACCAGTCTTTGTCCAGGGTTGCCAGGAGTTTGTGGTAGAGAAGATCCTTGATTCCAGACTCTAATGAGGCAACCTTCAATTTTTAGTCCACTGGAAGAGCTATGGACCAGAGGAGCACTCCTGGGTACCCAAAAGAGCCTTACATGCTCCTGTCCTGAGGAAGAAGTTTTTTGAAAACTTTCAGGGGAAACCAGGGTTTAGAGACTCCATAAAATTTCGTCATGGGGGAGTTACTGTCACAAGCCACTCATGTGAACATCGGGGGACCGTTTGCTGAACTCCTCCCATCAACTGTCCATCATCCCTGTTCTGGATTGGTTCCTGCTGCTATTTGCTTCTGGTGTGAATGCTGCTCTGATGCCGGTGATAGCATTTCACATGTTTCTGGTTTGGTGTGGTTTACCTGCTATCCAGTTGAGAACCCAGTTCTCCGGTCTGCAATTGTTACCTGCCGTTTGGGTCATCTAGGCGGCATGGTCTGCATATCCACACTCTGCCATTTGTGTCATCCAGGCTATACAGACTGCACTCAGAGTCCAAAGAGCACAGTTAAGTTTCCATCTGCTTGTGTCAACCCCAGTGGCACAGGCCACACCTGTGTCACAATCCTGGCTAGTTTTTACCTTTTGTGACCTACCTCTGCAAGCTGCTCCATGGATCTGTGTTTGTAATTCTCCTGGGACATCTGCTCTGGCTGAATCATGCTGGCTGTTACATCTCTGTGTGTGCAGAGCTCTCACCTCCCCACACTGATTAAACACCTGGACCCTGCTCTGTCTGTGAGCATTGCTAGTCTTAATTGGAATCACAGGTGTGGTCCTGATTCTCAAGGGCTGCAGAGATGAATACTCCCTCTGCATGCTGTGCCTTGCTCCACTCTGAATGCCACTGCCAGACCACCTGTCTGTATCCACCAATCGCTGCCAGACTCAGGTATATAGATCCTCCTCTAATAGCACTCAGTGCTTGAACATCTTGTTACGTTCTGTGGTGTACTGCTTGTGCTATAGCTGTACCTCTGTGTGCCAGTATGTCCCAGGCTCCTGCTGGTTCCTAGACCAGTGCTATCTGTAAGCCTGCTGCAATCAGCTATCCACGCTACCAGACTCTCACCTACGGCTCCCAGGCCGCTCCTAGTAGCTTCCACACTATCATCTCTCACCCACGGTTCCCAGGCCACACCAAGTAGCTTCCATGCTACCATCTCTCACCCACGGCTCCCAGGCCACACCAAGTAGCTTCCACGCTACCAGTGTCTACCCACGGCTATCCAGCCACTCCATGTAGCCACCCAGCTACCAGCGTCTACCCACGGCTATCCAGCCGCTCCCCGAAGCCATCCAGCTACCAACGTCTACCCACGGCTATCCAGCCACTCCACGTAGCCACTCAGCTACCAGCGTCTACCCACGGCTATCCAGCCACTCCACATAGCCACTCAGCTACCAGCATCTACACACAGCTATCCAGCTGCTCCAAGTAGCTACCCAGCTACCAACGTCTACCCACGGCTATCCAGCCGCTCCACGTAGCCACTCAGCTACCAGCGTCTACCCACGGCTATCCAGCCGCTCCACGTAGCCACTCAGCTACCAGCGTCTACCCACGGCTATCCAGCTGCTCCACGTATCCACCTAACTGCCAACGTCTACCAATGGCTATCCAGCCGCTCCACGTAGCCACCCAGCTACCAGCGTCTACCCACGGCTATCCAGCCACTCCACGTAGCCACCCAGCTACCAGCATCTACCCACGGCTATCCAGCCGCTCCAAGTAGCCACCCAGCTACCAACATCTACCCATGGCTATCCAGCCGCTTCACGTAGCCACCCAGCTACCAGCATCTACCCACGGCTATCCAGCCACTCCTCGTAGCTACCCAGCTACCAGCATCTACCCACGGCTATCCAGCCACTCCACATAGCCACCCAGCTACCAACGTACCCACGGCTATCCAGCCACTTCACGTAGCCACCCAGCCACCAGCATCTACCCACGGCTATCCAGCCACTCCACGTAGCCACCCAGCTACCAGCATCTACCCACGGCTATCCAGCCGCTCCATGTAGCCACCCAGCTACCAGCATCTACCCACGGCTAACCAGCCACTCCACGAAGCCACCTGGCTACCAGCGTCTACCCACGGCTACCCAGCCACTCCAAGTAGCTACCCAGCTACCAGCGTCTACCCACGGCTATCCAGCCACTCCACATAGCCACCCAGCTACCAGCGTCTACCCACGGCTAACCGGCCGCTCCACGTAGCCATCCAGATACCAGCCTTCCTGCCGGTCCCAGTCCGGTTCCTCCAAGTCCACTCACCTCACGGCTCATTAGCTGCACCAAGTAGCTTCCGTTCTACCATCCATCTGCAGGCTCATCTACTGGTACCCCGACCAGCTCAGTCAGCCTACCTGCCGGTCCCAGTCTCGTCCCACCAAGTTCCTTCTGGTCTCATTCCAATGTCTCCAGTTTCCAGTTCCAGTCTCTCATCACCAAAGGCAGTTCTCACTGCTACCCTCTTCTTATAATAAAGAGCTATTCATGTTAACAATGGTTCCAGTCCAGCCGGCGTCCAGTGATTCCAGCTCATCACCTGAAACAGGTAACTCGCTAGCACCAACTGTGACAGTATGTTCAAGCCTAACGATAGTGGCGGATCAAGCACCTAATCCTGGTTTCAAGTGCTTTCCGTAACCTAATCACTTGTTTGGATGCACAGGAGGCGGTACAGCATCGAGTACTACAGCTTCTGCAAATTCTGTCTAACCGGCTAGATGATACCCAAATCTTACCTGAACCCCTAACTACTTTCCATCAACTGCTGGAACAGCTACAGGCTCTACTCAACAAAATCTTTCAGATCATTCCTGAATTTCTTAGAGCTACAGTACCTCTGTCTCAACTAAAAACTCTGTCTTGGAATCTCTAAGAACCAAAGATTCTTCCATGCCAAGTAAAGTGAGACATCGAAGTTACCCGCGCTACAAGCTCTCTGTGGCTGAACGCCAGCGGCGTAAAGATTTACATCTCTGTCGCTATTGTGGAGCTTCTGACCACTTTATCAAAGGCTGTCCCCTTTGCAATTCCAGCAGTATAACTATGTGTCAACGTCTCAGTGCCTGTTCCGGTCCCGTCCCGGATTCTGCCTGTTCCGGTCCCAGCCCGGATTCTGCCTGTTCCGGTCCCAGCCCGGATTCTGCCTGTTCCGGTCAAAGCCCGGATTCTGCCTGTTCCGGTCCCAGCCCGGATTCTGCCTGTTCCGGTCAAAGCCCGGATTCTGCCTGTTCCGGTCCCATCCCGGATTCTGCCTGTTCCGGTCCCATCCCGGATTCTGCCTGTTCCAGTCCCGTCCCGGATTCTGCCTGTTCCGGTCCTAGCCCGGATTCTGCCTGTTCCAGTCCCAGCCCAGATTTTGCCTGTTCCTGTCCCAACCCGGATTCTGCCTGCTCTGGTAGGGGACTTCAGTTGGCTACCCCAGGAGGGTCCTCAAGTCTCGTAACCCAAGAAGGGGTTTTGAGTCACTCACCCCAGGAGGAAGTCTCTGTCCTCGCATCCCAAAAGGGGGGGTTCATATTCCATACCCCAAAAGGAACGTCGAGTCAGCTTCCCCAGAAGGGGATTTTGGGTCCCATACTCCAACAGGGAGTGTCAAGTTCTGTACTCCAGGAGGGGACCTTAAGTCTCTCACCCCAGGAGAGGGTTACAAGTCTCATGCCCAAGGAGGGGCTCCCAAGTCTCACACCACAAGAGGGGGTCCCAAGTCTCGCACCACAAGAGGTGGTCCCAAGTCTCTCACCCCAAGAGGGGGTCCCAAGTCTCTCACCCCAAGAGGGGGTCACAAGTCTCGCACCCCAAGAGGAGGTCCCAAGTCTCACACTCCAGGAGGGGGTTTCAAGTCTCTCACCCCAGGAGGGGGTCTCAAGTCTCTCACCCCAGGAGGGGGTCTCAAGTATTGCACCCCAGGAGGGGCTCCCAAGTCTCGCACCCCAGGAGGGGCTCCCAAGTCTCGCACCCCAAGAGGGGGTCCCAAGTCTCGCACCCCAGGAGGGGGTTTCAAGTCTCTCACCCCAGTAGGGGGTCTCAAGTCTCTCACCCCAGGAGGGGGTCTCAAGTATCACACCCCAGGAGGTGGTAGGAGGTGGTCTCAAGTCTCATGCCCCAGGAGGGGCTCCCAAGTCTCACACCCCAAGAGGGGGTCCCAAGTCTCGCACCACAAGGAGGTCCCAAGTTTTGCACCCCAAAAGGGGGTCCCAAGTCTCTCACCCCAAGAGGGGGTCCCAAGTCTCTCACCCCAAGAGGGGGTCCCAAGTCTCACACCCCAAGAGGGGGTCCCGGGTCTCACATCTCAAGAGGGGGTCCCAAGTCTCGCACCGCAGGAGGGGGTTTCAAGTCTCACACCACAAGAGGGGGTCCCAAGTCTCTCAGCCCAGGAGGGGGCCTCAAGTATTGCACCCCAGGAGGTGGTCTCAAGTCTCATGCCCCAGGAGTGGGGTCCAGGTTCCAGTTCCCAGGGAGAAGTGTCATGTACTACTAATCCTGATCATGGCTCCTGTTCAGCATCTCCTGAAAATATCGTTCCAGAGGATGACAGTTTCTGTAGCCTGTTCTCAGCCTCGAATGTTGAAGCTGCTGTCTCTGGCTCTTCAGGACTCCTTCCAGTTCCTTTAGTTGGTCCAAGTACCGAACAGCTGTCAACTTCAGTTGTTTTGATTCCTCAACAATCAGAGCATCTTCAAGTCTCTTCCAGCCCTGCACCTGAATGTGCTCCACAATCCTCGAACACACAAACTTCATTGGATACTCCAGGATACATATATTTTGATGGGAACTTATCGCAATACTTTGCATTACTGACGCAATATGCTGCAATCATGGAAGCAGATCCAGCTTGTGGTATCACTCCTACCAACCTTACTAAGTACCTTCTCTCTTCCTTTAGAGGTAAGGCATTGGACTGGGCCAATCCTCTCATCGAGTCTAAAGATCCTGTGCTTCTAAAAATAAAGACTTTCAGTGAAGCTGTTATTATTAAAGAATTTGGTCTTAAACCTGTCAAACGAAATTCTAGTTCTGAAAATCGGTCCAAGCAGTCTGTCGGAATCATCCTCTGCTGAGTCCTCCACTTCCCTGAACATGAGATGTGCGCCCACCTCCTTGTCCTCTTCATACTGCGTTAACTCCCAAAACACCATCAAAATTGGTTATATTTCGCTTAGTTCCTCCCAGGAGTCCTATCAATGTTCAAGTCCTACTAAACCTTCGATTTTACCTTTAGATATTGAATCGGAGTCTGAACTCAATCCTGCATATGATAATTCTCCATTCCCTGAAAACCATCTGCCATTTGACCCTGTCCTTTCCAGTCATGTGTTTCCACAGGAGTTACCAGAGATCCCATGTCCATTGTTTGGCACAAAACGTTCTCGCAGCAGAAAGAAGAATCGACGAAGGTCTTGAACCATCCCCTTTGAAAAATTTCCACTCCTGGTATCCCAATAAATGTAAGAATTAAGAGGATGTCTAAAGAGATGTTTCTAGAGTGATGGTGCCCCTATGTTTGAAGCTCCTGTAATGTCATGTTTGGAAGAAAGTTTTTTAGTTTCCTGGGTGTCTCATTTTTTCATGTTCTCCTATGTATTTATTTGGGTGTTCGGAGTCCACCCTTGAAGAGGGGCGTACTGTCACAATCCTGTCTAGTTTTTACCTGTTGTGACCTACCTCTGCCAGCTGCTCCATGGATCTGTGTTTGTAATTCTCCTGGGTCATCTGCTCTGGCTGAATCATGCTGGCTGTTACATCTCTGTGTGTGCAAAGCTCTCACCTCCCCACACTGATTAAACACCTGGACCCTGCTCTGTCCTGATTCTCAAGGACTGCAGAGATGAATACTCCCTCTGCATGCTGTGCCTTGCTCCACTCTGAATGCCACTGCCAGACCACCTGTCTGTATCCACCAATCGCTGCCAGACTCTATGTATATAGATCCTCCTCTAATAGCACTCAGTGCTTGAACATCTTGTTACGTTCCATGGTGTACTGCTTGTGCTATAGCTGTACCTCTGTGTACCAGTATGTCCCAGGCTCCTGCTGGTTCCTAGACCAGTGCTATCTGTAAGCCTGCTGCAATCAGCTATCCACGCTACCAGACTCTCACCTACGGCTCCCAGGCCGCTCCTAATAGCTTCCACACTACCATCTCTCACCTACGGTTCCCAGACCGCACCAAGTAGCTTCCACGCTACCATCTCTCTCCCATGGCTCCCAGGCCGCACCAAGTAGCTTCCATGCTACCAGCGTCTACCCACGGCTATCCAGCCGCTCCCCGAAGCCATCCAGCTACCAACGTCTACCCATGGCTATCCAGCCGCTCCACGTAGCCACTCAGCTACCAGCGTCTACCCACGACTGTCCAGCTGCTCCACGTAGCCACTCAGCTACCAGCATCTACCCACGGCTATCCAGCCGCTTCACGTTGTCACCCAGCTACCAGCATCTACCCACGGCTTACCAGCTGCTCCACATAGCCACCCAGCTACCAGTGTCTACCCACGGCTATCCAGCCACTCCACATAGCCACCCAGCTACCAGCATCTCACCCATGGCTATCCAGCCGCTCCACGTAGCCACCCAGCTACCAACATCTACCCACGGCTATCCAGCTGCTTCATGTTGTCACCCAGCTACCAGCATCTACCCACGGCTATCCAGCTGCTCCACGTAGCTACCCAGCTACCAGCATCTACCCACGGCTATCCAGCCACTCCATGTAGCCACCCAGCTACCAATGTCTACCCACGGCTATCCAGCCACTCCATATAGCCACTCAGCTACCCACATCTACCCATGGCTATCCAGCCACTCCACGTAGCAACCCAGCTACCAGCATCTACCCACGGCTAACCGGCCACTCCACATAGCCATCCAGATTCCCGCCTTCCTGCCGGTCCCAGTCCGGTTCCTCCAAGTCCTCTCACCTCACGGCTCATTAGCTGCACCAAGTAGCTTCTGTGCTACCATCCATCTGCAGGCTCATCTACTGGTTCCCCGACCAGCTCAGTCAGCCTACCTGCCGGTCCCAGTCCGGTCCCTCCAAGTTCCTTCTGGTCTCATTCCAACGTCTCCAGTTTCCAGTTCCAGTCACTCATCACCAAAGGCAGTTCTCACTGCTACCCACTTCTTATAATAAAGAGCTATTCATGTTAACCATGGTTCCAGTCCAGCCGGCCTCCAGTGATTCCAGCTCATCACCTGAAACAGGTAACTCGCTAGCACCAACTGTGACACCCTGTGGCACAGGTCACACTCCAGCATCCAGCTACTTGTGTCAACCTGGTGGCACAGGTCACACTCCAGCATCCAGCTGCTTGTGTCAACCCGGCGACATAGGTTGCACTCCAGTGTCCTATGTATGCAATCCAGTGTACCACCACTTGTGTCAACCCGGTGGCACAGGCCGCAATCCAGCATCCTAAGTATGCAATTTTGTGTACCACTGCCTATGTCAACCTGGCAGCACAGGTCCTTCTTCAGACCAACACAGCCTGTCTAGGCTGCTACATGGCCAAAGGCTGCATCTGGTTCTACATCCACAGGCTATAGCCAGCCAAGGCTGCTACATGGCCCTAAGGCCGCATCTGGTTCTATGGCCCACAGGCCACAGCAAGCCAAGGCTGCTGCACAGTCCAAAAACAACATCTTGTTCTATGGCCCACTGTCCACAGCCTGGCAAGGCTTCTACATGGCCCAAAGATCACACCTTGTTCTACGGCCCACAGGCCACAGACAGCCAAGGCTGCAACATGGCTCAAAGGCCACATCTTGTTCTTTGGCCCAAAGGCCGCATCTTGTCCTATGGCCCACAGGCCACTACAAGCCAAGGCTTACCAGCCCTCAAGGCTGCTCCTTGGCAGCAGCTAGCCAAGTGTTCCAGACCTCAAGGCTTTTGCTGGACTACACCTACAAAAGATAGTATCTGTTCTCTACTAGCAAGACTCTACTTCAATACAGCAATACTTCAAAAAACTACATTCCAATCCTTAAAATGGGACAGCATGTTATCTGTCCAAATTTCTAAAAAAGACTTGCAGTAGTAGCACATCGTTCTGTGCACTTGTAACCTGTCCCTGGTTTTTCTACTAAATATTTAGCCTACTGATTAACCCTGACTCACCATGGTATCCTAATATAAAATTACAATTAAAACAGTAGGGCCCTGACTCGCCAATATAAAAGGATCGTTATATCCCCTTTGTTTCTCTATACTGTTCCTTGTTCTGTAAATCTTTTTCCACATAGTGCTTTCACCACATGAAATAACATAAAACACCCACAGAGTTCTCTGTATAATATTAGTTTATCAAAATATGATTAAATACAGCACAAAATACAAATAACTATAAAACTATATATTCAATTACACATCTAAGATACAGTTTACACATATATATTCAATGTAAGCAATGTAATATAATGTAAAACAATATAATATAATAATATGATACTTAAGTTCTTGGAGATCACAGGCCTGGCTTAGATTATTCTCAGTCTACAGCAGGGTTGGCTGGTATAAACCACCTCGGTTTAAACTAGGGATGTGCAGGCTCGGTTCTACTCGGTTCCGTTCGGTTCTTTTTACCGGATCTTATTGGGTTTCAGCTGTCACGAGTTTTGGATAGCCAATAAGATTCGGTAAAAAGAACCGAACGGAACCGAGTAGAACCGAGCCTGCACATCCCTAGTTTAAACCAAATATTTTTTTTTATTTTAAAAACCACTCTGTTTTTATTATTATGCTGTGACTACAGGAACAATGCTGTGACTGGTATTATTACCACATTACTGTTGCTTGTGGTCTTTATCTGAATAAGGTGAACCAATGCAGTATATCACACACACACTACAAAGATGTAGGGAGGATGAACCAGATAAGAGAGGTGCTAAATCTGCCTTACATCAAGCTAAGACTTCTCCCCCATCAATCACATAGGGCAGGAAAAAAACACAGCTAACATTCTCAATCTTAAAGAGTAAATACCAACATATAAAACAGGCAATATACAGAGAAACACCTCATGGTTTAATCTCCATGTTTACCTTTGTATTTCAATTCAAAATCTTCAGTCCTATTGAGATCAGTGCTAGAAAGAAAGACTTAAGAGCTCATTCAAACACTCTCGCTAGATGTGTTTGCTCACACCCAGTGTATGCAAATTTAGCGCACGCCCAGCAAGGCAGGTGATTGCACTGCAAGGCATTAGCATGCCCACTATGACTTGGCGTGCGATCACTTTGTGTATTCAGATGCCCCCCACCAGCCATTCTTAAGATGCCCACTTGCGCATGTTATCTCCTGGAAGTACATGAAACAATTGGTACAGCTAGCACCATCGGATTCGATCGCAGCACTTGAGGTTGACTATACTCTGTCACAAGCACTGCGATCACTTCAGTGTGATATACAACCAAGTGACATGTACTATGAAGCTGCCTCTTAATTATGCACGCCTCTGAAACGGTGTTGGGACACTTAGGCATGCCTGCGTTCACATCTCCACTCCCCCATTTCTAGTAGTCTGCCCCTGTTACCATCAACAAATGGCCTCTCCTGTCACTCATTCAGGTGGGCTGTTAATGCTGGGTGAGCGAACGCTTCCCGATCTTTCACAGTGGTTTGAGCACACGCATTGTGATGCATACGCATGCGCAGATTGCAAAAAAACAGTCAGCTGCGAGCGATTGCATCCTAGCGAGCGGGTCTGAAACAGCTCCTTAGTCTCTGTGGTGTCACAAGTATCATCTTTTGAATGGTGGACGAGCCAAAAAAAAGCTCAATTGAAAAAAGTTAACCCCAATGTATTTCCCATTATTTAACAACTTCTGACTGCTCAAGCAGAATTGGTATGAAATACCGTTGGCCGCATGGCCAGCGGTTTGATTCCCGTCAGCGGCAGCCCGACATCAGCAGAGTTCCCAGCAGTGGAAGCCCGACAGCGCTGGAAATCCCGATCATGGATAGGTGAGTATCTATTAACCTAACCTAACCCCACTAACCCTAACTCTCCTTAGGGGTGCCTAACCCTAACTTCCCCCCAAGTGCCTAACCCTAATCCCCCCTCTTAGTGCCTAACCCTAACCACCCCCTTCCCCGCTGCCTAACCCTAAGTCCAACCTGGGGGTGCCTAACTCTAACCCTCCCTCCCCCTAGCCTAACCCTAACCCTCACGTGGGGGTGCCTAACCCTAAGTCCCCCCCCGGGAGCCCTAAACCTAACCATCCCCCCCGCTGCTGTCCGCGACGCACGGCATCACTACAATCAGATTGCTGGGCGCCGGTCTACATCTAGACGCCCGGCATTTCACCCTTGCCGGGATATGACAGTCGGGAAGCCGGCTGCTGTTATTTAGGCAGTCGGCTTCCCGATTGCATACCGCTCAAGCATCTTCAGCTAGTGTATAAGTTTTTCTTCTTTCAGTTTACAGTAGTTCATTTAAAGCTTCTAAACAGACATGGAACTGAAAAGGCCTGTAAACTAGTGTTTTTATTCAAAATGCTTAAGTCCTTCTTTTGTGATTGTGTATTTCTCTGAAAAGTGCTTTTTCATGTTTTAATTATGTTTAGTCTAAAATTGGTTTTATTGAAAGATGTCAAATAAATCATTTCAAACGTGATTGATCAAGGTTTCAAATACATAACAAGATTATTATTTTTTCATTTAAACATTAATGCAAAAAAACTGGTTTAAACTAAAACAACATGTTTTTTTGTTTTGTTTTTTTTAAATGTTTTTTTTTCCAACCCTGGTCTACAGTCTCAAACATGTGTCCAGCCCTGTTCCTAACTCTCTCACATAAGATCTTGGCTGTAACCTGGCAAAGGAAGCGGGGGAAGTAATCTCTATACAAAAGCTGATCTTGATCAAGTGTGTGAAAGTGGCTAGGTCTTTTTATATGTTAAATGGAAACAAGTAAAACTGGTTTATATTAACGAAATGACCGATATCTGTGAACCCTAAATGGTCAATAATAGATTTGTTCTGTAACAGGCCCCCACAAAACAAGCTACCAATGTGCAGCTGACATTGCTGGCAGTGATCTCTATGTGCACAAACTGGCTTTACAGAGGCAAGATGTTGTCGCCATCATCGTCCAATTCCTCACCCTCATCAGTGTGTACATAACCTTTACACAATATTAATTTGTCCCCTCTGGAATCCACCATCAATGGGGCCTCTGTAATTTTTAGATGTAATTGGCATAGAATTTGCAGTTAATTTTGATGGACATCATATTTTCCACATTTTGAGGAAATAACCTCCTACGCCGATCACTGATAAGGTTCCCGGCTATGTGAAAACTCTTTATGAGTACGCAATGGAGGGTGGGCAGCTCAAGTAAAGCAAAGCCAGTCTGTGCAAGAGCCTACAAATTGCTTTTTTTCCTGCCAGTAGTCAAGCGGACTATCTGACATGCCTATTTGGATTGATGCTATTAATAAAAAAATTTAAATAGTCATCAACCTTTCTTTGAATGGTGACTGTATCAGATGGAATCATGGTAGGCAATTGTTTTAGACCCAACCAGATGTCAAAACTTGGTTGTGTTGACTCATCTGCATCACCAGTGGGTCTTTTGGTAAAGTTTAGTTTTTTCTCGGCAGATGCACTTGCTGGAGAAACTGAAGGAGACGCAATCGCTTCATTATGTGCCACTTGGCTGACAATTTGCTTACCAACAGCTCTTTGCATCTCTACAGAAATGTGTCTGTTGAGAAGAAAGACACAACATATTACTTAAACCTAGGATCCAGCATGGTTGCCAAAATGTATTGATCTAATTGTAAGATACTAACAACCCTTGGATCCTGATGAAGAAAATAAAGGACTTGATCTACAAGTCCATCATACTTAGTGGAATAGTTTCATTTCAGTTTATCCTTCAGTTTCTCAAGCTGCTTTTCCAACAGTCTAATTAGGGGAATTACCTGACTCAAGCTGTCAGTATCTGAACTCACTTCACAGGTGACTACTTCGAAGGGCTTCAGCACTTTGCATGACACAGCAAGTATTTTCCACTGAGCTTGAGTAAGGTACATTCCCCCTTCTCTTCCTATGTGATAGTATGCTTTGTAGCTTTGATTGTCTTTTTGCTGTTCCTCCATCCACTGACACATATAAAGGGTGAAGATCCACCTTGTAACTACCTCTTGCTTCAGCTGGTGACAGGGAAAATTCAAATTTCCTGCAGGTGCTGCAAATGTCTACATGCACATTCTGAATGGCAAAACCAGCATAGATGTTATATAGTCAGTGATCCACTGTGCAACTGGGTGACTGCTCTCATACTTGCTCCCTCTTGCAAAGGATTGTTTAACAGTCAATTGTTTTTTAAAGTACTACTAGCAGTCTTCCTGGTCCCCTTCTGAGATAAAAATCCACTCCCAGCAGCAGCAGCAGGCATAGCGCTCAAATATTATTCTGGGCCAAGGACTGATGTGAATGATTTAAATATATATGCAAGTGCCCCCCTCTCCGCTCCCCTCCTCCCTCATAAATTTGCTTCAGAATCAAAAAATTCAAATAAATTTACTACTAATCAAAACTTCCCCTCCCTGCATTCAACAACATACATACTCCAACTCCCTCAGGCCTATCCCTGCCTTCAACTACATACATTCTTCAACTCCCTCAGGCCTATTGAATACTAAGAAAAAAACATTTGTTTCCTGATGTGCCATGTTTGAAGTTGAACTGCAATTTTTACATGTGGTTGATGAATGGCAAAAAATGTCCAGAAATGTTTATGGCCACAGACAGCATCTCCTACATGTCCCTTTAATTAAAAAAAATATTCTGAACAACCAAGTTGATTTTGTGGGCAAAACATGGGACATATTGTTCAACCATGCTCTCCCTCCTCCCTCATAAATTTACTTTGGAATAAAAAAAAAATATTACATTTACTACCAATCAACCCTGTCCCTGCCTTCACCTACATACATACTCCTTCATCCTCAGGCCTCTTGATTAATGAAAACATATGTTTCCTTATGTTCTATATTGGAGTTGAACTGCCATGTGTTTGTTGGATGAAAACAAGATTGTGAGCTGTGAGGTGGTCAAACTTGACTGTAAATGAATGGACATTAATTTTATTGAGCTTAATAATACTATAGGAACAAAAAAAGCCCAAATTATGTGATTTTAGCAGTTGTTTTTATCAATTTTTGAAAAAGAATACAGATCCAAAACACGCGAGGGCATTTTTGGCAAAACCAAATCCAGATCCACGTACAAGATACCGATGCAAAACCAAAACACAGGGGGAGGGGGGAGGAGGAAGAGTAGGAAGAGGAAGAGAAGGAGAAAGAGGAAGAGGAGGAAAAGAAAGAGGAGGAAGAGCAGGAGGAGATATTCTTTTTAAAGTTCTGCCATTTTTGAAGTGCTGTAAATTGAGAGAGTCAAAACATTAAGAAATTTTGTATAGTAACTAAAAAGAACAGAATAAAGGGAGGCCCTGCTTAATGAGTGGTGGATGCAGAAGCACACGCAGCAGTGTCTATTTGCAGTCACCCACTTGTGACTTTAAGCAAATGTTGCTACAAACTCATTCCCTTGTGTATATCCATGCAGCAGTATTTGCAGAGTCTGATATGCTCACTTCTAATGTCTGTGCATGCTGTACTACCGATTGGTCCATACTTTTAAACCTCCCTCGATCCAAACTTGCAGCAGTCCTAAGTTAGGTTACTGTTTCTTTGTCTGACTATGGCCTCCTATGCCTGCAGCTGTGTGTCTGAGAATGCAGATCCTTGCTTTGACATGTCCTTGACACTCCCATATCATGCCCACTTAACGGACCACCACTATTCCATAATATTTCTGATATTGTCTGTTTCGAATACAACAGCACCATTTTGTACACTCTCATTTAAAGCATTCATCATAGGAGTTTTTAGAACTTTTTGCAAATGCAAATTATCATTCAACTACATATACATTGGCACTGGGGGCCTCAGTGTACCATGGTTCTGTGCAGAATACAGTAGAGCAGCTGACAACTGTAATTATTTTACTTACAGCTAAGCCATCCTTGCCTACTTTTGAAAAAGCATTTCATGGAGAATGTGAAAGCAACACCTATGAGCAATTCGGTAAATGGACGTGTACTGCTACATCTGAGAGGCATGTCATAAAATTGCATTACATCCAAATTTAAATGAGCCCCAAAGCAGTTAGTAAGATCTGTTTGTTGATTAAAACACTGATAATTTTCAGTAAAATCATGTAGCCATAGGGATATGTTTGGTATCCTAATGCATACATTACCAGCCCCGGAATCCTGACACCAGTCAGAATCCCTGTGCTGGCATCATGATCGCTGCGTCACCGAATGTAAGTAGCGAGGTTGGGGAGAGGTTAATGTTAGGTTTAGGGGTTAGGGTTAGGCACTAGGGGGAGGGTTAGGTCATAAGGGGGGAGGGTTAGGTCTATGTTGCGGTGAGTGGGATATTAGGTTCAGCCACTCGGTGGGGAGGTTAGGGTCAGGCTCCAAATAGGAAAGGTTATGGTTATGGTAGGAAGAGGGAGAGGGTTAGCATACCGACCAACGAGTGTTGGTATGTTAACCCCGTCAAGATTCTGACCACTGGGATTCTGACAGCCAGCATCCCGTACCCAACCCATAGGGATCATTGTGCCATATAACTAATGTAGGGAAATTATACTAATGATCCAATTTGAATGTATATAACTCTGTATTTTTAATATAAGCTTCAAAATAGGGGTAAGGTACAATCAGGGAGATTGCTAGACTCTTAATGGAGTCATGGAGATTACTACTATTTTTGGGAGTCTCCCTGACAAGCAGGGAGAGTTGGCAAGTATGAGCTAAGCAGATGACCAAACTACTTACAATAGATTTTCCACTAAGAGGATGATACATTATTTTTAAATGTGATTTGTCAAAATGACAGCTTATATTAAAAAGTAAACACAGTTCATAAGAACATTAAACTAATCATCTGCCAGTACATAAACTTTATACAGTTGGCTAATGTACATAAATGTTGTAATAAATGAAAAATAATGGAACAGTAAATATGAACTTTATTCAATATATGCCTGGATGTAAAGTTCCTATTTCTCAATGTAGGCAGTAATGGGAGCCAGTACTATTTAGTACTGTCATTATGAAAGATATATTTGATTACTTGATAATGCACCTTCTGTATATTTATTATTTTTTTATATGTATGGTTTTTAAGTATTTGTCTGTATTAACTTTATATGTATGATGCGTGTTTATACTATAGTATGCTCTATATGTTACAGAAAACAGTGGTCACATCACTTTCGGTGGTGTCCCACGTGGGAAGCATGGAGTTGTGGGGTGTAGGTATAAATTGTTCCCCAGATGCATGCATTTAGCCTTTTGTATCTATGGCTATCTAAGGGCTATTTAAGTTGTCTTGACAAAGGATCATGTGTGAGCCAAAAAGTTAAATATTTTTCTGTTCCATGTGAATTAATAAATCATTTTGGAACTTTGGCATACAAATTTAAGAAGGCTGGTGAGTGCTGTTCTTAAATCCACTGGCAGAAAGACTTGGGTGCAGTACTCATCAACAGGTTTCTAGACTGTGAAGCTACTCACCTCTGACTGTGATTTAAAGGTTATTTGTAACATTGTGATTAACCCCTGATGAAGTTCTGTCATTGGACGAAACGCGTGTGTTTGATTAAGTCCATAACAATTTGGTTCCCACTGTCAAGAGCTCACACTCATAGGGTGCAACAGATGCTGGTGACTTCTTCCTAATAAAGCCTGAACTCAACACCTAAAGTTACAAAATTGATATAATCCTAAGGAACATTAATACTATTTCCAATGAACTTGTCTGCTGACCAATTTCATGGACTAACCTCTTTTGATGAATTGTTCAAGAAACATCTTGAAGAAATCAAGTTTTTTAGAATTTCTTCATTCAGCACCTACAAATTTCATTATTTGAATTTTGAACAGTATGGTTAATATTTTATGGTTTAAATGTCAAATATTATAATTAGCACCTTTCCTGCTTAATTGTGTTTTTATGTATTTGGGTCCTACTAACAGGGGACATTTTAGGAGGTGGCAGCTGTTTGCTATATCGTTTACATACTACAGCTGGTTTATATTGTTTGTATTAATTTATATAAATTTCAGCGCAGTTTAATGGCATCTTTCTTATATATACATATATATATATATATGGGTGTGTATGTGTGTCGTTTATACAACAAATAAAAAACCATCATATGTGATATCATAAGTGTATTGATAAAAATGTAAATGATGAATAAAAGTGTCCCTTGGAAACAGTGTCCTGTCTAGAGTAATTAAACAGGTTTACTCGGCTTAAGTCCACATTGGCATCCCAATAGTGGTGGCTAGTGCATCCCATACAATTTAAAAGTATAACCCTCCACTGAATCACCCAAAATAATGGGACATTAATTGATATAAAAAATATTTTATTCTTGATAAAATCATATGCAAAGTTTAAAATTTGCTTAAAGTATAAAAGACAGTGATGAATCAAATGTTGCTAATTAGGGAGAAAGTATTGATTACCGCCAGCACCCTTATGGGTGTGAGCTCAAGGCAGGATTTGTTAGATTAAAGCAAGAGGTAGATTCTATTGATCGAATATAGGATGTTAATCAGAGCAGCTGTTTACTTTTGTTTACTTGATAGTAACAATTATGTTTGTGAAGTCCCATCACAATGTTTATTCGAGCTACAGAATATACCTCTTGCTTTAAACTAACAATATTTGATGCTTATGATGTGGTTTTAACCCCTTTTGTTAGTTTGCATATAATGTGTTAACTTAATATGTATATCAAACTAGTTGAAGTACCCAGCATTGCCTGGGTTTAAATCTTCAAGTTAATAAGTTTTACTATGTGATGTTGTCCAAATCCATCCAGTGGAAGGCCCAGAACAGTTTCATGTGTCACTATGCCTTGAGGTCTAACTGCAACCCCAACCACTTCATTAGGCATCCCAGACCAATTGCCACCCCTTTGTGAAGTTTTCATCCAAATCCATCCAGTTGAAGGCCCATGACATTCTCCCAAATCAAAGTTATGCCCTGTGTACAGAAACAGCCGGTCTGAGAAAGGACCTTAACCACCTAGTTTGTCTTCTGGGATCCAGTGTTACCACTCCATGAAGTTTTTAGCCAAATTATGTGGTGTCATCAAAATCCATAGAGTTAAAGACCCAAAACAGGCTCCCTGGTTGAAAGTTCTGCCAAGCTTCTCTGGGTCAATTTTTTGCCCAGAATACACCAATGGTAGGTCTGACCAGGACCTCAACCCCCTAATGTGTCTTCTGGGAACCAATGTTACCACTCTGTGAAGTTTTCATCCAAACCCATCCAGTGAAAGGCTGAGAAAATGCTCCCCTGGTCAAAGTTCTTCCCAGTATACACCAATGGGATGTCTTACAGGGACACTAACCCCTCTAAAACCTGGCCAGGATCTAACTGGGACACCTCTCATTGAACAGGTAGGCAATCAAGCAAACAAACAAACAGACCAATTAATTTTATATATAAGATAAATGTGAGTTCAGTTTGCCAATTGGAGGGCATTATAGGCTCAGTGGTCAAAATGTCATATTGGCTTATCTGTTTTTTTATGTGTATTAGTTATTTTATATCTGTAAAGTGTTTTTTACCTTTGTATTTTTATTCAAATAAAAATTTATTTCTTTATTGGTATTTTGAATAAATTAATAACTTATTATAAATGATCAGTGCCTCACTCTTTTGGTATAATGTTCCTATGTTTGATTGTCCATCATTTTTCTGAAAAAAGCAATTAAGTTGATACCATGTTTGCTAACAGTTTAAAAACTCCTAAAGCCTCCTTCACTATCTCGGCAATCACAGACAGATATAGCACTCTACAGTACAACATTGTCAAAATCAGTAATTTTTGTAACACCTACTTTGAACAATTGTGTATTAATCAAAAACAGGCTCCTGCAGACAAGGGCCCACTCCCCACAGTGAGAGATTCCTTTCCTCCTGTGACCCATCCCACATTGTTCCCTTCATGTCACTCAAGCTTGTGCTTTCTATTATGGTTGATGAAACCTGTCTAGTGCTCAAAACTCAAAAGCCCCATGCTGTGGCAGGTACCCCATATCATACTACAGTATAAAACCTTCCAAACTGCACTGGTCCCCCACCTGACTAAGATATACAGTATATACACATTTTTGCTGGTAAAGTTTTTCACCCAGACACTACCAAGGCTAAAGTAATAGTTATCCTCAAAACTTATAAGGTCCCACTCTTTTGCCCTATCACCCAATTTCTTTGTTAAAGGCTGAATTAAAACATTTTGCCACAATTTTAGTGGCTATGCTAAAAGCCTTTCTACACTAGCTTCATACATCCCGATCAGGTAAATGTTGTACCATCCAGGCAGGCACTTGATTATACAGTATGCTATAGATGATACAGGTAGCTATCATCATATCATTACTCACAAACTCCCCTCGGTAGCACTTGACCTACGGTAAGAAAGCCTTTAATAGGGTTTCATGGCCATTCCTATTCTAAATGCTTCTAAAATGTATTTTTTGGCCAAATTTTTTTAAAGCCCTCTACTTTAAATTTCTACACTCTCGTCCTTGTCAGGGATCTACTGTCTTAATCTTTATATATCAACACTGGAACTTGACAAGGCTGTCCAATTTCCCCCATCATATATGCCCTCATTATTGAATTGTTAACTTGTAATTTCAGAGCCAATTTAGATATTGCTGGGTTCATTACTGCCAAATTCCCTTATAAAATATCTAAATTTGCTGACAATGTCCTTCTGATCAAGCCTCTTACATACCAACACATTCTGTTTAATGATTTTATACCCTATTTGGTGAAGTTTGAGGATTCAAAATTAACAACAATTAGTCTAAGGCTTTACCTCTAAGTCCACCAGATAAAGCTCCTTTAGTTGAATTTTGATATTCAATGGTAGAAAATGTCTTTAACCACTTGCCTGGCATGGTTGTAATTTTCTGACCACACCAAGTAGTTCTTTATCTGCTCTGGATGTAAAATTCCAGCCAGTCAGATTAGCCGGAAGATTCTCTTCCTGCAGCTGCTCCTCTCAGAGGGACCTTCAGGTCCCTCTGCATGTCAGCACCCTCGCCCCATGTGTCTGCTGTGCTGCCAATCACTGCTGATCAGTCAGCAAAGCAGGATCCCCCACCCAGCGGCTGCAAAGATTAGCAGCCGCTGGTAAAAAGTAAATTAACCTCCCCCCTCATGCCCCTGACATACCTGGTGCCTGTATCCCATCTCAAATTGAACATTACGATGGTCGTGATGTTTCTGATGTTCCGATGGTGGTTACAATTTTCTGATGTTTGAAAAAAATATTTTTTAAACAAATCTTGAAAAAATAAATCTTTCTTTTTTCTTATGAAACCATTTTGGATAAGTTAAAATGGATGTTCCATAACAAATTTTGGAATACAATTTTGTACTATCTAAATTCTACATTAAAACTTAAATTATATAAGAATTATGCCGCCCTTCTCTTTGCTGACTTTTTGGTATGGGAAACGGAATCCCCTTTAGACTTGTGGAAACCCTCCCTGAGAGTAATGGTCACAGTGGCCAAACAACTAATTCTCAAATATTGGATCGTCAGATCAGCACCGACGTTAAATGAATGGAAAACTGCCCTATTGGAGGTTCTTTATTGTGAGTGTTGTATGGTTATTCTTAATATTGAAATAGGGATTATGACTTTCTCAAAAAAATTGGAACCCTATATACAGTGTTTAACAACCCAAAATCAGAAAAACATATGGAAGGTCTTTGAACATACAGAAAGGTTCTTATTACAACAGATCACCTAGGAATCTCTCCTGTATCTCTCTATATGTTTTTGCTTTTCTTGATTATCCCATTTTAATCACCGGGATTACCAGTACCCTCCCCTGTTATTCTATTAAAATTGATTCGATTTCTTTTTTATCATATTTTCTTTTTATGTTCTCTTCTTAATCCTATCCAGTAGCAATTCAAATGTATGATGTGGGATGTACAGCGCAATAAATAGCACATTGCAGATTTCATGTTTAGACATATTATGTAGATAATTCTGTGTAGTGTGTGCAGTTTTCGTTATTTCAAGATGTTTAGTAAATTCTCTGGCACTTATTCTTGTGCACTTTGAAGTATTTACAATTTATATTTGCTCTAATATTTGAAAATTGAAAAAAAAAAAATCAGAAACAGTGACTTTGTATTTTGTTTATTTCAAGAAACATTGTAGTTTCTAATTCAAATGTTTTATTGTATTAAATTCTTGAATTGTACAATGTATAACAATTTTTCGCTGTTCAATAAACAGATTTATAAAACAACAACAAAATGGAAGTTCAACACTGAATACACTCATAAAAAACCCCAACAATTTTGGAATGGTTTTTAGGAAAAAATATCGTCAGTTAAGTGGTTAAAATATGTTGGGATCCATATTACCAAGATGTATACCCAACTTAATTGATGAGAATTTGACCCATTAGCAGAAACTTTACATCTCATGGATAGGATATTTTCATGTAATATAAATTAATGTTCATTTATACCTCTTCCAAACACTCTCTGTTAGTGTACCCTCTCGCATTCTTCATTTCTTTAGTCTTTATTTTGCAAATTTATACAGAATAACAGAATGCCCCAAATTTGAAGGGATATTTTGTCCAGCACTACAACAGCAAGGGGTATGGGGCTCCCCTTAATTCTCAGATATTACAATGCTACATGTCTCAGCCAAATGATAACATGGCACTCCCTATCCAAAGCAAAGAGATGGTTGGACCTGGAAGGTGAGTTGAGTTTGATTTCTTACCTTTCCTTGCTCAAAATATCCAGGCCAAGCTCTATTTCTTCATTCTCTACAGTCATATTCCTAAATTCAACATGGGATAGTCTCAATAAAATACTTCTCCTCTCAATATATCCATCCTCCCAAAAAACAATTTGGAATCATTTATTTTTTCCTCCAGGTCAATCTCTATCTATTGTATCCATGTTTATTAACATTGGTATTTTGTGTTTTTGTCATACTGTATGGTGGGAAAATTTGCCCAATTGTCTTTTTTTTATATATTCCTGAAAAACATTATATTCCCCAGTTCCAACTTTACCAGTATCCTCAAATTTGATTTTTTTTTAAATCCTCGCTCTCGGCTACTCCAATGCACCTTCCATTACCACTCTAAATAGTATGTTGTAACTACAGACCCAATGATAAATGGAACATTTATTTCCTTTACTGCTCCATACTGGATCAGCAGCCCTGCAAATATGCATTAGCATGGTAACCTGACTTGGGCTTCCACCCAGACGAGGATTCTTGGGAGTCATTTAGGACAAATATATCCAAATGCTTTATCGGTATTGTGGTTAATGGGCATTCTTCTACAGTCTGTTCCTCATGGTATTTGGTCCCAGTTTGGTTCCAAAAAAACTACCCTAACATCTCTAATTTGTGTTTGTGAAAAATGTGGCCATGTTGGCACATTCTTTTACATATTGTAGAACTGTCCAAAAATGTTCCCATTCTGGTGAATGGATGGGTCTCTTATCTCCTCTATGATACCCCTGATTATTTCCAATCTTCTGCAGTTTTTACATAATTTTAAGTAAAAAACAGTTTGGCACCTAGGCCCCTACCTAACCTTATTTTGTGACTGATCTGCAGTACCTCTGTATTTGGTCATTTTTCTCCCCACTTTCAGGAGTTAATCTCACCCACTTGTTTAATTACCTGCACCTGCCTCACTGATTATGTTATTCTGTCCCTCAACATGCACCTTGCTGGTTATTGTTTTATCTGGATGTATTATTCTATGTTCAAGCCATTCTGGGTTCATGTTCTTGTGCCTTGGACTTCCTGACAACTAGTGAGGTTTTACTTGGGCCAGACAGACTACCACAATTTCCAGCTCATGGTTTGCCTGAATTTCCCAGAAGTTAAGTTTACTTGTGTTTATGTTTTTTATTGATTTATCTGGACTGTCTGCTCACTTCATCTGCTATCTAGACACATGCAAAGTTTCCAGCTGGACTGAACTCCTATCTATGGAAGCAGATGCAGGCAGAAATGCCACCATTACCTGAGTTAGGTTCCGTGAGAATGTTGACTGGGATATCCTGAGAACTCTACTGCTCAAAGACTGAAAATTACCAATAGTCAGAAATTCAACACAGCCAGAAGCTTATGCAGACCTGAGACAGAGTTGGAATGTGTTGTTTCAGGGTCAAGGTCAAATTAGACTTTGTCATACAGATGGAATATAGCATGTTGTGATGGTCAGCCGGAACATCTGGATGACCTCGCAATATGCCAATGCATTCAGATTTAAACACCTCCTAATAAACCGTGGCCTGTGCAGACTTTGTGGTACTGCATTACCTCATGAGCCTGTTCAGTTTCATGTTCCTGGGTCCTTCCAGCCTGTGGTAGAGCCTCTGAAATCCCAGCCACATTGCAGTGAATAGCACTGGTAGTTTATTCTGCCATTTTTGCTTCACACAAATCAATGCAGCTGATTTAGCCCCTTTTATAGGCATCATCATTGTGTTCCCACTAACTGCAACTTGAAACACCTGTGAACACATGCAAACACTCACCTGAGGAGGTAGTCTATTTGAAAAGTCTGTTTTGGTGTGAGTTTGGTAATTTCCCATGCGAATTTCAGAACTCGATTATTAGTAAATTTGTGTTTTTTTTATTTCCTATGGAAGTCCCTATAGATTGTAAGCTTGCGAGCAGGGCCTTCCTACCTATATATCTGTCTGTTATTACCCAGTTTTGTTCCATTAATGCTTACAATTGTAAAGCGCAACGGAATATGCTGCGCTATAAAAGAAGCTGTTAATAAATAATAAATAAAATAAGTTTGAATTTGAACAGTGGTGAATTTGGCTGTGTTTTTTTCAGTTTCTGCGACTTTTGATGTTCATTCCCTGCAAGTTCATACGTGTTTGCCTTTAGTAAATTTGCAAGTCAGAAAAAACAGACAAAACATGCACGAGAATGCAATCTTGCCCAAACACAATTCTTAGTAAATTTACGCCTGGTGTAAATAGACCACTCCAAGAGGTTTTTCTTTAAATTTAGCATCTTATAAGCAGATGCAGCAAAACACCATTGATTGTGTACTAGAGATGCTGGGCTGCAACTTTAACTGTACAAAAATTTGTTTTAAATACATACAAAATCTAAGATGAAGCACAACGGAACTTGGAGTGAGAAGGTGCTGTAGCAACAGCATCGTAGCACTTTGTATACAGATTCGGAATCATCACTGGGTGTGGTGACACCAAGGAACTCATTCAGACTCACTTGCAAGCGCTATGCGCTTGCAAGCGGGTCGATGGTGGGGCACTGCGCACGCGCCACGTGTGCCGCTTGTGTGCGCAAGCCCCATAGCGAGTGAGAAATGCACTTGGTCCGGGGCTCACTACAAATGGGGCGGCTGTCGATGTTGATCGACAGCTCGCCCCATTTTGTAGGCGGGGAGGGGTGGTGGCTGGTCAAACTGAGGTGTTCTTGAAGGAAAGCCTGCCGTTTGTGGGCGGCCCTACTGACATCACTCGTGATGTCAGTAGTGAGCTTCCTGCTCTATTTGAGCAGGAAGCTCACTGGCGCTTGCAACAGACAAGACCCTACCACAAGGGTCTCGTCGCAAGCCCGATGGTCGCGACAATCATGACCATAAACTGTCCGCTCGCAAAAGCTGTGGGTGGTCACCCATAGCTTAGCGAGCGGCCAGGAGGGCGGGTTAAAAATAAAAATGGCCACCCTGATTCAGAGCGAGCGCTTGCTTTTTGCGGTACTCACCAGACTCTTGCGTGCTCCACAAGCACGCTCAAAAGGGGGCATATTTTTTTGCTGCCACAAGGCCATGCCCCCTTATAACTTTCTTGGGGTTTGACAATGTGTCACACCCCATCTTCGATACACTTGGGGCTTGCCCAGTACTCCGGGAGCTGCAGGGAAGCCCCCAGGGAGAGGATAGCGGGGGGTGGTTAAGTTTAGGGTCTCCCAGTGGGACTTATGGTTAGGCACCCCCCCAGGAGTGTTAGGGTTAGGCTAGTTGAAGGGGGGTTAGGGTTAGGTACCCCCAGAGGGGGGTTAGGGTTAGGCACCCCCCATGGTTTAAGGTCATGACCAGAGGGGGGTTAGGTTTAGGCACTAGGGCGGAGGTTAGGGTTTGGCACCCCTAAGGGAGGGTCACTGTTAAGGGGGGGAGAGGGTTAGGGATCTCCATATGCCAGCCTTTTGGCATCAGTACTTCATCCGCCGGGTTGACATCCAGTGGTATAACATACCGATTCTGTGTGTTCTGCATCTCACTGGTGATGCCAATGTACAGATTCAGACTCAGATATACAAGATACACAGATATACAAATGTTGCATATCAAATTGATCATTTTAAATTATCAAAGTAGTTTTGCTTCCTCCAATTGTTTTACAGTATTTATGAAAATAAGAATAACAGTTTTAGTGAGAAATACCTGGCGCACTAAGTGGGACTGTTTGGTGTGACTGAAGCCTCAGTGTATGAGGACACATCTATAACACACAAGGAGATAAACCATTAAACTTTTATTTGTTTTAATTTTTTAAATTGTACAGTATTTCTATTTTCCTCACATAATGATACAATGAGGCAATGCCAGACCTGTCATAGGAGCAGAACAAGGAGCTATTCAAGGGGTATCTGTAAAAACGGTCAGTGCAATTTCTGCCAATTCATTAAGTCAAATGTTGCAGAATATTTCTGTGCAGCAGTTTTATGAATGCATCCCTTAATCAAGTCTGCAAAAACTACTATGGGCCCTACACTTGCATTTTTAAAGGTCATTAAGGCCAAGGTGATGTCATATCTGCTTAAAGCAAATTGATAGGATGATATCTTATTAATATTGTCTCAGATTACAAATGCTCTCTATGCTGTATGTAGGTTATAGGCATGCATATATCACTGGCTCTCAAACTCGGTCCCCAGGACCCCACAAAGGCCACACCCCCCCAGGTATCCCGGCAGGTTCACAGGTGTAGTCATTACTCACTGACACATTTTAAAAGATCCACAGGTTGAGCTAATAATTTCACCTAGGACTTTGTGGGGAGACTTGGAAAATATGAACTGCTGGGGATCTCAAAGATCTAACCCAAGAACCTATGCTTAATATAAGTGGCTCCCAAACTCCACCACCATAGCCCAGGCCCCAAGTACATCCATGCTTGAGCCCAAATGGTTAAATCATATTGACTGAGGTACTAATTAATTCACCTGTGCAGCATGGATATCCTCAAAACCTGAAATGCAATGGCGGAGACAGGGGACCTCCACTTTTTTGTGTAATAAATATTTATTAGCAATCACCAATGTAAAAAATGGTTACAGACACAGTATGAATTCATTTTTCAATATACTGTACAACAAAAAGAAAAAAACACATGGGAAGAGTAATAAAGAAAGAACACTGAGGGTAGGAGAGCAAGGAACTTGAATGGGGAAAAGGATAGATTAAGTTATCCATATATATAAATATAAATCAAAATCGGTACCAAACACAGCATTTAAGAAAAATAAGGTGTCTTCACCCACCCATTTTATCTATTCAGATGATCATAATATTCAGCAGATTCTTTGTATTCTAGGCAGGCAAACCATCTACTAGTAAGCTCCTGGTATCTGTCCTGGCTGGATAGAAATAGATCCACCATATCCATATATAAATCTATTATTCACAACCAAGCAGATATGGTGGGGGGTGATTTCTAAAAAACCAGAATAACGGCTTTTGCCACATTAAGAAAATGTTTGAATAAAGATTTCTTATATTTAGAAATTGGTAAATCTATCACATTAAGCAACCAGGAAGCTTAGAAGGCATCCACTCCCCAAAAACAACCTTAGTGGTATGGAAAATTGAGGTCTAAAATGCTTGGAGTTTAGAGCAAGTCCACCAAATGTAGAAGGGGACTCCTGGTGTACTGCCACAGTGCCAACAGGAATTGGGAAGTAACAGTTTGTAAAGGACACTTGGGCGCCTATATCATCTAGTGAGAAATTTCAAATTAATTTCAACCACAGAGAAACTTTGTGAGGATACATGAGTGTATGGAAAGATGTTTTCCCACTGTCGGTCAGAGATGGTAAGTCCCAGTTCTCTCTTCCAGACTGTGGCAAAATTGGGGGTGAAGTAAACTGTGTTCAGCCAGCAATTTATATAAAACTGAAAGAGTGTGTCAGGGTGCTATAAGGGAAGTGCATAAAGATTTAAAGGGAGTGACAACTCAATAGAGTGAAGTCTTCCTGAGGCATGTTTGTAGAAAATGTTTTATTTGTAGGTATCACCATAACTTGCCAGCTGTCTGAGTCCACCTTTCTTGAATGGTGGAGAAAGGAACAACTGCATCATTATCCACCAGCTGTCCAAGACAAATGGGGTGAAATGTACGCCAGGAATGAGTGCTGATGGAGACCCGGTACAAAGTCGGTTGTAAAAGAGAGAGGTAAGAGGTTAAGTTGAGGAAGAAATGTGGTTGAGGGTCCTGTGGTTGTTCCAAGTGGACAGAGTAGGTGAAATCATTGAGTGAGTCAGAGATGGGGATGTCGGTATCCAAGGAACCAATGGGATATCCAATGGGGATAGATAAAAAATAATTTTCAATAGCGACCCATTGTACCTCTCACTTACTTGTTTATACGATTAAGAGGAACAGCATGGTGGTAAAGTAACAAATCAGGGAGTTGCATCCCACATTGGTGTTTACTTCTATAAAGTGTAATGTGTTTAAATCTAGAACATTGTTGCCCCAAACAAACTCTTGAACTACTTTTTGGAATTCTTTAAAAAAGGAAGGAGAAATATGTATGGTTAAGGCCTATAATAAATAAAGAGTCCTCAGTAAAACATTTATTTTAATTATGCTGATGTGTCCCAGCCAGGTGACTCATAGAGAAACCCAACATTGCAAGTCTGATTCAAAGGCCTTAAGGAGCAGTTCAAAATTTAATTTAACCAAACCAGAGTTATCTCAAAGATAACGAGCACACCCAAACACTTAATATGAAATGGGTGCCATAGAAAGGGGAACGCCTGTTGTAGACCGAGGACTGTGGGCAGAGAAGTGTTACTGTTCAAATCAATTTAGAATAGTTGATTTTTAAGTTGGCTAACAGAGCAAATATTTATAATTCAGCAAAAAGACTAGTAAGGCACAGTGGGATTGGTAACAATGGCCAAAAGGTCATCCACATAAAGTGCCAGCTTATAGACATGGGAGCCCACCCATAAGCCACCAATATCAAGGTTCAAACAAATTGCCTTAGCTAAGGCTTCCATTCACAAAACAAAAACCAGAGGAGACAGGGGCAACCCTGCTTGGTACCATTTGATGTATCGAAGGAGGGAGAGAGTATGCCATTTACCTTGACTTTAGAATTTGGCTGGTGATAGAGAGCTGACATTTTTGAAAGGCAGGTAGAACACAGGCCCAGTCAGTGTAACACCCTGGACATAAATTGCCAATCTACCTGATCAAATGCTTTGCTTGCATCTGTGAGCAATAAAATCTTATGGATGGATGAATTATTGGCATGATGAAAGAGATTGAGGACCTTCGTGCTCCCTCTCATCTCAGCCCGGACCAAACCCCATCTGGTCCTGGTGAATAATATTGGGTATAAGGGGTTGGAGATAAGAAGCAATCATTTTCACCAGCAACTACACATCAATATTGTCAGGTTCTGGTTTTGTTGTGGACCCGGGGTGGTAATAGGAGCAAACACTGAAGCAGATTTAAAAGTAAATGTAGAGTTTTTAATGAGTGGCTTAACAGACATGAATGTGGCAAAACAAACTGTCCGGGTTTAGCACTAAAGTGCACTTGGGAACTGTAGTGATGCAATGGGAAATAGTCCAGGTAGTGGTAACAGAAGGTAGTCCAGTATTCCAGGTTTTGTGAGGCTGAGGTGAATTGCAGGCTGAGGTGAATTCCTGGCTGAAGAGAAAATGTCCAGAGGAAATGTAAGTGGAGGCAGGGTGCAGGGTAACAGCTGACACAGGTACTCAGGCAAGGGAGAGGCAATAGGAGGAGGCAGGGGATTCCAGCAGGGTATGGAGCAGGTCAGGTAAAGCAGGCTTAGGCAGAGATCCAACAGGCAGTTGAATGAGCACAGGAACTCTCTCTCTCAGCTCTCGCTGAGAAACATGTTGCGCTCTCAATGCAAGGGAGCTCTGAACTCCCTTAAATCCCCAGTGCTTAGCCGTGACTGGTCAGAGAGGAGCATGTGACACACCAGTATAGGGTGACTAGGTCACATGACCGGAGGCAAGATGGCGGCGCCCATGACAGTATGCCCGCACAGGACTAAGCACAGCCAATGCGCCCCACCAGGCACCAGCGCCCCTTGCCATAGCGCCCTCACAGGTATCACCCGCTGACCGCCATGCCGAGAAACCCTGGTCATGACAGTACCCCCCCTTTTATGGGTGGCCTCAGGACACCTTCTAGGCTTTACAGGGTGAGACAAGTGGACTTTGTTGACAGGACTGGAAGCGTGGACATCCTCAGCTTTGGTCCAACAGGAACAAGAACTGGAAACCCCCTCCTGGGTTACAAAATTTGAAACCACCTCTCAAGGTATGGGACTGAAAACCCCATCCTGGGGCTGGACACTCAGAAATCCCCTATGGGGCTGAGTCTCTGGAGACCCCCTTTGAAGGCGAGACCTTAGAGACTTCCTCTGGGGTTGAGGCCTTGGAGTTACCCCTCCTGGGGCTACAAAGGACTTCCCAACAGGAGGTTGCAGTTGTATCATTGTCAAAACTTTTGCCCCAAGCATGAGTGTATTCCATAGTGTTTCTAGACCACTATCAGGGGATAGTGACCATGACAAGGTGTCGGTCTTCTGAAGGCAAGCACCTTGACATTCCACACTCCATGACTGAACCTGCATAGTGTTCCAATCAATTCTGGGGTTGTGCTTACGCAGCCAAGGGTATCCGAGTATGACTTCATGGGAAGCCTTGGGTATGATAAAAAAACTGATATGTTCAACATGGAGGGGTCCAACATGAACTAAACAGGTTGAGTTTTCTTAGACACAGTTCCATTACAAAGAGTTTTACCTCAATAGAGGTCCAGGAGACAGTATGATCCAAGGTGTTGCAGGGAATTTGTAATTTATCTGCCAACCAAGACAACATGAAATTCCCTGCTGCCCCTGAATCCAAAAGGGCAGGCACAAACACAGGGCTAGAATTAATGTCTAGGGCTATGGACAAGACAGAGTAAATACGTTTAGAGGATGGAAGAATTGCTGCTAACCGAGTGCACCCAGAACTAGCTAAAAACGGGATGCTCCCCGGCTTGTGGGTACAGGAAGCCACCAAGTGACCCGCATCTCCACAGTATAGACAAAGGTTCTCTTTAAAGCCTCTCTGTCATTCTTCATTAGAAAGATGGGTTTGGGTTGTATTTACCTGCATGGGTTCTTCCTTGGAAAGGGAGGCAGTGGGACGGGTAGGGGAAGGGAAACGCTTAGCTCTGTGCTTTTCATCTTGGCGCTCTCTAAAGCATATATCAACTTTATTACAAAGGGAAATGAGATCAGTAAGACTAGAGGGTAATTCACGAGTCACCAGATAATCCTTTAAACGATCTGATAGACCTTGCCAAAAGGCCAATGTTAAGGCTTCTTCGTTACACTTGAGTTCAGATGCCAAAGTCTGAAACTGAATAACGTACTGGCTCACAGGACAAGTCCCTTGTTTTAACTTCATAATACTGGAAGAAGCAAAGGAAGTTCTTCCAGGCTCATCAAAAATCCTTCTGAATGTTGCTAGAAACTCTGGGTAATTATCCAGAAGCAGATCTGAACTCTCCCAGAGCAGAGAAACCCATTCTAGGGCAGATCCGGATAACAAGGATACAATGTAAGCAACTTTAGTTTTAGGAGCAGGGAAATTAGAGGGTTGCAAAGTAAAGTACACATCGCACTGGTTGAGAAATACACATCACAGTTTTTCTACTGCCATCAAACTTATTAGGTGTGGGAAGATACAAACAAGGAGTAGATCCAGAGGAAGATATCACAGGAGTGGGAATAGGGGTAGCTGCAAGCACACTAGGAGCCATTGTGCAGTATCCAGATGGAGTGCAATGTCTTGCACAAACTGTGCCATCTGTTGCTGTATAGTCTCTACACTCTCCAAGCGAGTTGCTATGCTCTGCATTAAATCCTGTTGTTTAGTTATTTCTTGCATGAACTGAGCCATTTGGCGCTGCATAGCTCCAGGTTTTCCAAACGGCCTGCAATACTTCGGAATAAATCCGCTCCAGACTCCTGTACCGTGGCCGGGTCCATGTGGCCAGTGCAAACTGTCAGGTACTGATTTTGTTGTGGACCCGGGGAGGTAATAGGAGCAGACACTGAAGCAGATTTAAAAGTAAATGTAGAGTTTTTAATGAGTGGCTTAGCACACATAAATGTGGCAAAACAGAAAGTCCAAGTTTAGCACTAAAGTGCACTTGGGAACTGTAGTGATGCAATGGGAAAAAGTCCAGGTAGTGGTAACAGAAGGTAGTCCAGTATTCCAGGTTTTGTGAGGCTGATGTGAATTGCAGGCTGAGGTGAATTGCAGGCTGAAGAGAAAATGTCCAGAGGAAATGTAAGTGGAAGCAGGGTACAGGGTAACAGCTGACACAGGTACTCAGGCAAGGGAGAGGCAATAGGAGGAGGCAGGGGATTCCAGCAGGGTATGGAGCAGGACAGGTAAAGCAGGCTTAGGCAGAGATCCAACAGGCAGGTAAATGAGCACAGGAACTCTCGCTCAGCTCTCGCTGAGAAACACGTTGCACTGGCAATGCAAGGGAGCTCTGAACTCCCGTAAATCCCCAGTGCTCAGCCGTGACTGGTCAGAGAGGAGCATGTGACACACCAGGATAGGGTGACTAGGTCACATGACCGGAGGCAAGATGGCGGCGCCCATGCCAGAGCGAAATGGAAGCACAACCAGGCCTAACCAGACCAGAATGACAGTATACCTGCACAGGACTACGCACAGCCAATGCACCCCACCAGGCACCAGCACCACTGCCAGATGCCCCTCGCCATAGCGTCCTCACAGGTTTCACCCACCAACCGCCATGCCAAGAAATCCTGGTCATGACAAATATTTAATAGGAATATTAAGTGGTAACTGGAGCACTGTATGGGGTCTTTGCCATATTTTGGGATGACAGTAACATGTGCTTCAAGAAACTAATGGAAGAAAGGGTGCTAAGCAGATATTTGGTTCAGGGATTGCAATAAAAGGAGGGCCAATTTATTCCAGAATGTTTTATAGTATACAATGGTGAAACCATTTGGCCCATGGTTCTTACCCAACTGAGAAGATAAGATAGCAGCCTCAAGCCCAGGCAAGGTGAACTGACTTTCTAGGAGGGACCCTATTTCCTCTGGTGATCTAGGATAATCAATGGACTGTAAGTAGTCATCTATGAGTATTGCATGCCTGAGTGAATCAGAGTCAGGCAAGTCAGAATTTAAGTTATACAACTGAGTATAGTATTTACTAAAGGTATTGAGTATATCCCCTGAAAGATGGTGGAGTAAGCAGGTAGTATCTTTAATTTTGGGAATAAAAATGTTCACTATTGGTGGAGTGCATGAGCTAACAAATTGCCTGGTTTGTTAGACCAGTGAAATAATGTACACTTGCATTTACAGAGAGCCAATTTGGATCTGTCTAAATTGAGAGTGTTAAGTGCCTGTTTTGTTGCTCTCAGTTCTGCTTGTGTAAAAGAGCCCATCTTTTGCTGTTTAACAAGAGTCTCCAAATGAATGCACATTCCTCTAATAAAACATTTATGTGCTTCCCATAATATAACTGTAGAGGTGTCAGAGGTATTGTTAAGTTCAATAAAATCAGTCAGTGCAGCTTCAGGTTGAGACTTACAAACCGAGACTTGAAGTAGAGGCTCTTTCAAATGCCGGGTCTATTGTCTGGGAGAAGAGTGAAGGACAGATATAGTACAAGAGATGGGAACGTGATCCGACCATATCAATGACGCCATATCTGAGTAACGTAAGAGATGCAAGTGTCTGTTTCCAATATAGAGATAATATATGCATGTATGTACTTGGTGTGGGGGGAAGAAGAAGGTAATACAAAAGAAAAGAGAGCGCTGGGTTCAAATGTATAAAATGTATTCAAAAATTACTAAAAAGAAACAATGGTATATAACCTAAATATAATATAACATGTAACATTAAATTATATTTATTATCTATGTATGATTCAGGTGTTAGAGAGCTGTGGAGATAACTATCATGTTAAATCAGAGTAAGCTTTGTTTAAAAAGTTATTCATAGCTAGCCATCACATAAGAGCAATCCAAATAAACTGGGGGCAATGCAGCATAAGGGGGACTTCTAAGGGGGCAATGCAGCATAAGGAGGACTACTAAGGGGCAATGCAGTATAAGGGGGACTATTAAGGGGGCAATGCAGCATAAGGAGGACTACTAAGGGGCAATTCAGCATAAGGAGGACTACTAAGGGGCAATGCAGTATAAGGGGGACTACTAAGGGTGCAATGCAGCATAAGGAGGACTACTAAGGGGCAATGCAGCATAAGGGGGACTACTAAGGGGGCAATGCAGCATAGGGAGGACTACTACTGGGGGCAATGCAGCATAAGGGAGGACTCAACTGGGGGTTTGTAGTCACAGTAAATAAGTCCTTTGGTTAATCTCTATTCAAGAGGTTGTTAATAGGTAAAACATGCAATACTAAACCACAGTATATGCAGTCAATAGGTATTAATAGCAGCAACCAGCAAACCAGGGGCTAATGCATAGCAAAAATCAATAGTCTTTGATAGCAGGAACCAGCAGGTTTAGATTAGTATGGCAGCAGGTGATAGTCCTTAAACCAGTCTCTATGGGGCATATCCAATTAGCCGCAGGATTTCACCCACGGCTAATTGTCATGCAAAAGTCCCGCAATGCGGGGATTAGCTATTCAAATAAAATAGCTATTTCCCCGCTTCATTAAAATGGGACTCCACTGTGAGATAACACTGATTCGCACGAGGCCGAATAGTGCAGTCTCACGCAGATTTTACATTGCACCTACATGAGGTGCGAGGTAAAGTCTGACAGCAGGGACTAGCGCGCGGGGTCTTGGGGACACCCACGCGTGGAATCCATGCTAATTGAGTTCCCACCAGTGTGACAATTAGCCGCATATGCCCCTATGTGAGAAGCTGTTAGTAAATAGGACAATATGCCACAGTCTTCCGGTTGTGCTGCCACGTGTTTGAACAAAACCATTGAGGTTTACATTTTTTTTTTTTCTATTACCAATATCTGGGTTAACGTGTATTTTTCTGCGCAGGAACAAAGTGTGTAACAGTGAATATTTGTTGAACAAGTTAAGGGTATCGTATGATCCTTTAAGGCTAGGTGCAAGGGTTAGTCTAGCCACTCAGTAAGCAGCTTTACCATTCTATACACAGTAGCAGGTGTACATGTTGTCTTTGTTGTATAGTTGTGCGTGAGAGTAGCCGACATATAAACTCTCATAGGTTTGGAAGTTGCCTTACTAAATCTTATCCGGCTGTGGAAGTTGCCTTTTTCAAATCTTATCCAGGTGTGGAAGTTGCCTTACTAAATCTTATCCAGGTGTGTGGGCACCGCTGACTTAAATCGTCCACAGGTAAGTGAAAGTGTCTTGATTGTCTTTCACCAGCTTAAATCTTTATTGAAAAGCATAGGAGTTGTCTCTGAATGGGAGCCACGCAAACAGTAGAGATGTTAGGCAATGATGTGCTGCTAATGGAGGCGCCGATCGGATCGGCCCGTCATATCATGCATACCAATTACGGTACTTATGCAATAAGGTATTGTGATTTATGGTTTAGTATAACGAGGAAGAGTGTTAGACCGTTTCCCAGAATTGGTAGTTTTGATAAAAATGTGTTAGACAATGTCGGGGATCACATCAGTTTGAAGTGCTCCCGAGAGAAAAAGGTTAAATATTTTGAATGTTTAAAACTGTGGCAGCACGAGGGAGAAATGTGGCTGAAGGAGGTACCCACAACATAAACAGGCAATGTGGGCACAGTCTCGGGCAATGCGTCGGTGACGCTAAATAGCACCGTGGACACATCACTTGATAGTGCGCACGCACTGCAAGGTAGCATCGCAGAAGGTTGTACAGATGGTTCACGCACACCACCGCCGCCCTATGCAGATGGGGGTGTAGGTGCAGTCAATGTAAAAAAATAAATAAAAATGTAACAAGCAACTTGTACCCTCTCTTAAGCAATTATAAATGGTATAGTGCCCACGAGGGAAGTAGTAATGCATTGTCCTTGGACAAGAGCAGAACTAAATTCCATCATAAATGATTTCCCTGATCCCAAAAAGGAATTAGCCAAATGTCAAAGATTTTGGAGGAATTTGGGTAGTTCACATGAACCCACTAATAAAGATTGGTGTGTGGTGTTAAGGGCCTGTCTGCCACGCAATACCGACGTGACAAAATTTATCACGGATTGTGTATTGGATGGTGACGTCCCCTTATCAGATCAAGTAAACCAAGGTAACATTTCCCGCACTGTAACTCAATTAGGTATATATTTTCCAGTAGTAGTTAACTGGAACAAAATTTTCACCATTAAACAAAAAGAGAGTGAGACTGCAGAAGATTACTGCGATCGGGCTCTGCAGGCTATCACCCAGTACACTGGGATAGAGGATATTAAAGATAGCACTCACCACAGGGGGATGATAGTTACGGTACTTGTGGATGGTCTGAGAGAGACTTTAAAAACTCTGGTTCAGACCTCACAGCCTGGCTGGCGGGGACTTACAATAGATACCCTCATAGAAACCGCCATTGAACATGATAAGAACATCTCCAAAAAGAGTGAAGCTCAGAATGAGAAACTAAAGGCTGTCAGTATACAAGCTCTGGAGGGAATGATGGTAACATCACAGCCAACAGACACACTTGCACTTGCACACACACTCATGTCTGAACAAGTATGTGCTCTCACTAACCCCACTCAACAACAAACACAACTCTATCCCACTAACCCGATGCAACCACAGGTCCCAGGCTATCCACCAACTTCTTATCCCCCACAATCCCCTTACCCTCCCTATCCTTACCCATATCCACCACCTTTACCCTCTGTGCAAACCTCACAACACCACAAGTCTTCACACGAAACACGAACATGCTTTAACTGTAAACAAACAGGACACTTAAGTAGAAACTGTACAGTAAAAGGAGTAGGGATCCCACATCAGGGAAGACCTAGATATCCCAATAAGGGATATGCACAGAGGCCAGCAAATGGTCAACAGGCACCAGCTCCAATTGTAGCCGTAAATGCGTTATTGGAGAATGGTAGCCAACGCTAGGGGTCAGGTCATACCTGTAGTCTACAGATGGTCAGGTTAACAGGAAGTACTAGGGAAGAACCGGTCATGATGGTTGATGTAGCTGGTACTAAATATCCTTTTCAAGTAGACACAGGGGCAACCAGGTCGGTGCTAAAATCTCCCGTTAATTTGCAGGTGACCAACGAGACAGTACCAACCATGGGTGTAACAGGTAAAGTGGAACATTATCCTTTAACAAAGTCCACAGAGGTTACTATTGGGCCATTGCATACCAGGCATTCTTTTCTCCTGGCTGCAGTGGCTCCTACTAACCTACTGGGCAGAGACTTGTTATGTAAGATGGGATGTGTTATATATTGCACCCCTGATGGTGTATTTTTAGATATCCCAGAGAGAATGGAATACGATGTGTGGGATATGTTAGACACTCCTCAAAGGATAATGTATCACTCTACAGTTTTAAATGAAACTCCATCACAGGTAGATGAAATGTTGTCCCTAATTCCAGATTCCCTTTGTACTAAAGATGGACAGGACACTGGATTAATGGCAAACGTATGCCCTGTAATGGTAAATTTAAAAAGTGGAAGGCAAGTCCCAAAAATTCCGCAATACCCACTAAAACAGGAGGTAGAGTTAGGGGTGTATCCCATAATTGAGCGGTTATTGCAGCAGGGAATTTTAGTCCGTACAGCAAGTGTAGCCAACAGTCCCATTTTTCCAGTGAAGAAGGCTGGTGGGAGGGGTTATAGGCTGGTACAAGACCTTAGAGGGGATAATAAGGTGGTAGAGAGCCAATTTCCCATAGTGCCGAATCCAGCTGTCATCCTTATGCAAATTCCACCAAATGCAACCCATTTCACTGTCATTGACCTTTGTTCTGCTTTCTTCTCTGTACCTCTTCATCCTGACTGTCAGTACCTATTTGCATTCACATACAGGGGTGTACAATACACATGGACACGATTACCCCAGGGTTTCATAGACAGCCCCAGTATCTTTTCCCAGGCATTACACGATTGTTTACAGTCTTTTCAACCCACCAATGGATCTGTTCTAATTCAATATGTAGACAATTTATTGCTATGTTCTGACTCGTTTATCTCATGTTTGAATGATACTAAACTTTTGTTGCTTCATCTCTCGCAAACAGGACACAAGGTGGCAAAGGACAAACTACAGCCGTGCCAATCCAGAGTTAAATACTTGGGACACTGCCTAACCCAGGGGCTGCAACATCTCACTACAGATAGAATCCAGGCTATACAAAATATGACACTGCCACAGAATCAACAGCAAATTCGTAAATTCTTGGGAATGTGTGGATACTGTAGAATGTGGATACCAGGGTGTTCTATTTTGGCCTTACCTTTACAGGAATTAGTCTCTTCCTCAAAGCCCGATCGTGTCATGCACACAAAGAAATCAGAACAGGCTTTCCTTAATCTTAAGGATAGTCTGACAAGAGCTCCTGCATTGGGAATACCTGATTATGAAAAACCTTTTGATTTGTATTGTACGGAAGCTGATGTTTGTGCTGCAGGTGTCATAACACAAAAAGATGGGGATGCCAGTAGGCCTGTAGCATATTACAGTGCACAATTGGACACTGTGGCGAGATCACTCCCAACCTGTTTGAGAAGTGTAGCAGCAACAGCTCTATTGGTCAGCAAAAGTGAGGATGTGGTATTGGGCCATGATATGATTGTCTATACCCCACATGCTGTGTCTGCCCTGTTGAACTCTGCCCAAACCAGACAGGTATCCTCAGCTAGATTCAACAAATAGGAACTAGCTCTAATAGCACCCTCAAACATCACTATAAAGCGGTGTAATACATTAAATCCAGTGACGTACTTACCGTATGTGCATAAGAATGCACAAAGGGTGGAGGATGAGTCTCTGGTAGAAAGTGAGTTTTGCAAAGGTATTGATACGCATGATTGTATGGATTATCTTAACCAGACCTTTACCGCTAGACCTAACATACATGACATACCTTTAGAGAATGCAGATGTGACACTTTACAAGGATGGGAGTTGCCATAGACAAATGGACACAGGTGAGTTATGTACAGATTATGCTGTTGTAGATGACACAGACATCATAGAAGCTGAACCTCTTGGTTCTCCTCACTCAGCCCAAGTGGCGGAGTTAGTAGCACTGAGAAGAGTGTGTGAATTGGCAGCAGGCAAATCTGCCAACATTTACACTGATTCGAGGTATGCGTTCGGGGTGGTTCACGATTTTGGAGCTCTATGGCGTCTGAGAAATTTTATGACAGCAGCAGGCACACCAGTCGCACATTCCAGACACATAAAAGGATTATTAAAGGCAATTCAGTTGCCCAAAATGGTAGCAGTAATAAAGTGTAAAGCCCACACATGTGAGGAAGATCCAGTATCATTGGGCAACAACAGGGCGGATGAAGCTGCCAAGTGGGCAGCAGGTTTAAAAACAAATGTACCCATAGAACAAGTAATGGTTTTCCAAACAGTTGACATGCAGAAATTAATTGAGATGCAAAGTTTGTGTTCTTCCCAAGAGAAAGCAACCTCGAAGTCTAAGGGATGTGGGCAAGAGCCCTCTCGACTCTGGAGGGACGGACAAGGTAAGCCTGTGGCACCTAAGGTGTATTACCCAAGCCTGGGAGAGGCAGCGCACGGACTGACTCACTTGGGAAAACAAGGTATGTGTAAGTTAGTGAAGGCATATTGGTGTGCACCGGGTTTTTCTTCACAAGCAGAAAAGAGAGCAATGTCCTGTCTGACCTGTTTGAGGAAGAACATAGGGAAAACGATCCCTACCGAACCGTCCCACATTCCCCCAACTGACGGTCCTTTCCAGGTAATACAAATTGATTTCATCCAATTACCACCCTGCAGGAATCTCAAGTATGTGTTAGTTTGTACTGATGTATTTTCTAATTGGGTAGCGGCATACCCAGTGGCCACTAACACTGCTGTATTCACTGCTAAAAAGATTGTACAGGAACTTGTATGCAGGTATGGTATCCCTAGAATGATTGAAAGTGATAGGGGTACCTATTTCACCGGGGACGTCTTCCAGATAATGTGTAAATTGATTGGTATTGATAGCAAACTCCACACCCCATATTGACCCCAAGCCAGTGCCAAGGTGGAGAGAGTGAACGGCACTATTAAAAACAAATTAAGTAAGATCATGGCTGAGACTGGGCTAGCATGGCCAGAAGCACCACCTTTGGTCCTACATAGCATAAGGACCACTCCTAGGCCTCCACTTAATCTGTCCCCATTTGAAATACTGTTTGGCAGACAACCTCATTTAATTATAAGCCCACAGGAAGACTTGAAGAGTAACAGCGAGGTCACTGTTAAGTATCTTATAACAATGAGCAAACAGTTGCAGCAACAACAGCAGAAATTGAAATTGTTGTCACCCAATATGCCAGAGATAAACTGCCATGATGTAAAACCTGGAGAATATGTTATGATCCGAAATTTTTTACGCTCAGGTTGCCTAATAAATCGATGGGAGGGACCAAAACCAGGTGCTGTTAATGAGTGTCACATCCTTGAAGGTGGCCGAGAGAGATACCTGGGTCCATGCCACTCACTGCAGAAAGGTTAATCAACCAGTGGAGAAGCAGGGCAGAGTTGAAGCAGATAATGAGGATCTGGCAATTGCGAACCTGTTCCGGGAAAATTAAAAGGTGACAGTGAGAAACCTAAGCTAAAAGAAAATTGTAAATCGGTGTCACAGCAAAAGAACCGTTCTGCTGTGTTCATGTGTGTACTCTTCTTTCAGAATTTCCATCATGATTGGTTTATCTGGAGATTCCTGGTTCTTGTGATGGAGGATAGATGAAGGAGGCGGAGCTGATGCTGGTGTTATGGAGTGAAATCGAGAGGAGAAGTGCTATACCAAACCAGGGGAGTGCCGGTCCTTTTTCAGTACAGTAAATTGTTGTGAAAATATGAATAACAATACTAAGGAAGAACTGTATTACAATCCTAACTTATGATGTAGTGTATAACAATGTAGCCTGAGTTTGAGTGGTCGTGCATGGATATAACGTTTATGTTGTTTTAAGTCAACTTAGGTAATGCAGTCCCAACCCCTTTCAAGGCTCCCCTTATAGGATAGGTGCATTCCCACATCTTTCCCATGATCCCTTAAAGATCCACGGTGTGCGTATGAGGGTAGTTTTATGTCCCTCCCGGAGAAGCATTATCTGAATGGTTCAAATGACCACACTATTTCATACCATAATAACATTGAACGGTATATTCTCATGCATGGCTAAACAGATTCAGAATAGGTTGTGATAGCGCTTGATTGGCTATCAAAGGGTGGACTGTCGAAACCAGATAATTGGGTAAGACAGAATCTGTTTGCAATCTAGAAAACCTGAAAGACACCATCTTGTGAATGGCAGCAAGACCCCATTTTAGAAAAAGAAAGCTTACACAGCGCCATCTTGCCAAAAATACATAATACCAACACACAGTGCCATATTGCTAAAAAGTGGCAATTTAGCTATTCAGCACGCAAAGTTGCTAAAAAGTAACACAAACAGCTTTTTAATAATCTTCCCCAACACATACCGACAGTTTTCAGCACACAAAAAAAGACTTCCCAACATGATAAAATCTCACAGCACTATTTTGTAAAAAAAATAGATAGTCAGCCTTCCCTCAAACGCATGCAGACAGTGTTTAACACATAAACACTAACTTATTAGCATTTGGAATCCTATACAAAGCCCATCCTGGAGAAAATCCCTATACCATAACATGACACAATATACCGTGGTGCTATGAGCATTTTTACATAAGAATATATGAGCTGTGGCAATTGTAATGTAGCCTAGCTATGGAGCTACACAATTGAGTCCATCCCCACAACAAAAACAAGCAGAATAAAGAGTGAGGCTCCGACTGCACTGCTGGGAGCCTCCACCCTGTATGTGAACTAAGGCCCTCATTCAGAGCCGCTCGCTATTTGCGGTCGTTCGTTCTAAAACAAGGGGTGGCTATTCAAATGAACCATTCACTAATTGCGGTCTGTTCACGCCTCTAAGTCTGAACGAGCGAGCAAAACTTGCGGTTGTAATTTTGAAAAATACTCCCCCTTGCCGCTCGCACCATACGTCATGTCCGCTATTTATTAGATTAATCGAGTACATCGAACAGCGTATGAACTGCTTGCTATTTTTGTGGCTGGTTTTTTCAACCGCTATTTTGCGAGCAGTTCTGAGTAAAAAAAAAACAAGTGACGTGGCCAATGACGCTGCTGTATTAATTAAGCACTCCCTTAAAACGCCCGTTTTGACCTTTAAGCACGCCTGCGTTCGAATTCCATACCCCCGTTTTCAAGCACCTTCCCCTGTTACCACCCACAAACGCCTCCTTCTTTCACTCAAAATAGCAGGCATTCGATATAAAGCGAACAAACGATTTTCGGCCGCACTGACTGGTTCGCGCATGTGCATAAAATCCGTATGCATGCGCAGATGTGCGAACATTGGTCAGAACGATCGAGCGGCCGCTTACGAGCGGCTCTGAATCAGGGCCTAAATTCACTGTATAGACACATTTTGCAATTGCAGTTTAAAAACATCAGAAAAATATGTGTGCTTGTGTGTGTATATATATACATGTGTATGTATGTGTGTGCATGTGGCCCATCATGCATGGACTTACGTGTATAATATCAGACACAGACTTATATTTGAAAAGTAGCAAAATTCCCTGAAACTCATACACGCAATGTTAAACAGAACACAGTCAGCTTTTTAGTGATCCTTCCCAAATTCATACTGGCATGGCCACACACACACATAGATGCCCTTCCAGCTTAGTACTGCTCGCTGAGTGCCCCACCGACCCTCAGACGCACAACGCAATTCAGTGCTGTTTCTCCCCGCATACATACATTTAAAAGCAATGGTCCCGTAATGCAAAAAGGATAATTATTACTTGGTTTAAACGCAATGTCAGTATATAAAGAAATGAATGTTTTCTGTAACTATGGCTTAGTAAATGACAATTGGACTGTGTTTGGTGCCGTACTGATCTACTCTGTTTCAACAGCGTTCCGGTGGCATCGGTGAGAAGATCAGAACATGCGGCTATGAAATATGAATGTTAGAGAGAATAACTTCTTGAAATGTTATATGCAATAGTTTAGACTAGATTTATTATGCAGCGGGAAAGTGGACACAATCAGGTTGTTGGAGGCTGGGTTGTGTCTTTGCACTGACCTATGAATTGTACCGTAACGGAAGAAGCAAGAAGAGGAACCAATGAGAACCTGCCAACGTATTCTATTGTATTGCTTATCCCAGTACGGGTATATATGTGAGGGCTCTGAAACAAGATGCCAGTCTGCAGTGTTCCTGTTATGCTGTTCGACGGAGGTCTCATTATTGATGCCGGTATCTGGTCCCAGAGCGCACGCGTATGTATTGACTGTACCTTATGACCTAATGTTTGTACAATTTATTTTGCGCTCATTGTTAGATCATAGCGTGGTAACATCTGTACTTTTACCTGAATAATAATCTTTAGCGCGTTGGACCGCTATTCAACTGTCTTAGAGTTTTATTAATGGTATAATTAAACACAGCGCTAATTAGCGACATCTTGGGGTTTTAGAAGGTATAGGCAGGTTTTGTCTTAGAGGTTCTAGGCAGGTGAATCTTAGAGGTTTATAGGCAGGAATGTACTAAAGGATTATTTACGATTGAACAGTTGGGGGCTTTGTAGGTTTATCACGTTATCTGATACACGGTAACACTCGGTCAGTTCTCTCTCAGGTGGAGGCGCCTTTTGAGAGACGCATTAGTCTTTCATTACCACAGTGTTGCTGAGAGCGTACTGCCGGTTATTGTGTAGAGGAAGCGCTGATCAGAATCTAGGGACAAGAGAGGAAAAAAAATTTTTGTTGATAGAACCTTACGTTTAGAGGGGTGCCGCAGTATTGAGTACGCGACTGAGACGCATTTTTGCATACGCAGTTAAAAAGTCATTATACGGTTGTGTGGTAGTCGCATTATTGTGTATGCGACTGGTCGCACAACAGCGTATACATACTTCCGGTTGTGCTGCCACGTGTTTGAACAAAGCCATTGAGGTTTACATTTTTCTTTTCTTTCTATTACCAATATCTGGGTTAACGTGTATTTTTCTGCGCAGGAAAAAAGTGTGTAACAGTGAATATTTGTTGAACAAAGTTAAGGGTATCGTATGATCCTTACAGGCTAGGTGCAAGGGTTAGTCTAGCCGCTCGGTAAGCAGTTTTACTGTTCTATACACAGTAGCAGGTGTACATGTTGTCTTTGTTGTATAGAGGTGCGTGAGAGTAGCCGACATATAAACTCTCATAGGTTTGGAAGTCGCCTTACTAAATCTTATCCGGCTGTGGAAGTTGCCTTTTTCAAATCTTATCCAGGTGTGGAAGTTGCCTTACTAAATCTTATCCAGGTGTGTGGGCACCGCCGACTTAAATCGTCCACAGGTAAGTGAAAGTGTCTTGATTGTCTTTCACCTGCTTAAATCTTTATTGAAAAGTGTAGGAGTTGTCTCAGAATGGGAACCAAGCAAACAGTAGAGATGTTAAGCAATGATGTGCTGCTAATGGAGGCGCCGATCGGATCGGCCCGTCGTATCATGCATACCAAGTATGGTACTTATGTAATAAGGTATTGTGATTTATGGTTTAATATAACGAGGAAGAGTGTTAGACCGTTTCCCAGAATTGGTAGTTTTGATAAGAATGAATTAGACAATGTCTGGGATCACATCAGTTTAATGCACTCCCGAGAGAAAAAGGTTAAATATTTTGAATGTTTAAAACTGTGGCAGCACGAGGGAGAAATGTGGCTGAAGGAGGTACCCACAACGTAAACAGGCGACATGGGCACAGTCTCAGGCAATGCGTCGGTGACGCTAAATAGCACTGCGGACGCATCGCTTGATTGTGCGCATGCACTTCAAGGTAGCGTCGCAGAAGGTAGTACAGATGGTTCACGCGCACCACTGCTGCCCTATGCGGATGGGGGTGTAGGTTCAGTCAATGCAAAAAAACCCCATAAAAATGTAACAAGCAACTTGTACCCAAATGTCAAAGATTTTTGAGGAATTTGGGTAGTTCACATGAACCCACTAATAAAGATTGGCGTGTGGTGTTAAGGGCCTGTCTGCCACAAAATACCGACGTGACAAAATTTATCATGGATTGTGTATTGGATGGTGATGTCCCCTTAACAGATCTAGTAAACCAAGGTAACATTTCCCGCATTGTAACTCAATTAGGTATATATTTTCCAGTAGTAGTTAACTGGAACAAAATTTTCACCATTAAACAAAAAGAGAGTGAGACTGCAGAAGATTACTGCGATCGGGCTCCGCAGGCTATCACCCAGTACACTGGGATAGAGGATATTAAAGATAGCACTCACCACAGGGGGAGATGATAGTTACGGTACTTGTGGACGGTCTGAAAGAGACTTTAAAAACTCTGGTTCAGACCTCACAGCCTGGCTGGCGGGGACTTACAATAGATACCCTCATAGAAACCGCCATTGAACATGATAAGAACATCTCCAAAAAGAGAGAAGCCCAGAGCGAGAAACTAATGGCTGTCAGTATACAAGCTCTGGAGGGAATGATGGTAACATCACAGCCAACAGACACACTTGCACTTGCACACACACTCATGTCTGAACAAGTATGTGCTCTCACTAACCCCACTCAACAACAAACACAACTCTATCCCACTAACCCAGGCTATCCACCATCTTCTTATCCCCCACAATACCCTTACCCTCCCTATCCTTACCCATATCCACCACCTTTACCCTCTGCACAAACCTCACAACACCACATGTCTTCACACAAAACACGAACATGCTTTAACTGTAAACAAACAGGACACTTAAGTAGAAACTGTACAGTAAAAGGAGTAGGGATCCCACATCAGGGAAGACCTAGATATCCCAATAAGGGATATGCACAGAGGCCAGCAAATGATCAACAGGCACCAGCTCCAATTGTAGCTGTAAATGCGTTATTGGAGAATGGTAGCCAACGCTAGGGGTCAGGTCATACCTGTAGTCTACAGATGGTCAGGTTAACAGGAAGTACTAGGGAAGAACCGGTCATGATGGTTGATGTAGCTGGTACTGAATATCCTTTTCTTGTAGACACAGGGGCAACCAGGTCGGTGCTAAAATCTCCCGTTTATTTGCCGGTGACCAACAAGACAGTACCTACCATGGGTGTAACAGGTAAAGTGGAACATTATCCTTTAACAAAGTCCACAGAGGTTACTATTGGGCCGTTGCATACCAGGCATTTTTTTCTCCTGGCTGTTGCAGCTCTTACTAACCTACTGGGCAGAGACTTGTTATGTAAGATGGGAAGTGTTATATATTGCACCCATGATGGTGTATTTTTAGATATCCCAGAGAGAATGGAATATGAGGTGCAGGATATGTTAGACACTCCTCAAAGGATAATGTATCACTCTACAGTTTTAAATGAAACTCCATCACAGGTAGATGAAATGTTGTCCCTAATTCCAGAATCCCATTGGACTAAAGATGGACAGGACACTGGATTAATGGCAAACGTAAGCCCTGTAATGGTAAATTTAAAAAGTGGAAGGCAAGTCCCAAAAATTTCCCAATACCCACTAAAACAGGAGGTAGAGTTAGGGGTGTATCCCATAATTGAGCGGTTATTGCAGCAGGGAATTTTAGTCCGTACAGCAAGTGTAGCCAACAGTCCCATTTTTCCAGTGAAGAAGGCTGGTGGGAGGGGTTATAGGCTGGTACAAGACGTTAGAGGGGTTAATAAGGTGGTGGAGAGCCAATTTCCCATAGTGCCAAATCCAGCTGTCATCCTTATGCAAATTCCACCAAATGCAACCCTTTTCACTGTCATTGACCTTTGTTCTGCTTTCTTCTCTGTACCTCTTCATCCTGACTGTCAGTTCCTATTTGTATTCACATACAGGGGTGTACAATACACATGGACACGATTACCCCAGGGTTTCATAGACAGCCCCAGTATCTTTTCCCAGGCATTACACGATTGTTTACAGTCTTTTCAACCCACCAATGGATCTGTTCTAATTCAATATGTAGACAATTTATTGCTATGTTCTGACTCTTTTATGTCATGTTTGAATGATACTAAACTTTTGTTGCTTCATCTCTCGCAAACAGGACACAAGGTTGCTAAGGACAAACTACAGCCGTGCCAATCCAGAGTTAAATACTTGGGACACTGCCTAACCCAGGGGCTGCGACATCTCACTACAGATAGAATCCAGGCTATACAAAACATGACACTGCCGCAGAATCAACAGCAAATTCGTACCTTCTTGGGAATGTGTGGATACTGTAGAATGTGGATACCAGGGTGTTCTATTTTGGCCTAACCTTTACAGGAATTAGTCTCTTCTTCAAAGCCCGATCATGTCATACACACAGAGGAATCAGAACAGGCTTTCCTTAATCTTGAGGATAGTCTGACAAGAGCTCCTGCATTGTTTTTACCTGATTATGAAAAACCTTTTGATTTGTATTGTATGGAAGCTGATGTTTGTGCTGCAGGTGTCATAACACAAAAAGATGGGGATGCCAGTTGGCCTGTAGCATATTACAGTGCACAATTGGACACTGTGGCGAGATCACTCCCAACCTGTTTGAGAAGTGTAGCAGCAACGGCTCTATTGGTCAGCAAAAGTGAGGATGTGGTATTGGGCCATGATATGATTGTCTATACCCAACATGCTGCGTCTGCCCTGTTGAACTCTGCCCAAACCAGACACGTATTCTCAGCTAGATTCACCAAATGGGAACTAGCGCTAATAGCACCCTCAAACATCACTATAAAGCAGTGTAATACGTTAAATCCAGCGACGTACTTACCGTATGTGCATAAGAATGCACAAAGGGTGGAGGATGAGTCTCTGGTAGAAAGTGAGTTTTGCAAAGGTATTGATATGCATGATTGTATGGATTATCTTAACCAGACCTTTACCGCTAGACCTGACATACGTGACATACCTTTAGAGAATGTAGATGTGACACTTTACAAGGATGGGAGTTGCCATAGGAAAACGGACACAGGTGAGTTATGTACAGGTTATGCTGTTGTAGATGACACAGACATCATAGAAGCTGAATCTCTTGGTCCTCCTCACTCAGCCCAAGTGGCGGAGTTAGTAGCACTGAGAAGAGCGTGTGAATTGGCAGCAGGCAAATCTGCCAACATTTACACTGACTTGAGGTATGCGTTCATGGTGGTTCATGATTTCGGAGCTCTATGGCGTCTGAGAAATTTTTTTACAGCAGCAGGCACACCAGTCGCACATTCCAGACACATAAAAGGATTATTAAAAGCAATTCAGTTGCCCAAAATGGTAGCAGTAATAAAGTGTAAAGCACACACATGTGAGGAAGATCCAGTATCATTGGGCAACAACAGGGCGGATGAAGCTGCCAAGTGGGCAGCAGGTTTAAAAACAAATGTACCCATAGAACAAGTAATGGTTTTCCAAACAGTTGACATGCAGAAATTAATTGAGATGCAAAGTTTGTGTTCTTCCCAAGAGAAAGTAACCTGGAAGTCTAAGGGATGTGAGCAAGAGCCCTCTGGACTCTGGAGGGACTGACAAGGTAAGCCGGTGGCACCTAAGGTGTATTACCCAAGCCTGGCAGAGGCAGCGGATGGACTGACTCACTTGTGAAAACAAGGTATGTGTAAGTTAGTGAAGGCATATTGGTGCGCACCAGGTTTTTCTTCACAAGCAGAAAAGAGAGCAATGTCCTGTCTGACCTGTTTGAGGAAGAACATAGGGAAAATGATCCCTACTGAACCATCCCACATTCCCCCGACTGACGGTCCTTTTCAGGTAATACAAATTGATTTCATCCAATTACCACCCTGCAGGAATCTCAAGTATGTGTTAGTTTGTACTGATGTATTTTCTAATTGGGTAGCGGCATACCCAGTAGCCACTAATACTGCTGTATTCACTGCTAAAAAGATTGTACAGGAACTTGTATGCAGGTATGGTATCCCTAGAATGATTGAAAGTGATAGGGGTACCCATTTCACCAGGGACGTCTTCCAGATAATGTGTAAATTGATGGGTTTTGATAGCAAACTCCACACCCCATATTGACCCCAAGCCAGTGCCAAGGTGGAGAGAGTGAACGGCACTATTAAAAACAAATTAAGTAAGATCATGGCTGAGACTGGGCTAGCATGGCCAGACGCACTACCTTTGGTCCTACATAGCATAAGGACCACTCCTAGGCCTCCACTTAATCTGTCCCCATTTGAAATACTGTTTGGCAGACAACCTCATTTAATTATAAGCCCACAGGAAGACCTGAAGAGTAACAGCGAGGTCACTGTTAAGTATCTTATAACAATGAGCAAACAGTTGCAGCAACAACAGCAGAAATTGAAATTGTTGTCACCCGATATGCCAGAGATAAACTGTCATGATGTAAAACCTGGAGAATATGTTATGATCCGAAATTTTTTACGCTGAGGTTGCCTAATAGATCGAATGGAGGGGCCAAAACCAGGTGCTGTTGATGAGTGTCACATCCTTGAAGGTGGCTGAGAGAGATACCTGGGTCCATGCCACTCACTGCAGAAAGGTTAATCAACCAGTGGAGAAGCAGGGCAGAGTTGAAGCAGATAATGAGGATCTGGCAATTGCGAACCTGTTCCGGGAAAATTAAAAGGTGACAGTGAGAAACCTGAGCTAAAAGAAAATTGTAGATCAGTGTCACAGCAAAAGAACGGTTCTGCTGTGTTCATGTGTGTACTCTTCTTTCAGAATTTCCATCATGATTGGCTTATCTGGAGATTCCTGGTTCTTGTGATGGAGGATAGATGGAGGAGGCGGGAGCTGATGCTGGTGTAATAGAGTGAAATCGAGAGAAGTGCTATACCAAACCAGGGGAGTGCCGGTCCAATTTCAGTACAGTAAATTGTTGTGAAAATATGACTAACAATACTAAGGAAGAACTGTATTACAATCCTAAGTTATGATGTAGTGTATAACAATGTAGCCTGAGTTTGAGTGGTCGTGCATGGATATAACGTTTATGTTGTTTTAAGTCATCTTAGGTAATGCAGTCCCAATCCCTTTCAAGGCTCCCCTTATAGGATAGGTGCATCCCCACATCTTTCCCATGATCCCTTAAGGATCCACGGTGTGCGTATGAGGGCTGTTTTATGTCCCTCCCGGAGAAGCATTATCTGAATGGTTCAAATGACCACACTGTGTCATACCATAATAACATTGAACGGTATATTCTCATGCATGGCTAAACAGATTCAGAATAGGTTGTGATAGCGCTTGATTGGCTATCAAAGGGTGGACTGTCGAAACCAGATAATTGGGTAAGACAGAATCTGTTTGCAATCTAGAAAACCTGAATGATGCCATCTTGTGAATAGCAGCAAGACTCCATTTTAGAAAAAGAAAGCTTACACAGCGCCATCTTGCCAAAAATACATAATACCAACACACAGTGCCATATTGCTAAAAAGTCGCAATTTAGCTATTCAGTACGCAAAGTTGCTAAAAAGTAACACGAACAGCTTTTTAATAATCTTCCCCAACACATACCGACAGTTTTCAGCACACATAAAAATGACTTCCCAACATGATAAAATCTCACAGCACTATTTTGTAAAAAAAATAGATAGTCAGCCTTCCCTCAAACGCATGCAGTGTTTAACACATAAACACTAACTTATTAGCATTTGGAATCCTATACAAAGCCCATCCTGGAGAAAATCCCTATACCATAACACGACACAATATACCGTGGTGCTATGAGCATTTTTACATAAGAATATATGAGCTGTGGCAATTGTAATGTAGCCTAGCTATGGAGCTACACAATTGAGTCCATCCCCACAACAAAAACAAGCAGAATAAAGAGTGAGGCTCCGACTGCACTACTGGGAGCCTCCACCCTGTATGAGAACTAAATTCACTGTATAAACACATTTTGCATTTGCAGTTTAAAAACATCAGAAAAATACATGTGTGCTAGTGTATATATATATATATATATATATATATATATATATATGAACCGCCTATAAAAGGTTGAAAATCCTAAAAATCATTGGGTAGCTTTTAAAGATTTTGGTATTGGCCATTCAGAGATCGTTTTCAGTTTCTCTGGATCCATCTGAATGGTTTCCCCAGAAATTATATGTCCTAGGAAAGGAACTGTGGTTTGTTCAAAGAGACACTTGGATAACTTTCCATAAAGGTGGTGTTTTCAAAGGCGAACTAGAACTTCTCGAACATGTTGGCGATGAGTTTGAAGATCCTTAGAAAAGATTAGAATATCATCTAAATAGACGATGACAAAGCTGTAGAGAATGTCCCGAAAGATTTCATTTACATAGCCTTGGAATATAGCCGGCGCATTGCAGAGTCCAAAAGGCATTACCAGATATTTGAAATGACCATCTCTGGTATTGAAGGCGGTCTTCCACTCATCCCCAGCTTTGATTCGTATCAAATTGTATGCCCCACGAAGATCTAGTTTAGAGAACAATTTAGCTCCACGAACCTTGTCGAAAAGCTCTGGAATTAAAGGTAATGGATACCGATTTTTTACAGTAATTTGGTTGAGGCCATGGTAGTCTATACAGGGCCGGAGGCCTCCATCCTTCTTGCTCACAAAAAGAACCCTGCCCCTGGAGGGGAGGAGGAAGGCCGTATGAACCCTTTGGCTAGATTTTCCTTAATGTAAGTTGCCATGGCGGCTGTTTCTGGAACCGACAAAGGATAGGTCCGGTCCCGAGGGGGAATCTTTCCCGGGAGAAGTTATATTCCACAATCCCACGACCGACGAGGAGGGAGTTGATCAGCAGCCTGCTCGCAGAAGACATCGGCAAAATCTTGATATGCTTGTGGTAGACTGGAGACAGAAGGATCTTTTGGCTTGTCGGTCGGGGGGAACTTTGCACCTGTACTGGGGTGCACAGAGTGGGTATGTACAGGAAGTACTTGGGTTAGGCACCGATGGAAACAGTTTGGTCCCCATGATACAATTTGCATATTGGACCAATCAAAAGTAGGACTATGCTTCCTTAGCCACGGTAAACCCAGAACCAGCTTGTAAGCAGAGTTAGGAAGTATGAGGAATTCAATGGTCTCTTGGTGCAGGCAACCAACCCTGAGGGTCACGGGCTGGGATTTCAAGGATATGGATTCACCTAGCACGGTTTTACCATCTACACCAGTGAGCAGTAATTTGTCAGGTAAAGGTACCACCGAAATACCAAGGGACTGGATTAAAGATTTGGAAATAAAATTTCCCGCAGCACCGGAATCTATAAGGGCTTTAACATACCTTGTCCTGAACTGGTGGGAAAGAGATACAGGCAATAAACTGTCAGTTAATTGGGAGTGCTTAAAAATGACCCCTAATTGAATGCTCCCGACATCAACTAGGGTCTCCAATTTCCCTCCAGCAGGGGACAATTCTTTAAGATGTGCTCAGGGGCAGAGCAATAAAGACACAATTTATTTTGAAAGCGTTCGGCCGTGGTTAGCCTGGTTCTGTTGATCTGCATAGGTTCCTCACCCCTGGAGGTGGGGGAATAGGATTGACTTCCTGAGGCCGGACGATCTCGAGGGCGATCCCCATGACCTCTACTACCCCACCGCTCTCTATGGCGTAAATCAATCTTTATGCAGAGGGAAATAGTCTCAGAAAAAGATGTAGGGAAATCCCTGGATGCTAATTCGTCTTTCATCATTTCGGACAACCCATGGAGGAAGGCTGCTTTGAGTGCTTCTTTGTTCCATCTAAGTTTCGATGCAAGGGTCTGAAATTGCACCACGTACTGTCCCACCGAGCGAGAACCTTGGCAGACACGGAGTAAGTCGGAGGAAGCAGAAACCAATCTGCCGGGCTCATCAAAAATCCGTTTGAAGGCTGTCACAAAGTCTTCGTATTTAGAAACTAACGGATCATCCCGTTCGCAAAGAGGGGAAACCCAGTCCAATGCAGCCCCAGTCATTAATGAAATTACATAGGCGACCTTAGACTGGGAGGTAGGGAAATTCTGGGGGAGGCACTCAAACTGGATTTCACATTGGTTTATGAAACCACGACAATGTTGGGGAGTACAGTCAAACCTTTCAGGGGTGGCCAAGTGGAGATGAGACTTCTGTGGCGTAGCCCCTTGAGGTAACCCTGGAGAACCAGCAGGAACGACAGGTGGCGAGGCTGTGGACATAGATGCCAGTGTATTTTGTATGGTCATTAACTGTCCGGACAATTCTTGCAGGTACTGAGCCACATGTCGATGTGCCACCTCTTGGTTATCCATACCGCTTGATAACTCTTGAAGAGTCCCAGTACCTTGGGCACCTGTGGCTTCCATTTGGCCTGAACAAACTGTCACGCTGGGCGATGGGTTTTTGAAAGCTGAGGTCTGAGGCTGTGGGAGGAGGCGAAGGCGAGGGGCCTGGATGTATGATCTCCGCATCCACAAGTCTTGGTCGTTGGCTAGACCTAGTCAATGGTGCAGAGTCTAACTCACAAGGAGGTGTTCGCCAGTGACCCCTCCAAGCGGGATATGGGCTTGTGCAGCTCCCTGTAAGCAGGTCATGGTCCTTTGACTTGGTGACCAAGGCCTGCAGGGAAAAGAGAATCAAACACCCGTGGCCAAAGGGTAATGCCTGGAATAGGCATGTGGGGAGTGCGATAGAACTCCTTGCTTGAGAAAGGCACTTGAGGTGCTGACTAGAGAGTTATGGAGATTTATTGGTAGGCTGAGGTAACAGCTGGATATCCCACGAAGTATATACCAGATTGCCGGCAGGAGATCATGCACTAGGGTGTAATGAGATGATGGGTTAACCTGCACACAGGCTATGATGGTGAAAGCACTGTGATGAGATGAGGCGTTAACTTGCAAACAGGCTGTGATGGTAAAAGCTCTGCGATGAGATGAAGGGTTAACTTGAACACTGGCTGTGATGGTAAAAGCACTGAGGTGAGATGAAGGGTTAACTTGCAAACAGGCTGTGATGGTAAAAGCACTGCGGTGAGATGAAGGGTTATCTTGCACACAGGCTGTGATGGTAAAAGCACTGTGATGAGATGAAGGGTTAACTTGCAAACAGGCTGTGATGGTAAAAGCACTGCGGTGAGATGAAGGGTTAACTTGCACACAGGCTGTAATGGTAAAAGCACTGTGATGAGATGAAGGGTTAACTTGCACACAGGCTGTGATGTTAAATCACTGTGGTGAGATGGAGGGTTAACTTGCACACAGGCTGTTGCTTAGTAAAGGCACTGTGGAGAGATGGAGGTTAAACTTGCACACAGGCTGTTGATTAGTAAAGGCACTGTGGAGAGATGGAGGTTAGCTTTCACACAAGCTGTTGATAGTAAAGGCACTGTGGAGAGATGGAGGTTAAACTTGCACACAGGCTGTTGATAGAAGGCACTGTGGTGAGATCGCTTAGAAGCTTCTGGAAGAAACACACTGGAAGCACGGGAACCTGGAACGAGACTCCTCTAGTTACACTAGCGGCGACAATGATTGTTCAGGTAACTACCTGGAGCACAGGAGCTGGATATATACCCCAGGAAGCCTGCTGATAGGCCCACAGCGTCAGCTGACCAGGGAAGGAAGTACTGACATAGGAAAAGTGTCATGATGGCGCCCATGACGGAAACTGCGATCCCCGCTCACCGGGTTGCCTGACACCACAGCTACATGGTGAATGCTCACCTCCTCCCACGTCGCCATGCCAGCCGCCCAACTGACCGGGAAGTCAGAGGAAGCCGGCGGGACAGTAAGGGACGGCCGATCCCCGGCTGAACTCTGACAACTAGTATAGTAGTCGCTTTGTCCAGACAGTAGTGTATGCTGCTATAGGGAAAGAAAAGGGGACACCTATATTCCCTAACTATACACGGATAAAAAAAAGAAATATGTCAGCGCAACAAACTACTGAATCCGATACAACAACAAACGTACTGTGTGTGTGAATAAACAGCTTTATTAATAATAGGGATGTGCACCGACCCCCATGGTTTGGTTTTGGATCTGTATCTCCTTGTGTTTTGGATCTGGATTTGGTTTTGCCAAAACCATCCCTTGCCTGTTTTGGTTTTGGATCTGTATTTCTTTTTAAAAAATTGATAAAAACAGATAAAATCACATAATTTTGGGGGGAGGTTGTTCCTACAGCATTATTAACCTCAATAGCATTAATTTACACTCGTTTCCAGTTAGTTTTGACCAGCTCACAATATTGTTTTCATCTGGTTTAGGCCCAAAATTTGCACCAAGCTAGCTGGCTGACTAAGCTAAGTGGCAGCAGTGGGCGGCACAAACACGTGGCAGTTCAACTTTCAACATGGCACATAAGGAAACATATGTTTTCATTAATCAAGAGGCCTGAGGGAGTTGGACTACCTGTATGTATGTAGTTGAAGGCGGGGACAGGAAGGGTTGATTGGTAGTAAATTTTAATTCATTTTTTGATTCCAAAGCAAATTTATGAGGGAGGAAGGAAGAGCATGGGTGAACAATATGTCCTATATTTTGCCTACAAAATAAACTTGGTGGTTCAGAGTATTTTTTAAACATTAAAGGGGCATGCAGGAAATGCTGTCTGTGGCCATAAACATTTCTGGACATTTTTGGCATTCAGCAACCACATGTCAAAGATTGCAGCAGCAGTAGCAGTTCACCTTCCAACATGTCACATCAGGAAACAAATGGTTTTATTATTCAAGAGGCTTGAAAGAGTTGTAGTATGTATGTAGTTGAAGGCACATAAAGGAAGATTTGATTAGTATTAAATTTGATAGAATTTTTTTATTCTAAAGCAAATTTATGAGGAAGGAGGGGAGGGGAGGCATTAACAAAAAATATTTTGTTAATTCATATCAGTCTTTGCCCAAGAAGAATCCTTGAGCGCTATGCCTACTGCTGCTACTGGGAGTGGCTTTTAATCCCAGTAGGCGACCAGGAAGACTACTAGTAGTATTTTAATTTAATTAATTTGTGGAATGCAGCCCTAGCCTGATGGACAGGACAACAACACAGTAACAGCCTCTGTTAATATACAGGACAAGTGAGATAGCAGCTGCAGCACCCAGTGAAGGAAGCCCCCCTTTATATACTGCAGCCTAAGCCCCTTTATGGACAACACAGCAGCAGCCTTCAGTGACTGACAGTGACGGACTACGTCTGCTAGCTTCTCTCTCCACAGCCAGAGTGAAAATGGGGCCGATCTTTACATAATAAAAAACCCGCGAGAATCCGTGAGGATGATGCACTTTGCCTCGATTTCGGATCTGAGTCCGGTGGGAAAACTCAAGCCGGACTTGGATCTCGCCTCGTAACACGAATTCTCATCTCTAATTAATAATAACATTCACTAAGATAAAGAATAAGTACTGCATCAATAATATAGTACTTGAATTATTGCCTAATACCGGTATACGTCACGGACAAATACAACATAAACATTCATACTGCTAAAATTTGAAAAAAAGTTTATTTATCAAAATGTTTTCTAAATATCCAGAGGTAAATCCATTAGGGAAAGTCATCATAAAGAATCCTCCAAGGTGGTGTGTAAATCAGATTATTAAAATAAAATTAATAATGTATCCGGTGGTATATAGTATTGATTCATATCAATTGCAAAGATTCCCATTTAGTAAGGACTCCGATATACATAGTATATAAATAGATAAATCAGGGTTCACTCACCCACCTCAGGAGTTGGAGCCAATGTCCAGGTTGGATTCCTCTTTAGTAGTAGGAACAGTCTTCCAGGTAGGGAACTGTGGGCGCTCCTTCTTGGAAGTGTGGGTAGTTCCCCAGGTTAGAATACCCCCTTCATTTTAGGAGCAGTCCTCAAGGTAGGGTTTCTGTGGACACCGTTTAGAGATAATTTTGCCGGCAAAAAGGGGCAAACACTGGGGCCGCACTGATCTGATTCGCCAAACAGACAGACCCGTTTTTGCTGACAAGAATCTGAGGAGTCCAAAATAAATTAAAAAAAATATTGTGAATTGATTAAAATAAATTGGTCAGCAAGCCACTGTGGAAATTTTTTTTCAAAAATTCACATAACATAAGTACCTTAACATTATGAGCTTTTGGCACATAACCATTACACCATGAAATGTAACATCAATCATATCACTAAGGTATTAATAAATGTAATAATTGTTTTAGGCTAAAAATATTTTCATACTTAAAATTTTTTAAAAATCCACAAAGCCAATTTGCCTGCCAATATATTTTTGGAGTGTGGGAGGAAACCAGAGCACTCGGAGGAAACCCACGCAAGCACAGGGAGAATATACAAACTCCACACAGTTAGGGCCATAATTGGTATCGAACCCATGACCTCAGTGCTGTGAGGCAGTAATGCTACCATTACACTGTCTGTGCTACCCATGGAAGAGACGGAAATGTTTGACAAATATACATAAAATAATCGTCTGACTTGTCCAATTATTGTACAAATTGTTTCATGAAATCAAGTTTGATATGGAGAGGTGGCAGTATGATTTTTTTTCCTGTCAATTAAGGGCTCATGAATGATGTTGGCTTCTCCTACAGTTATAACTTCTCTTGGAGGCCATACGGTTTGCTGCCAGTGCTTTTGTTTTGCACGACTGTCCCATAAGCATATGTGACAAGGATACTTAGAGCATACACTTTGCTGCCCAAGTAGAAAGTTTATCATTTTTAAATCAACACAAACAGATCACTGATGCTGAGAATAGGCAATTTTTTCTAAGACTAACTTGATATTTTCATACTGTTCTTTAAGTTTTGTTGAATGACCGTTAGGAATCGACACATATTTATTCCCATTATGCAGTAATACGCATTTTAAGCTCCTTTTAGAACTACCCAAAAAAAGCAGCCAGTCTTCTGTTCAATATACTGGCAAGCCCATCATCTGGAGAAGTTCCGGAATATTGCTGCAATACACAAGATTGTTTTCTTGGCTGAAGAACGGCAGTATGGCAAGCTCTCTATGTTGATACGATGTTATATTAACATCCGGCTCAAGACAGTGCTATTCTAGAAGTCTGGATGCTAAAATCTCAGCTCCTTTTTTTGATAAATTCAAGTCATTAATTAAATTGTTTAGTTCCTTTTGAAAATTTGTTTGGAGTAGAGGAACTTTCTACAAACTCACTTTCATCTGTGTTGTCACTTGCACGGGATGAAATTAACATTTACACATCATCACATTCAACTTCGCACAAAGAAGTGAATGATGGTACAGGTAAATCTTCGCTATGCGGTATCGGTTGTTTTGCAGAATTCATACTTGGGTATTCCCATTTGCGTTTCTTAAATTGATTCATATCCTTCACATTTACAGCACAAAAATAGTGATTCCACGCAGGTTTTACAAACTTTCTGAGGCACCCAAATCTTGTTTTGCTGGCTTATGTGATGTCCAAAATAAACCTGATATGCTTGTTTTACGAATACAGTTATATTTTCTCTTTCTTTTGCAACACTATATTTGCCACAAATATAACAAAAAACATCAGGGTTGTTAGTACACCATCTCCGAGAAGAACTAAATTTTATGGAAAAAAATGTTTTGTTTCACATATTCAGTGCTAACTCCCAACAAATGCCGAGGACGTACTGAACAAAACAAGCCCATATGGAGGGAAATTGGTTGTGGTGGGACAGAGAGAGGGCCAAGCAAAGGAACAGGAGGTGTGCTAACTGCGTCACTCGGTCCTCTTCGTTTCTCCTCTCTGTATGCTGGAGGAGGTGTGGCTGTGGTCTGAGGATGTCCCAGCAGGCTCAGCAGTGCACTGCCACACCTCTTCCCAGCATTAGTGAGGAGATTTTAATGTATTATTGTCTCAAATGTGACTACTAGCTATGTTATCACAAATAAAACAAATTCTTGTTATTGTTGAAAGAGGGTAGTATTTAAATAAGCAAAACTAAGTTGATTCTGTTAAGTAAAGCAGGCCTAGACTAGTAAGGTAATTCAAATGGAGAAAATAATTTAATTTTATCATTTTTAATTAATTGAAAACTGGAGCCAATTCAGCTATAGCAAAGATCTAATGTGAAAATAGGACCTGCGAGTACTCTCAAACCAATCTTAAATCCTTGGCAATAAAAAAATAATATTTTTTGTTCCTCAGTGTTTTTTACAGTACATTATTACAGCTGAAAATGTGTAACGTGCCCCTATTTTTACATTTACAAAATAAACTCACATGATCACATGAGAAATACTGGAGTATTATCCTCTGCCACACCACATTCCCAGCTTCTGATTAACCACTTCCTGTGATGTTAGAGGATCAGGCCCCTCCACTTCTGCTGCAATGTCCACAAGTGCCCTTGATCCAAGGCAATGTTATGCAGCATGCAGCTGGTGTGGACAATGGGCCTGATTCAGACCCGGATGCTAAGAAGCGTTCATTCGTAGCCGCCCATGGTTTGAATTGTGCGCATGCTTATGCATCGCAGTGTGCGTGCGCGAGCCAGTCACTGTGATTGGGATTTGTGTGCTCATAGCATAAAGACTGAGCACTACCTTGAGTGACAGATAGTGCCATTTGTGGGTGGTAACAGGGGAAGGTGCTTGTGAATGGGGGAGTGGTGGTGCGAACGTAGGCGTGTCTAAGCATCTAAACAGTGTTTAAAGGGTGTGCATAATTAGCATGGAGGCATCATTGTACACATCATCTGGTTGTATTTCAGTGCTTGCGGTGGGGTAGGGTCTACCTCAAGCGCTACGTGGAGCTACAATGGTTCTCGATGTTATGGATTAATCATACTCTTCCTGGAGATGACATGTGTTAAGAAAGGAAAGTGGCCATCTTTATACACCTCTGTACACTCACTGTCATCGCTCTCTAAGACATAGAGGGCATCCTTACATCACACAATGCAATCACGGTTTGCATACCTGGCCCCTTTTGGCAGCGAGCGATCGCGGCTTAGCGTCAGGGTCGGAATCAGGCCCTATGTCTCCTACTTTAACAACATCATATACAGGATCCCAGCAGACTGGTCCAAACAGGGAAACCTGAGTGTTCTTAAAAAGAATCACTTTATGTATTGTAATAAATACTATGTGCAGATTGCGGAGATGGCGATGGGGTCTAACCTTGCACCATCCTACGCAAATCTGTATATGAGTCAGTATGAACGTGAACATATTTTACCCACATATGGCAGTAAAATTATACACTACAAACACTTTATTGATGATCTCTTCTTCATTTGGTGTGGAACTAATTTAGAATTTTTAGCAATGGTTGACAGCCTGAACACACTCAACAGTCCTATTAGATTCACAGCCTAGATTGAGAAGGAAGCAGTACCTTTTTTGGATGTTACTATTTTTTGGAAAGACAACCAGTTACACTCGACTTACTGTAAAACTACTGACCACAGCACCCTGTTGCACTCCTCCAGCCATCATCCCAACACCCTATAGGAAAGTCTTCCTATATCTAAATTTATGAGAGTCTTACGTAACGACACAACTCCATCATGTACGGAAACACAATTGAGAGAAATGGGTGATCGGTTCCTGGAGAGAGGATATATAGCAGATACAGTTCCTGGAGAGAGGATATACAGCAGATACAGGCATGATTGAACTTAAGCCCTAAATGTTTGGTATATGCTACATGTTTGTTTAAGCCATTTTATTGCTGGGTCTGTATTGGCTGGCTAGTGGGGGGTTGTCATTAATTAGCATGCACACTTGGCTACATCTCTATTTAAATATCATTCACTAGGCTGTTTTAGCCTTGGCTGTAGTTAGCAGACTCCTAAGTGCAGAATCACAAGTGCAAAATAGATTTTAGTGAAAATTTCAGAGTTACACCGGCGATAAAATGAAGGAAAACAGAAGGAGAACATTTAATCAAACACAACTAAACTGCTATCAATACCTATGGAGAATCAAGTGTGAGTTCACTACCTCTTCACAACAAACACCTGCTGCCTGCATAACCAGGACATGCAACACTGAACTCCTTGTTTGATCATTGCAAAGACATTATCTCACTTGCTACTATTTGTGCTGCCTCTTTTTTCATAAGAAGCTAAATTAATATTTGTACCAATGCAAAGTAACCTCTAAACCTTGCATATATGGTCTGATTTACCATTGCTTTTGCCAAGCCTCACAACTTTGAACTTATTTTTTTTTACTAATTTTCAAAACACTTATATTCCCCTCAGTGTTCTTTCACCAGCAATTTTGAAAAACCTTCAATACTGTCGTACTCACACATACACTGTTCTTACCTCATCCAGACCGTGACCATGTTTTCTTCAAATTCTCACTTTACTCAATTGCCTACCTAATCATTTATTCTGACCCCTGTTCCCACCTCTATCCTTCCCCCCTAGTCTCCTCCACTTCTTCCTCCCCTTCTCTCCACTCCTCTGTCTGTATTCCTCCCTCTGCTTCCCTCCTTCTCCTCTCTTTTTACTCCTCTTTTATTCTTTTCTCCCCCACAATGGTCCTACTACCCAACCACTAAGCTGAGCACCCACCTCCCTCTCCCTCTTACTTCACCACACCTTCATTTACATCACACTAATCTCCCTCCCTTTCCTACAAATGCATCCCACCTCTCTTGCCTATTGATCATTACCTTCCACTCCTGCCTCCAAGATCTCACCCATGCTGCTCCCTACCTCTGGTACTCTCTCCCTCTCTGACTCTCTACAAATCTTCAAATGGGCTCTCAAGACTCGCTACTTCAAAGTCTTCCAGCTCTCATCCTAACCTGCTGCTCACATGCTTCTTCCTGACTGTCTACCCTATCTGTATCTCCCCTGTCTGTCCCCCCCCCTATATAATGTAAGATCTCACGAGCAGGGCCCTCTTCCCTTATGTGCTTTTCCTTCCCTCACTCATATGATCATCTACTCAAAACTATCCACAAGGGCACTTAACACTTGGTACATGATGCCCTACTGCTTTTTTGAGTGCTATGTTCGCTGCAGCAATGTTTATAAACCATGTTCTTATTCTGTATTGTCTTGTACTGTAAGTCGCTGTTTTACGAGTTCGCTCATGTCTTAATGTACTTTCTGAGGCGCTGTGGAACCCTTGTGGTGCCATATAAATAAAGGCTAATAATAATAATAATACAGTTAACAGATGTTTGGCAAAGTCCAGATCCAGGCATGCACAGACCACCAAGCAAAGCCCGTTGGATCCTACACGCATGATCTACACCTCAACATTTGATCTATCATCACATTGCAGCATGAAGGCAGTCCGTAAGCATTGGAACATTATTGTCTCAGACACAGAGTTTAAAGGCATCAGTAAGAAACCACCATTGATGGCCTTTCGCAGGGGACCTAGCCTGCGTCAATTGCTATTACACCCAACGAGACAAACCAGTACACAGTAGACATCATGGCTTATGGGTAATAATTGGACTGTTTTAAATGTCCCAACTGCATAACTTGCAGATCAATGCTTGTAGGTATGCACTTTCTGCACCCGCATAGTGGTAAGAGGATTAGAATTAGACATAAGTTATTGTGCACCAAGGACTATATGATTTATCTCTTAACATGCCCATGTGGGCTATACTATATAGAGATGATAATTAGACCATTCCGAGAAAGAATGGCAAGCCACCGTTCGTCAATACACTCCGTATTACAGACTCTCAGCATCGATAAACTGGTAGCGAAGCATTTTTTGGAGCATAAACATCCTATCTCCACATTAAGGTGTATGTTGATAGATACTGTTCCTAAATCATTACGTGGTGGTGAGGGGGAGTTGTCACTGAAGAAATGCGAAGCGCGGTGGATTTTTCACCTGGACACTGTGGCGCCACGCAGATTAAATGAATATCTACCCTATAATTGTTTTTTGAGATAAGTTCGATAGGCAGTTCTGCTCTGGCATTTTTTTGTTTTTTCTCTTGTTTTTTCCTTTTGCTCAAATCTGGGTTTGTGAAACTAGGGGCTGGCAATGTAATTTTAGCATGGCAAGATTGGATAAATCTATGCCATTCTTGATGACTATGTGAAGCTGTTTTTTTTAGCAGCACCCATTAGCTATATGATGCACAATTATATATGTGGTTAAAAATTGATTTGTCTATGTTTTAGACGGTATTGGTTTGGTAATGTTTTTTCATTAGTATATATATATTTTTCACTAGTATTTGTTTGTGTGTTTTTGTTTTAAGATTCACTGGTTCTCAATATATGTGTCATATGGATAATGTATATGCATATTTATTCACTGTAATTTAACAGCCACCTATGGCCAGCTGACATGCCCTCCTTTGAGTTGGTAAACCAGGTATATTAGGCTGGTCCTGTGTGGCTATGGGGTTATCTCGTTCTATGGTGGCTATGCTGTTTTGATGGTGTGTCTCGACAAAGGTCCGGAGGGACCGAAACGTCAACTAGACTTTGGACTTATGAACATGTGAGCTGAAATAAATGTTTCCAATTTTTGCATTTGAGAGTGCTCATTTATCTTCTTATGCTATCTATATATATATATATATATATATATATATATATATGTGTGTACACATTTTATTTTTATTATTATTCTTAACATTGATGTTATATGTTATTTTCATTTTTTATTATGGTGGTCCTGTATCGATGTGACAAATGATCTATGTATGTGACAAACAATCTATCATGCCCCTAACTATTCCAGTGCATCGTGACTGAGATCGGCAAATCTGCCCTACAGCACGGCAGATCTGAAGATGCTATGTACGACTAGCGGGTACGCACATCGGCATTGTGATTGTGTGTAGACACTCACGATTAGGACATATTTTACACGATTTGTTGTCACGATGCATCGGAATCGGGCAAATCGTGTAAAATATCGCTAAGTGTGTAGGCACCTTATGACTCTGCTCTCTTCATACCGCTTCATCAGGGGCACTGCTGCTGACAGGCTCTGTAGAGGCTAGCTGCTAATGCAGGGAGCTTCTGTTCTATTATCTGCATCAGAACCCTCCTAGCACCAGCGGTATAGGGAAGCCCTCATTGGCTGTATGCACTCTGTCACTGCACTGCCGCAATTCACCTTTTGGAGCAGGTAAGACATGGAGTATGTGCTGGAGGGGGTATCAGGAATCTACCTAGCAGCACTGTAGCTGCTTTATTTCTACCCTCTAACAGTGAACATGAGAGCCCCTGCTTTCTTCCCTAGTTCTCGTGCTCCTGTCTCAAGCTGAAGCTTCTATTTTGTTCTAGAAACAGCTTGTGCCCCACTGCCCACCTTCTTGTAATATAGTATAATGTAAATATTTACACTGGGGGCATACTGTGCCTGTTGAGAGCTTCTAATGGGGGTAACACATACGGTACAATATATTAATTATATAAGATATACCATAATAACATATATACACACTATATGTACAAAAGTATTTGGCCACACCTGTTAATAATTGAAGTCAGGTGTTTTTTTCAGACCCGTTGCCACAAGTGCATAAAATCAAGCACCTAGCCATGCAATCTCCCTTTGCAAACATTTGTGATACAAAATGGGTCATTCTGAAGAGCTCAGTGACTTTACACATGGTACTGTGATAGGATTCCACCTTTGCAGTAACACAGTTTGTGAAATTTCATCCCTGCTGGATATTTCACTGTCAACAATAAGTGATATTATTAGAAAGTGGAAGCATTTAGAAACAACAGCAATTCAGCCACAAAGTGAAAGACCACGTCAAATCACAGAACGGGGTCAATGACTTCTAAGAGGCATGGGGCCTGATTCAGACCCACTCGCGAGCGGCTGTCCACTCGCAAGTGGGTCAATGTTCTGGACTGAGCATGCGCACGACGGAGGGACCTCCGTCGTGCGCATGCGCCAGACGCGACGAGCGAAGGAAAGTCCTTCGCTCGTTGTGTCTGATCAAAGGGGGCGTGCTGTCGATGTTGATTGACAGCACGCCCCCTTTGGTAGGCGTGCCGGGGCGTGCCACCCTGACGGGGGCGTTCCCACGGGAACGCCTCCCGTCAGAAGCCGGCCCACTGATATCACTAGTGATGTCAGTGGGAGTGATTTTGGCTCTGATAGAGCCAAAATCACTCCGGAGCTTGCGGTTGAAAACCTCAACCGCAGGCTCTGGCTCGCAGTTTCGATGGTCGCGATGGTCACGACCATCGCGGCCATCAAAATGCACGCTCGTATAGCCTGTGGGTGGTGACCCACAGCTATACGAGCGTCCAGGAGGACGCTCCATTTTCATGGAGGCCGGCCCTCATTCAGAGCATGCGCTCTGCTCAGAGCGTACGGCTCTGAATGAGGGCCATGGTGCGTAAAAGTCGCCAACGCTCTACTGCTTCCATAGCTGAAGAGTTTCAAACTTCCACTGGGAATAATGTAAGCACAAAAACTGTGCAGCAGGAGCTTAATGAAATGGGTTTCCATGGCTGAGCAGCTGCATGCAAACATCACCAAGTCCAATGCCAAGTGTCGGATGGAGTAGTATAAAGCACACTGACACTGGACTGCGGAGCATTGGAAACATGTTCTGTGGTGTTACAAATCATGCTTCTCTGTTTGTCAGTCAGATGGGCGAGCCTGGGTTTGGTGGATGCCGGGAAAATGTTACCTGCCTGAATGCATTGTGCCAACTATGAAGTTTGGTGGAGGAGGGATACTGGTATGGGGCTGTATTGGGCTAGGCCCTCTTATCTCCAGTGAAGGGCAATTTTAATGCTTCAGCATACCAAAACATTTTGGACAATGCTACCAGGGCTGGATTAAGACTTGTGGGGGCCCCAGGGCAACTAAGTTGTGGGGGCCCCCTTCAAGCCACACAGAGCCCAGCCCAGCCATGCCCCCAGTAGCAGTCCCCACACAATAGTAGTTCCCCCAGTAGAACCCCTAGTAGAGATCCCCCCTCTATGCTGTGTCCCCCAGTAGTGGTCCCAGCAGTGTGCAGTGCCCCCAGTAGTATCCCTAGCAGCGCCCCTAGTAGTACCCCCCTCTATGCAGTGTCCCCCAGTAGTGGTTCCAGCAGTGTGCAGTGCTCCCAGTAGTATCCCCAGCAGAGCCCCTAGTAGTAACCCCCTCTATGCAGTGTCCCCCAGTAGTGGTCCCAGGAGTGTGCAGTGCACCTATTAGTATCCCTTGCAGTGCCCCTAGTAGTACCCCCAGCAGTGCCCTTTGGAGTAGTCTGTTCCCTCCCCAGCAGTGCCCCTAGTAGTAGTCTGTTCCCCCCCAGCAGTGCCCTTAGGAGTAGTCCATTCCCCCCCCCCAGCAGTGCCCTTAGTAGTAGTAGTAGTCCCCCCCCCCGCTGGCAAGACACACACATGCACAGGAAAAAAAAAATCTCCACTTACCTTAATCCCCGTTCCGGCATCTGCTCCTCCATCCGTCGTCCTCCAGGGCCGGCCCGCTCTGCATGATGGGGGAGACATCGACGTCTCTCCCATCAGCCACTGCGGGAGTCGGAAGACTGAGGCTCCGGCAGTAGGCCACAGCGCAGCAGCTGATGAGAGTCTGTCTGACTCTCATTGGCTGCTAAAACAAACACACAGCTGCCAGCGCCGGCGGCTGTGTGTTTGTGCTGTGTAGTGCGGACGGCACTTATGTGCCATCCACACTACCGCCCTGCCCCAAGCTGATGCAGCAGCACTGAATGTGCTTCTGCATGCAGTAGTGTGGGGGCCCTCTGTGTGTGGGGGCCCAGGAACGACCAACCCTGTCGCCCCCCCCCTTAATCCGGACCTGAATAGTACACTTCCAACTTTGTGGCAACAGTTTGGGATGAACTGGAATAAAAATTGCGAGCCAGGCCTTCTCGTCCAACATCAGTGCCTGACCTCATAAATGCTCTACAGAATGAATGGGCACAAATTCCTACAGAAACCCTCAAACTATCTTGTGGAAAGCCTCCCAAGAAGAGTGTAAGCTGTTATAGCTGCAAAAGGGGAGCCAATTCCATGTTAAAGTATATGTATTTGAACACAATGTCCATTACAGTCAGGTGTCCAAATACTTTTGTCCATATAGTGTATATATATATATATATATATATATATATATATAAACTCATTAATTTTACATACATTAAGTAGATTTTATGATTTTATTATAGCAATAACGTTTTAAATATATACTTATTTAATTGATTTTTACCTCATATCTATTTTTATATTAATTAATTAATATTTTATATACAAGAGTTAGTTAATTTTTTAAGGTGGGTGGCATATAACACCCTTTATGTCAAATAACAGCTCTATATAGGCACATTTTGTTCAGCTTTGTAGGTATAGGTTGAATACAGAGTGACATGGGGGTGCAGTAGGATGGGTTAAGACTAACAGGGAGGTGTAGTAGAGGTAGGGTAACATGGAGGTGTAGTACACTGGTTGCTGGATGACATGGGGTTTTGTAAGGTTGGGTGCAGGAGGACATGGAGATGCAGTAAGCCAGGGTGACATGGGAGTATAGTAGGCTGAGTGCCGGGTGACATGAAGTGCAGTATGGCAGGGTGCATGGTGAAATGGAGATGCATTATGTATGGGTTCATGGTGATGTGCGTAGAGTATGATGGAGTTAGTCATGTGGGTACATTAAGATGGTGCATGATAACATGAGGGTGCAGTAAATGGGGATGGTGATGTAGGCACAGTAAGGCTGGTTGCATGTGACATGGGGGTACAATAAGAAGGAGCTGGTGATGTGGGGTACAGTAAATTAGCATTAGGTGCATGGTGACATGGTTGTGCAGTAAGATAGGGGATAGTGATGTTGGTATGGGTGGGCTGAGCCGAAGGGGCAGGGTGCTAGATGCCCCCCATTCCGGTCCAATAATCAATGCCTTGAGCCTGCCACTGGCACCTGCAGACAATGTCAAATCTAGTTCCATGGCATCTTCCCCCAGGCCAACCACCAGAAAGTGTGTTAATGTACTGACTGCTGCCTGTTCTGCTGCACTATTGACAGGGCACAGACATGAAGGTGAAGTTCTTTCTCCCAAGCAGCCGGCCAGCTCAATAAATATTTATTTTTTGGTAGACATGCATGACATCATGATGCCTCCCTGTTCCATGCCACTGAGGGGAAAAAGAGAGTTGCGAAGAGGAGAACAGGCAGAAGACAGGTAAGATAAGTGTTGCCAGAGACAGAGTGGAATGTAGCCAGATCGACATAGATAAAAGGGAGTTGAGGATACAGTAGATGGCACTGGGGAGAGGAAACTGGGCACACAGGAGATGGTGCTGCAGGGGAGAAGATGGCACTGGGGAAAAGGGATATGGCATTGGGGGAGAGGGGATACAAAGAGGATATGAAGCTAGGGGTACAGAGTGTCACAACCGGGCTCTAGGAATACATCTGATGAGGTTAAAGAACTGGGGGGTTTAGGATAATTGCAATAAGATGATGGGGGTGACAGACTAAGGCCCTCATTCAGAGCCGTACGCTCTGAGCAGAGCACACGCTCTGAATGAGGGCCGGGCTCCATTTTCATGGAGCGTCCTCCTGGACGCTCGTATAGCTGTGGGTCACCACCCACAGGCTATACGAGCGTGCATTGGGATGGTCGCGATGGTCGAGACCATCGCGACCATCGAATTTGCGAGCTGGAGCCTGCGGTTGAGGTTTTCAACCGCAAGCTCCGGAGTGATTTTGGCTCTATCAGAGCCAAAATCACTCCCACTGACATCACTAGTGATGTCAGTGGGCCGGCTTCTGACGGGAGGCGTTCCCATGGGAACGCCCCCGTCAGGGAGGCACGCCCCCGGCACGCCCACCAAAGGGGGCGTGCTGTCAATCAACATTGACAGCACGCCCCCTTTGATCGGACACAATGAGCGAAGGACTTTCCTTCGCTCGTCGCGTCTGGCGCATGCGCACGACGGAGCTCCCTCCGTCGTGCGCATGCTCAGTCCATAACATCGACCCACTTGCGAGTGGACAGCCGCTCGCGAGTGGGTCTGAATCAGGCCCTAAGTCTCCTAATTGCAGACAAACCCAGGTTTGGCTAGACCTGCCCAGAGGTGCAGAGTCTAACTCACTTGGTGGTTTTCTCCAGTGACCCCTCCAATTGGGATTTGGTTTTTGCCGCACCAAGTGAGCAGGTCGCGGTCCTCTGGACAGGTACCTGGGAGTGACAGAAGACTGAAATATATTACAGGAAACAACTAACACAGGGAACACCAGAGATAGCACAGAGCAATGGCTTGTACTGAGACACAGGGACTGAATATGCTAAGATGCTCTGAAGGTGTACTGGATGTGCAGAAATTAGGTTATCCTGAAGCACAGGAACAAGTACATGAAGATGCCACTTGGGACGCACTGGAGGAGTAGACAGAACTTGTACTGAAGCACAGGGATGGAGTACACAAGGATGCCACTTGGGACGCACTGGAGGTGTAGACTTGTACTGAAGTACAGGAATAGAGTACACAAGGATGCCACATGGGACACACTGGAGGAGTAGATGGAACTTGTACTGAAGCACAGGAATAGAGTACACAAGGATGCCACTTGGGATGCACTGGAGGTGTAGACGGGACTTGTACTGAAGCACGGGGATGAAGTACTCAGAAGTGTGACTTGAGACACACAGAAGGAACTTGTAAGTTGTGCAGAACATGAGGACTGAAGGCACAAAGGTGCAACTTGAGGGACACATGCGATGAACTTGTAACTTGTACTGAACACGAGGACAGAATACACAAAGGTGCAACTTGGTATACACAGGATGAACTTGTAATTTGTACCAAACACTGGGACTGAATGCACAGAGGTGCGACTTGAGACACACAGGATGAATCCATACTGAACACAAGGATTGAATACACAGAGGTCACTGGATAAACACAGGAAGCCAGGAACACCAAGGAAAGTAATACAGCCTCTGGAACATGAGACAGTTGTCACAGGGAACGACTACATGCAGTCATACAGTGATGTTGATCAGCAAATTCCTGTTGCAGGAGTTGGTCCTAAATACCTCATGGCAGCTGGTCATTGGCTCATGAGATCAGCTGAGAGACTGCAGGGCTGCCATTGGAGGAGACTGATCAGGTGAGAAGAACCAACAGGGCTGCGCCCATGCCCGCTAACAAGGGAGTCAGGATGCATGCATGGAAGTCCTAGTGGATGCCAGGGAAAATCCTCAACCTTAACCTATCACTACAACTGGCGTCTGAATGCCTCGGAGCCTAAAGACACCAGTTCAGTGGTGTATAAAGGCTGATACCAGGCCGCATCCTTACACAGAGGAGATGGAGCTGGGGGCACATAGGAGATTGCACTTTAGAGACACAGGGGGATGATGCTGAGGAGACACATGGGGGAGGCTGGTGCTGGAGAGACACTGGGAGATGCTTCTGGAGACACACAGGTAGGACTACTGGTAGGATTAGAAAATAAGGCTGAGGGACAGTTATCTTCAGTAATACACCAATTTTAAAGTAACCGTATTACTGATATTAATAGTATCAAATTAGCAAATATATTTTATTAATATAAAATAGTTTAAGCAGGGAAACTCACATTTTGCCTTGCCTCAAAACTTCTATTACTATGTATTATTGGGTGATGATGACATGTTTTTTATCTCTATGCATACAGACGGCTTCAAGACCATGTGATCTCCTACATAAATAGTGACTACACCAGTAAAAGAGAGATCCGCAGTGATGTAGCACAATTAACCCAGACAATCAGACGGAGAAATAAACGGAGGAAGTTTTCACCTTACTGTACTTCCAAAAGCAAAGTTCAGCATTGCACTTACTATACGTACAATGCTTAATCAGGCCCAAAGGGTCTTGGACCTGCTGATACCAGTTTTTCTCTGTATACTACATCAGGGACTAAAGGAACCATGGAGCAATGTGCTCATTCAGATGCATAAACTACAGTAAGTTGCCTAATAATTACAGGTGGAAGACGAATCAGAAGAATCACTGGGAGAGAATCGTATTGAATCTCTCCCAGTGTTTTAGATAGTGTTTTCGCAGAATACGTTCACTTACAGTATATGGTCATGTAGTAACATGCACAGAGAAATAGTTATTAAGTGAATGCATAGAAAGGTACAGATGTGACCTCATACACTATTGCCACAATCACATCAAACAACCCTTTTTGGCCTGCCAGGTCCTGCGCGGCTCGAGTTGCGCCAAATATCTATTTCTGTTTCTTCTTTGCTCAAATATGAGTCTTAGGGCCTGATTCAGACCCACTCGCGAGCGGCTGTCTACTCACAAGTGGGTCGATGTTCTGGACTGAGCATGCGCACGACGGAGGGATCTCCGTCGTGCGCATGCGCCAGACGCGACGAGCGAAGGAAAGTCCTTCGCTCATTGTGTCTGATCAAAGGGGGCGTGCTGTCGATGTTGATTGACAGCACGCCCCCTTTGGTAGGCGTGCAGGGGGCGTGCCTCCCTGATGGGGGCGTTCCCATGGGAACGCCTCCCGTCAGAAGCCGGCCCACTGACATCACTAGTGATGTCAGTGGGAGTGATTTTGGCTCTGATAGAGCCAAAATCACTCCGGAGCTTGCGGTTGAAAACCTCAACCGCAGGCTCCGGCTCGCAGTTTCGATGGTCGCGATGGTCACGACCATCGCGGCCATCAAAATGCACGCTCGTATAGCCTGTGGGTGGTGACCCACAGCTATACGAGCGTCCAGGAGGACACTCCATTTTCATGGAGGCCGGCCCTCATTCAGAGCGTGCGCTCTGCTCAGAGCGTACGGCTCTGAATGAGGGCCTTAGTTGCCTATTTATCAAGCTGTTTCTTCATAAAACTTATATAGAAGCTGCAGTTTTATGGTTTGTTGCTATGTACTAATAGCACAATGCAGGAGATCTCACAGAAACCTCTGACAGGGTCCTAATTAGCACTGCAGTTCGCAGTCCCCATTATTATCAATGGGGACAATGATTTGAACCCTATGCCCTATTAGTTTACTCCATCTTCATTTAGTATAAACCACTTTAAGCCTATGGAGTATTACAAGCAGTAGAGAGATCTTCCCATTTATCTCCCGGAGCTTCTGGCCGGCAGTGGAACCTGACACTGTGCACATGCGCAGTGTCAGCTTCCCAAGGAGAAGTCTTTTACAAATGTGAAAGACTTATATATAATGCTGAAGATATAACTCGCAGGTAGAGCGGTTATCTCAGATTCTGTCCCTGCGAGTTTCCCTTAGTACAGAGAGGGGATATTTTTATTAAGAATTGAAATATCCTCCACAAAATGGATACTTAATAATTGTGGCTGTTCTGCGATTATTAATACATAGGACCCTTAATCACAATGAGATGCTACAAAACCACTTAACTAGACTGCACTGATTCATTTGATATGAGACCAGCTGCGGCTTCTACCATCTTACCCGAGACTGCTGCTGGTCTGGCTGGCCGACACATGCATTGGCTGCAGCCCTGAGATTAGGGCTGCCTGGAAGTCACTCTCTGCTAATCGCAGCCTGGATTGGCAGTCTAAGGTGGAGGAGACACCTCCCCCTTGGGCTGCTGTCCTTTGCATGACTGGCAGGCGGCACTACCACTGGGAAGCCACCTTCAGTCACAGAGTAGCCAGTGCAGTCAGTGACTAGAACTGGCTCACTGAAGTAGTGGATTTTACCTAGGTATAATCTGCCACTGTACTGTATGAGACACTTGTATATCTGTGTGCGAATGATTCTGAAACTGTTTACGAAGTGTTAAAATATGCAGATGCTTTTGTGATTGGAAATGGGGGATCATTCCTCTGGCATACATTCTAATGATGCTTCATTTTTTGTGGGTATCCCCCTAAAATGACTGTTAAGGGAATTTCCTGCAAAATTAGGTTGATAAATATGTCCAAATCTGTAGGTATATCTGTATTATGTGGATCATATATGACTTGAAGCCAACAAGCTCATTTGATCCTTTTCAGAAATAGTTACACATGCATTACTAAGAGTGCCGGCCCTGCAGAGTGGTAGTGTGGATGGCACATAAGTGACGTCCGCACTACACTGCCAGGAACAAACACATAGCTGCCAGTGCCAGCAGCTGTGTATTTGTTTCAGCAGCCGATGAGAGTCAGACAGACTCTCATCAGCTGCTGCGCCCACTGCCGGGGCGGGCTGGAGCTCACTTGTGAGCTCCTCTTCCAGCTCCCGCAGTGGCTGATGGGAGAGACGTCATGACGTCTCTCCCATCATGCAGAGCGGCCCACCCGGGGGGCAGAGGAGCAGACACTGGAGCGGCGATCATGGTAAGTGGAATTTTTTTTATTTTTATTTATGTGTGTGATTGGCTGGGATTACTTCTGGGGGGGAGATCACTACTGGGGGCACTGCTGGCGGGAGGCTACTACTGGGCGCACTGCACGACTACTACTGGGGGCACTGCTGGGGGATATCACTACTGAGGACACTGCTGGGGGTGGCTACTACTGGGGGCACGATTACTATGAGGGCATTGCTGGGAGAAGACTACTACTGTGGGCACGACTACTGCTGGGATGAAGCTACTACTGGGGTTACTGCTGGGGGAGACTACTATTGGGGCACTATTACTACTGGGGGCTACTACTGGGGGGGAGGATACTACTGGGGGAACGACTACTACTGGGGGCACTGCTGGGGTGCTACTACTGGGGGGAGGCTACTATTGGGGGCATTGCTGGGGGCGAGGCTACTACTGGGGGCTACTACAGGGGCCACTGCTGGGGGGGCTACTACTATGGGCACTGTACAGGGGGACTAGTACTGGGGGCACTATATAAGGGGCACTGCATGGGGGGGGACTACTACTGGGGATATTATATAAGGGGCACTGCATAGGGGGACCACTACCTGGGGCATTGCGTAGGTGGGACTAATACTGGGGGCACTATATAAGGGGCACTGCAAAGAGGGACTACTACTGGGGGCATTATATAAGGGGCACTGTATAGGGGGCCACTAATGGGGGCACTGTATAAGGGCTTGTGTAACTATCTGAGGGTGGGGGGGCGCAAGGCTGAAGAAATGCCTAGGGTGCCAAGAAACCATGCACCGGCCCTGATTATATCACCTCTATAGTTGGCATTTGTGAAGCCCTTTGCATGGTATAGAAATAACATAATGAAAATGAATCTCTGCTGTGTTGCTAATACAAGATTATGGTACACAAGTAGAGGGTATCTTTATTCATTCTTTGCAGGTGACTGTTTGCAGGTGATTTACATTACTGAGAAAACACTTTGTGAGTAATTGGATGCTCACAGTGCCTATTATGAGACATTTCATTGTATTATTTGTGGAGAAATTTTGTAGGCATCAGTTACATTATCAGACCTTAATATCACAACTAGTTATTATCAAGTATATTTATTTTTCCTTTATGTACTGCAGCTATGCAGACTCATTTGAGTTTCTTTGCCTTTTTTTTAAATATATTAGATTTTCTTACTCATTCTTTAGGATATTTAACTTAACTAATGACAATACACATTTTACTAAATTGCAAGAAATTTATTGATTAAAGAAATAATTTAGAAAATAAAGCAACAATCAAAACTTCTCAAAAACATGGGCGATCCAATGAGAACGAGAATTTCAGAAAATCATTAATATTGAGCTGCAAAGATTCAGAATCAGTTTTCTCCCTTGGAAGCATATGGGCTTTTGTTGGAGTCCTGTGCCTCTGTAAAATAATATTTAATGATATTAATACATTTAAGAACACAGAACCATGATCCTAGAATAAATACCTCAGAAAGTTACAAGCTCACACTACAATATGTGTAGAACATAAAACAGATTTATAATTGAAGCATATTAGCTTTCTCAATATGTTTGAATATATTGCATTTACTAGTTGTGGCTGATAATACAGTAAAAAAATAAAATAAACAGATATTCACACTTTCAGGCTACAAGTCTAATGGGAGCTGTTAGAAGACTACAAGATGCTTTCAGTTTGCTGTATATATTCTGAGCTTTCTCCTACTCCTCTATGCCGCATCACAGCTTTGCTATAATGAGTGGACTGTGTCATTGTAGGACAAGGCACCCTAACAGTCCAGGTTTTATGGATATTCATGCTTGATCATAGGTGACTCAATTAGCACCACAGTCAATTTGATTTAATCACCTGTGCTCAACCATGGATATCCTTAAAACCTTGAATGTTGGGGTGCCTTGAGGACAACGTTTGGGAGTCTCTGGTGAAATCTAATCTTGATTTGGATTTGGACAGGTGCTGAAAGCATCAACAGTCACAATGATGCTGCACATAAGGGCCTAGTCATAAAACAGTGAAATGCCCTGTTTCATTCTTGAGCTGTGAATAAAGATCTTTTCACAGCTTGGGGCTGTTCATGTACTGGGTTAGCATAGAGAAATCTCAGATTCATTTTGTGGTTTCACTATATTGAACATTTTTTACTTCCCCATACTCAATTATGGGGAAAGTGATCTACCTGCAATTCATAAAGCAACGATAAACTCAGTTTATCGCTCTCTTTGAAAAAAATAATAACGCCATCCTGAGATGGTGTAAAACAGTCTGACTGAGGAGAAAAAGCGGAGAAGTGACATTTATTCCTGCTTCCTCCCCTGCATCAGTGAGTAACTCCTCCCCTTCAGTGTACAGCCACCAATGGCTGTACACTGCCATCCCTCCTCCTGATGCCTGCTGCCGGAGTGACAAAGTTGATTTTGAATACAATAATACATAATATATTTATTAAATATATTTAATATTACTTTAATTGTGAGCATCTCTGGTGGGTTGTGTGGTAGGCTCCTGGCTGGAACAGAGCGCATACCCGCCGGCACTCTACTTTTAAATCTTGCTTGGTTACATCCACAGCACAGCCAGTGAGTCTGTAGCAGCAGAGACAGGCTGGGGAAAGCTAATGACGCTGGGGAGAGAGCAGGTATAAATAGCAGCCAGATTGCCAGGCATAATGACATAGGGGACCAGGGCAGCAGTGGCAGATTTCTGCAGCACCGGAGGACATGACACAGGAGGAACTCCCCCAGCTCTGCTTCACCAGACACAAGGCACTTTTATGTTCCCCCTATCATGCAATTAGGTGAGCGCTTCGCTCGGGGCCCAGTTTTTCATTTCATGTCATATATGAATTGCTACTTAGCAAAGGTATAGACCGCATCGAACACATCTATACTGAAAAGTAGCAATTCAGTACCACAAGTCTACATGAAATGACCCCAGAATACTAACATAATATATAGACGAACACAGATTTCTTTATATAAAATGCTCAAACTGTGGAGTGGACCTGACAGAAACTTGAAACTGGTATTTTTTTTTTCTTTTTAGAAAATGCATGGAATAGACTTTATGCCATTGTGTATTCTTGTTGCTTATGTTCTATATTACACTTTGGCAAAGGTGCCTATTGTCATAGATTAGAGGTGCACTTGCTGCTGTTAGGTGTATGTCCAGGACTGCAAGTTGTTCTGTGTAATAAATGGAGCCATGGTCAGTGCCTGAAAGGCAGTATGAAGAGGTGTGGAGGATTTTGAAGTGTGTTAAACAGATAAGGGTAGATGTACCAAAGCTTCTAAAAATTAAAATGTTGCCCATAACAACTAATCAGGTTCTGCCTATCATTTCCTAGGATACAAGAGAGAAATGATAGCTAGAATCTGATTGGTTGCTAATAGCAACACCTTTACTTTATATTTTTCAAATCTTTAGTAAATCTAAAACATAGACTTTTGAAAAACGACTTTATAAGCCCTTATCTACCTGGAAACAACTTTGAAACATTATTGATTTTTTTGTCTCACTTTTTGTATTTTTACAGACTCTAAGGGGCATTTTTCTCAATAGGCAAAGAACCAGGTATTTTAATTAGAAGTAGGAGTTATTGTCACATTGAGAAAAGTCCAAAATGGGTTACTGCCAGTGATAGCATTGTTATTGATGGTGATAAACCTGCATCTGCATAGGGAAACCTACTGCATGTAGCATGTATTTATACCTGCTATAACATATCACCATATGAGAATGTTGACAACAGGAAAAAAGTCAAATGTTTTATTATTCAATAAAATAGATAGGTTTTTATTGTATAAAGGTTTTAGATATCTTTTAAAAAAAATTAGAAAATCTTTTTTCAAACTGTTTTTTTTTTATTGTTTATTTTTTTCAAGTTTGCACATTCATAAGAACAAATACTGGTCAGTAAATTAACCCTAATCACTTTAGGCCTGAGTATTGATCAGCTGCCCTGATGATATGTTTTGGTCAAATTGCAGTGAAAACAAAGAACTGACTTATGACCATGATAGCGCTTTCAATTATAAATTGTTCCCAAATTTTAGATCATCTCAGTACTCCAGCAGTAATGGAACATATTCATCCATCCCTCCCATTATATTTATTGCTATCTGTAAGTCACTTACCATTTTCCAGGTAAACCTCCTAATAAAGAACCACCTCCAAGCTTAAATGGAATAAGCAGAATAGTATTATAAGTCAATTTAAAAACAAATGTACAATGGTATCACAAAGTATTTTTCCAATTCATCAGGCTAAATAGAGTATGTACATCCATGGGAGTCTAGAAAATATTTTGTTGGATTTGTTTGTGATCAGTAGCTAAAATTCAAGGACAATTAGAGTGAGGCTAAGAATGTCTTTAGCTATAACATAATCCAAGTCTAAGGGGGAGGCAATATTTGCAATAGTCCCTTGCAGTCATGGCGTATGTGACCACTGATGTCTTACATGTAGCATGTAAGACCTATTTAACCATCAGTCACTTATAGAGTTGCAGGTATCAGATTATCCCTAAATGATCAGATTCATGTGTAGCCAACACCATAAGGGAACAGCGGCCTTTGTTGTCACCTAAGGATACATTGTGTTAGTGTAGATCTAGACTTACATATGGAGATGCAACTGTCACTTTTTTTACTAGGGCACTACATGGCATAACATTAACTAAGAGACTACAATGGTTTATAAAATGATTACTATGGGGCATACATTTACCAATTGGTATGGAGAGAGGTGTCTCTCTAGAAGCATTGGGATGAGAGTCTCTTCAAAATGCTGCTATGGGGCACATATAATTCTGGCTATTCTCCTGCTAGTAAATAGTTTACATTTTATTATTTCATATTTCACACTTACCACGTTGCAAACAATGGGCATTAAAGGGAGATCTTTCAAAGTTTTCTGAAATAAAATGATGGTATATTTTACACTGCAAAGTACACTACACAAAATAAATGAACTTTAAAAAATGACTGAACCACATTAATAGTGAGCTATACATTTGCCATTATCTATGTTATGGCTAGAAATATAAATCATAATTTGAGGTGCCCTTTTACCTAAGGCCAGTAATTGTCTACTGATTTCTGTTATATTTCATGGGGGAAATTACAGATTCACAGAATGACTTTAGGAGCCAAATCCATCTTATACAGATTCTGGGAAAAATATACATATTGAGGAAATGGGGGTGTGAGGGTGGGTAATGTAATAACCACTAATATGTAATTATTAATAATTGTAATAATGTGTTTTATATTTACTGTTATTTAGTATTTTTAGGCTTTATAGTTTTTGTTATATATTTACATCCTGAGATAATATTTCCATTGTAACATGTGGAATTATATTATAATCTTATAATCACCATGATGGAGAATAGTCACTGACTGATTTGAAAATGGTACAGCCCAAATTCACAAGCATTGTTTTTAAATTGCCTTTAAAGCAAATTCAGAAATGTATTCTGCAGAAGTCTTAAAAGCTCTAGTATTTTATTTTATAAAACAGGACTACATTGCACCATGTTCCCAAATATTGCTATACAAATAGAGCAACAATTATCAACCTTCACCTTTTAAGATTGTTATAATTTTGAAATTACTGTCTTAAAAACTGTCATTAGACATTTTGAAAATGAATTTAGAAAAGTGGGAATGATACATGTTGTGTTCTTGAACTAACCCCATTGTAGTGTTACTCCTGTGTTACGATTGTAACATCAGACTGCATCTCTGTATGTTTATACCACAATGCAATGCAATTAATACTCTATACTGTAATGTAATAGCATCAAAAGACGATGTGCAGCATATTTACCAGAATTTCGTTGACTAAGTTATCAATTTCTCCGGAGAGTAGACCATCAACGAGATCGGACAATGACAACTGAAAAATGATATTGTTAAAATTATAGAGAAAATAGAAACTAGAAAATGTTAAATGTGAATCATGTATATGTTAGTTTATTAACTACTACATAACTACACTATTTCTATACATTGGACCTGATTCAGAGAAGGGAAGGAGCTGTGACCAGTGCTGTGTGTATGGCCAGTGCCATGTGGGTTTGTACCCCACTATACTATGAGCCCCATTGTTTTCTCAAATTAGTAAAAGTAAAAAAATTGCATCAATTTGTGAGAAAAAAGAAATTGCATTTTAATACTTATGATTTATGGTCAACTGTGGGACAGCTGGGCAGCTGGTTACCTTACTGTCATAATTATGGGCCTTTTTTATGTGGAGTCCTGGAGCTGTAGTCCCATCTGCCCCATGGTTAATCTGACCCTGTGTATAGATGGGTGCAGTTCAAGGCACATACCTGCACTTTGCTCTCAGGAGATGCCTAGAAGAGCACCCAGTGTAACAGGGAAATGGAGATTTGTGTCTAGTTTTGCAGGGATCTGTTCCTCTAGTGTTTATTAAATATAAATATAAACTTATTGTCTTTCTGTAGCCTTATGGTGCGTACACACTGGGCGATAAAGTGGACGACTGAACGATAACGATATCATTATCGTTCAGTCGTCCACTTTATCGTCCATTTTTAACACCAAAAAGATGAACGATGACGACGACACGCGTTCCTGCGGGTCGTTCGTCATCATCGTTCATCGGGCTGACATGCAGGCCAACCTGACGATCTCGTCAGGTTGCTGCATGTTGGGGAATGGGGGAGAGAGCCCGGTGCTGAACGATATCGTTAATGATATCGTTCAGCAGCTGTGCTCAATGTCATGAACGACATTGAGCACAGCCTGCCGGGGACACACTACACGATATCGCTCAGGGAGCATATCATGTAGTGTGTATCCACCATTACTGGTGATAAGTCCCATCTCTTCTCATCTCATATAATATAATGGAATTCTCAATTTTCCCTTTTCACTTAGCAGATAATACAGAAATGTACTTTATCATGCATTTACTTATGTTATTTTGTTACATTTGTATAATTATATAAATTTTGTATTGTGTCTGTTACTTCTTTACTTAAGTAGTATCAAATGTTCTATCTGTCATACTGTACCTGCTTCTGATTATGGATACAGAATGATATTCAAATTCCCAAGTGTGTAATGTAAATTATGTATATCATAGGACCCAAAAGCGGTCCTCAAGGCACGCCAACAGTTCAGGTTTTAGGGATGCCCATGGTTGAGCACAGTTGGTTAAATAAAATTGACTGAGGTACTAATTAAGTCACCTATGGTAAAATATGCAAATCCTTAAAACCTGGACTTTTTGGGTGCCTTGAGGACTGAGTTTGGGAACCTCTACTGTATACCCTGATTTTAATTGTTTAAAATAAATAATTGGACTATACAATCGTATTGTATGACTGGTGAGTATAATCACTATAATCACTGTTATACAAATATCACACCAAATCAGAAACCAAAGTGTTTTCTAGAAACCAGCCACCTACTGTACTATGGCTTTTTTACAACATTTTTGTATTATTATTGTTAATAAACAAAAATCATTTTTCCCAAATGGCAGATGAAAGGGATTTATCTACATCAGTATGAACATGGCTTAACTACAAATAGCCCTTTCTTATACATTACTACTAATTCAGTTGTCTTTCAATAAAGCTATACAATTTAGATTCACAGGGCCGGATTAAGGAGGGGCGACAGGGGTGGTCGTCCCTGGGCCCCCACCACTAGCAGCGGTGCGCTGTCTGCACCCGCCGCTAGTGTCCCCACCGCTAATGTAGTGTAGACCACGCAGGGAGAGCGGCCACACTACACAGTGACATATGCACAGCCGCCGGCAGCAGCTGTGTGTATGTTATAGCAGCCGATGAGAGTCACACAGACTCTCATTGGCTGCTTCATCAGCTGAGGGAGCCGGCTGGAGCTCACTCATGAACTCCACCTTCCGACTCACCCCCGCAGCTGGTGATGATGGGAGAGACGTCATGACGCTGACATCTCTCCCATCTGTGCAACAGAAGAGCCGGGACTCGCGTCAGGAGCAGGGATTCAGGTAAGTTTTTTTTTTTGTGTGTTTGTGGGGCAGCACTGTCACTGCATAGGGGGGAATGCTACAGGCATCCCTGTATAGGGAGGCCACTTCATGGGGGCACTGTATACTGGGGGACTACTAGGGGCAGAGCATGGGGGACTACTAGTGGGTGCACTGTATAGGGGCAACTACTACTGGAGGCAGAGCATGGGGGGACTACTACTGGGGGCACAGTATAGGGGGGGACTACTACGGTGGCAGAGCATGGGGGGACTGCTACTGGGGGCACTGTATAGGAGACTACTACTACTACTGGGGGCAATGCTTTTGGGGGAATACTACTGGGGGCACTATATAAAGGACACTGCATAGGGGAGATTTCTACTGGGGGCACTGTATAGGGGTGGGTGACTACTGGGGGGAATGCATAGGGGGGAACTACTACTGAGGGCAATGCATAGGGGGGACTACTACTAAGGCAATGCATAGGGGGGACAACTACTGGGGGCACTGTATAGGGGGACCACTACTGTGGGCATTATATAAGGGGCACTGCATAGGTAAGACCAATACTGGGGGCACTGCATAAGGGGCACTACTACAGGGGGCACTGCATAGGGAGGACTACTACAGGGGGAAATGCATAGGGAGGACTACTACAGGGGGCACTGCATAAGGAGCACTGCATAGGGGGGACCATTACTGGGGACATTGCATAAGGGGCACTTCTACAGTGGCCATTGCAAGAGGGGCATTAAGGTGAATAGAAAGAAAAAAAATCCTAGGGTGATGAGAAACGGTGATATATAGGGGCCCCCACAAGTTTGTTGCCCAGGGGCCCCCACAGACCTTAAGCCGGCCCTGTAGATTTATCACTAACACCATAATCATTAGATGCTCTGACTGTAACCATTCCTGACTGCTGACTATCTGCAACTGGGATTTGACCATTCAGTTGCTTTATATTTCTCTGCCACATAATTTTTCTCTGTGTTTCTAACTTCCCCATGCCCACACATATTCCTGGGTCACTAAAGCCTAACCAAAGAGCGGGTTAATGAGTCATAAATGTATTCCCGAGATGATTACTGCCAATGGTCCTTATTCAGAGGTGGACGCAGTTTTGATTTGCAAGTGGCTGACGGCGGTCGCAGTGTGGATTAGGACGCAGGCTGATTGACAGAAAGTGACCATATGGGGAGGTAATGGGGCTTTGGTGACTGTGTGGCCTTTGCTTCATCTTAGGCCATATTGCCTCCGATGATGAAGGTTAGAACTCGCTGTGAGGGATACTTTAGTATCCAACTCGCAGCGGGGAAAGCCTAACACCGGAGCAATTCATCATTGCTCCGGTGATAGGACAACTGCTCTGAAAAGCAGTTGTCCCCATGGAAAGTATTGTAACTACATCTGTAGCTGCATTATTTACCTGCTCCCTGTCGTTCCGGCAACACATGCGTGACCTTGGGTAACGCATGCGCAAATCCGCCCGGGAGGGAGTGAGGAGGTGGCAGAGGGATCCGCTCGGATCCCTCATCGCATCGCCGGAACTCTTCCCATAGGGAGGAGCAGGGATCCGAGAACAAGCGCCGTCTGAAGATGGCGCTTGTTCTTTGCAGCTAACTCCAAAAATTTTCAGTTTACGGAGTTTGCTGAATACTGGGGGGGTCCTATCGGACCCCTAATGATGAATGGCCCAGTAACTTAAAAATGCAGAAACTAGCATTTTCGCATGGTTATCGGGCCATTTATTGGTTGATGAACAGGCCCATAAAAAATATACATGTTGCAAATGTTTCAGGGAAGTGTCAGAGCTAGCAATGTGTCTTCCTATACAGTGCTTCTAGCCCCCTCTGTCTTGTGATGGACATTATGAGAAACCAGAAGATTGCTCAGAGGTCCAATGTTGCAACCGATGTTCATCCGATGCGGCATCTTTGTATGCAAGCAGCAGATCTGAGAAGCCGACTGTGCACCACGTCACTGTACAAAAGACGTCTGCTGGGACATTTGCATAACTTCTCAGATTCGCTGCATAAGGAGATGCAGCACTGATAGCCTTTGGGTTCCATCTCTGAATTAAGCCAAATGATATTGCAACCTGCTAAGCAAAATGCCTACACATTGGAAACAAGTTTATCTACACTGGACTACAGAGAACAAATAAAACGTGTTCTGGGTTGTGGGAGGAAACTAGAGTACCCAAAGAAACCTACGCCATCATGGGGAAAACATACAAACTCCACACTGTAAGGGCCTTGTAGGAATCAAGTCCAAGACTTCAGTCCTGCATGGCAATAATGGTATCCATGCTGCCCAGAAATAGCAAAACTCAATTAATCAAAAATCAAAAACCTTTGCTGGAGTAAACAGGAGCTTTTGTTGCCAAAATATGTTGCACTCATGTTCACGCTATAAATTAATGCAATGAATGATTAACAATAATATCAAATTATAACACAGTATAACACTGACCCATCTGTGACCTGCTGGATGGGCATGTATTTTTGGTGAAACATGTGCTAAGAACCTCATTTATACTACATGATAACTGTAGAGTTTATCATAATTGATAGTATTCTTAGAGCTTAGAATGTTCACCTGCACCAGCATTTTTTTTTCTTAGAAATGTATACCTAACATCAGTCCTTTTAAATATGTGCCCAATGTATCTCTCGCATGTGCCCAATGTGTCTGCCCCAAAAGGTGTCCCTAGTGTATCTGTCCCTATGCATGTGTGCCCAATGTGCCTAATAAATACTGTATGTCCTGATTATATCTGTCCCTATAAATGTTAACCCAGCATCAGTCCCTATAAATATGTGCCCAATGTTTCTGCCCCTGCACTTGTGTGCCCAATGCCTCAATCCCATGTGTGCTCAATGTGTCTTCCCCCTAATTGTGTCCCTAGGGCATCTGTCCCTGTACACATATGCTTAATGTGTCTGCCCTTTAAATCTGTCCCTATAAATATATGCCAAGTTTCGGCCCCTATAGATGTATGCCCAAAGTGTCTGCACCTAACTTTTGCTCATGCGCAGTTGCAAAAAATCACTCAATGATGTGAACATCGGCATTACATGCAGATTACATGTGGCTCTCAATTGGGCTCTGAGTGTGGAGAAAGCAGATCCCAGGACCCGCTGCCATGTGTGTGATGGAGGGACTATTACCAGACAGTGCTGTCACAGGAGGTAGGGGCAATGTAGTTGCACCCCCCCCACCTTTAAAATGGTATGTATGGATGGGGAATCATCAATTGTTTGCACTCATCAATGTCAATTTCTGCTGTGGAGAATGGCAGGCCAAGGGCCAATCAGGAAAGGGCCATGGGCTTAGCATGACACCTGATCCATGGAATCTTCACGATTGATGTTGTTAACCATTGGTTGTTGATGGCCATCCATACGGCAAGGTGATGGATTCAAATACTGTATCCATAAAGCTGCCTACGGACCCCCCACCAGCAGGGGAAAATATATTTGGAGGATCTGCTTAGAAACATAGGTCCAGCCATAGTAGAACAGACACAGAGGGGCCTCGCGGCCACATGAATCACATAAACCATATCCTTGCCCAAAACACAAAAATGGAGGCCCATCCTGGGGGAGGGCATATCTGCCCCTGCTACAAGACCCTGTACACCCCAGAGACCTTTTTTTATGTATTTCATTGAATTCACAAATATGCCACTACATACTCTCAACATTACCAAACACCCATCTCTTTCTGCATTACTTACAAATATGGAGTGTAGACAAGTTAAAGCAAGTCATGTATAAGTAGGTCAGGGCAAGGTCAGGCAGTCACAGAGGGTGACAGATTGTTTTAGGGGGAACAATATTTATACATTTAAAGATATTTTTACAAAACAATAAAAATGATGTAATAGAATCAGTGAGAAAAACTAAGCTCTACTAGAATATCTTACCACTGGTCTGTGAGATTTCAGAAGTTCTTCTAGAACACAATCAATGTCAACCTTAAAAAAATAAAAAATAGAATTGAAAATGTGAACAATCCACATACATTTATGCTGTTATTTTGAAAGATAAATAAAATTAATTCATTACTTGCATCATTTGTGATTAGCCCACTGTGTATGCATAAGCATTGCTACAGTAGTTGTACAACAGGCATTTATGCTTAGTTTATGTTTGCCCAGGGATATAGTGTATTTCTTGCTGAGAATACAGAAGGTACAATAAAGTGCTGTTAACATATGTGATCCACTAACATCAAGGAGGTTACTGGATTGTGTCATTTAGTTAAAATGTTACTGATGTTTTTATGCATGAAGGTCAGATTGGATCACTGGATTACAGTATAACATCAGCATATACAGTGTTACATCAGAATATAATACATTAACAATGATCCTTGAATAAAAAAACAGTAAATTAGTAAATTTCTATACAGTAGCTGTCTTAGGATATATCAATTTCTTGGTCATTTGTATTATCTGACATCTATATAATAGCACTTTAGATCAGGGTTTTTCAACAACAATTTAAATTCTACCTTAATCCTTAACAAAGATTGAAACCTTATTTTTTTCTCCAAAAAAGATGCCTCTTCCTGTCACTTAGTAAAATAAATGCTATCTGTAACCTATAAATCTATACACATCTATGGTCTAATTTCCTGATTCAGCAAGGAACACAGTAGCTAATATGCAATCAATTGGTTGCGCATGCATCGCAGTGTGTGTGCGCGAACTAGCAATTGCAATGGGAACTGCAGTTGCAGAGGCTATGCAGACCCAGAGCACAGTGATTGACAGGAAGTGCCGTTTGTGGGTGGTGACAGGCGTAGGCAGGCGTGCCAGTGCGTTGCAATGCCATTTCAGGGGCATGCACAAATTATCCACTCCGTGGCCATACGCAGCCTAAGGCCTCATAGTGTGCGCTGAAGTTAGTAATTCCTGAGTGAGGTCTGACCTACCTTAACTGTGCGTATGGGTCCGATGTTACCGATTATTTCACTATGTTGCCCAAGTATACGGATGTGAGTGAAGGGAGGTGGGCGTCCTTATGTTAGGCTGTGATCGCAATACGATTGCAAACATTTGCATTTCACCGCTGTTAATAGCAACTGTGGTGGGTGCATATTAGCAGAATAGTGATCCTTGCTGAATCAGGCCCTTAGTTTCATGTGTAATATATCTCTAAGGGATTCAAAGCTTTAAACTGCATTCTGTCACAGACATGCTGCTAACCACCTTTCCTGTTTTACTTTTTCATACTTGCATACATGTTTGCTGCCCCTCTCATACTGAATGTACTACACTGCACTGCCTTGCTGACAAATCTTAAAAGCTTATTCTAATGTATTGTACATCCTCTTAGTGTCAAGTCCTCTTCATCACCAGTGCCTTTCCTACCCAAAGCATTTTCTACCACCCTGAACTTTTTTATGTACTCATAGCTGTCTAGTTTTTTTTTTCTCTTGAACAGGGGATTACTTATACGCAAGTACTGGACTATACTGGTATATCATCCCGAATGGAGAAAATCCTGCCAGGGTAGGTAAGTATCCTATCCCTACCACTCTCCCCCCAACCCTATCCCTCTCTTAGAGGTGCCTATCCTTAACCTTCCCCCCTAGTGTCTAATCCTAACCTCCCCTGGGGGTGCCTGACCCCCCCCCTTACTGCATACTAAACCTATCCCTCCCCCCTGCATCTAATGCCAAGGGCACCCCGGATTTACCTCATTCGGGCACGAGTCCTGTAGCTAATGTTCCTGCATACACACTATACAATAATCAGGCTGATCCTACAGTTATCGGCTGATCGGTCCGATAATTGTATAGTGTGTAGCCTGCTTTGGTAAGCCCCTTGGATCACCACTATGATGGATGTCTTTACTCAATAGGAAATAATGGATTGGACTTGTGTATGTACAGTAGGGTGATATCTTTTTGAAAGCTACAAAGTATGACACAGTTAAAAATTCTGTAAATTCAATGCACAACTGCTGTGTTTTTTTTTTTAATGGGTGAAACAAGATTGAAAATTTACAAATACTAAAGTAACTTATCTAGCTTGGTCAACGCCATTATCACAGTCATTATTGTATATTTGTCATCAGCCACAGATTCCACAGGATGGGACTGACACATTATTAAGCATACAAATAAAATATGAGCATAAAACAGAGCAAGCATAAAAAAATGATTCTAAAATCTTACTAGTTCAATATATACATAGAGGAGGGGGTGTGGGAGACTTGCCCACTTTTCTGGGCGACTGGTAGCGCCACCCAATTTTCGCGAGCCTCCTGGCCACTCCAGGAGAGTAGGTACGTATGATACACTTGGACCTCTGGGACACACTCTGCACCCATTGAGTTTACTTAAGTTATGGCCACTAGCACCATTACCGCTGCACTATCTTCATAAGCATAGAGCCGGCGACATATTGCTGAAAATAATCATTGGAAAAATGTCTCCATTACCCCAGAGATACTGCACATTCCCAGTATGTTCTGGAATAGTGTCAGAGTCTTCTGTACATGCACTGGTGTGATTCCTTCCAGGAGGAGATTGTACCCGGGACCCTTCCCTGATGAAATGCCCCTGCTAGATTGATTTCAGTTCATTCAGTAAATGGTGTGATCTTAAGAATATATTATATGGGTGATTAGCAACATGACATTGAATGAGAGCAGTGGGGGATACATAAGGGTGAAGTAACATAAAAAGAATCCCCTGCTCTGCTTAACACAACTTAAATATCATTCTCCAATGACACATAGAGAATTCCAAACCCCATATAGAGGCATTTTATGTTTTATACCTCCACCCCATGTTCTAAAAAACACATTTAATGATTCATGCAACAATAGTGGAAGTATCAAACCTTGCTGAAAACTGGGGAAATAAATACACAAGAAATCCATCAAAAATAATATCTGTGTCAAAAGATTCTAGCTAACTAGTCTAAACAATATATCATTTTTAAAAGGAGCATTATTTACAGTCTGTGTATATAGTACAATGGATTAGCAAAGCAACAGCGTCTCCAATGTAACTATGTAACAGAGCAAAACAAGCGTGATTACTGAAATAATGTACAGTAACTGCTGAGCACAAAACAGACTGAACATTAAAAAGTCCCCACACTATTAAATACATTTTAAAGGTAATACAAATCTTACCAAAGCTCGTATAATATAGTCTTTTTCCAGGTCTGTGCATTCCTCCTATTTTAACAATATAAAATATTAATAAAAATCAAACACTAAAGAAAAATATTAAAATACAAAAACATTTCATAACTTTATGGAATTAATTTTGATGTGAATTACATTTGAGTTAGTGCCTTCATGTTTTGTATTAGTTATTTGTATTAATTAGTATGCATTATAAGCATGTCTGATAATATATGTGTACAACACATTTCATTTGTGAAGACACCTTGAAATTGTGACTATGTTAGTTTTATTAGATATTCATTTTATTGGCTTTTGCCTATTTATAATGAAGTACATGAGCGTATTTAGCCATCGGGATTGGATTAGAAGATTAACAGAACAAATTGTAAACTAAACAGGATCTGCTGTAGTTCTAATGGCAAAACTACTGGTCTCAAGACCAACAAATCCGGGGGTCAAAATCTGTGGAGCACATCAGTGTATTATATCGCAGGATTGTGTCACTGTTTATAAAAGATATCTCCTGTATTCAACATTTTGATATACAGTATATATACAATAATGCCGAAAATATTGTTTCTCCAATATTTATAGGGCTTGATAAACAGACCTCTAATGCAGAAATGATCCATTAAACGTTCCCCTTTCAATGGGTAAGTAGTCCAAGGTATTGCTGCTGCTCCTTTAATCCATATTATATATAGAATATATGTATATATGACCTGATCTGTAAAAGTACATGTAATTGCACATAGAGAGATGTGCTGCATAAGTATTTTCTTCATTAATGACCCCAAGTAATTTATTGCATGGGACAGTTACAATAATGGGGCAGGATTCTTTAAGCATCATATGACAATATCCTGAGTAATTTTAAATATATACCAACATAACATCAAAAATGTTTGTCCTTTTCTAAAAGATGAAAAGTTACAGTTGAGACAGTTAATTTATATAGTTATCATGTGGCATATTAACAGTAAATGTAATATTATTTTCCTTACTTTACATAAGATTCTTTTCACTTCTGTAATCACACCTGGAAGACTTTTCTGAGGGAAAAAAAAAATAAAAGGTTTGAATTAGTGTAAAAGTACTGAGGCCTTTGGTCATGAAGTGCTGATTATGCATCTGATAAAGACTAGAAATATACTTCACATAACCCACATTCAGAACTACAAATATCTACTGTGTGCCAGGGAGGATGGAGCAGCAAGTGACACATTTTCTGTTATGTTATTATGTTCTGTGAGATACATTCACACAAATTAGATATTTATTATCACTAATATATATATATATATATATATATATATATGTGTGTGTGTGTATAAGAGCGTATGTGTCCATATAGGGAGTTATATGCATATATACAAAGTCAATTTTACATTTGATTTAAGTGGGTCTGGTCTTTTAGCCGTATATTAATGATTAGATAAAGTACATCCACATATATAGCTAATAATTTAACAATCTATATTCAATAACCTCTATGACCATACTGTATGTTTTTTTATTTCAGCCATTACAATTAAATGTATGTGTCATTATTATTACATTATTATTTATAACTAATAATAAAAAATAAATAACAATAAAATATTTATTTATAACTAATAATAAAAAATAAATAACAATAAAATATTTACTTGTATCAAAAACTTGTACCCGTAGTCTGGTCTCGGAAGAGATCCTATGATTTGTCAGATGAATGATTGAACGATTGAATGATTTCAATGATCTGAATGATTTGATCAATGATTTGACCAACGATTTGAATGATTTGAACTATGAACGATTTTTGACTGCATTAAAATGAATGGAATCATCCAAATCTGACTGCAAACACATCAGATGTCAAATATTGTTATCTGACCATCGGGAATGGGCATTGTACATCGTTCAGACATGTCAGATATGTCAGATTTTTCTTCAGATATGAACGATTGAATGATTTTTTAAATCATTATCATTCAGATCTGAAGGAAAATCTACCCGTGTGTATGCACCTTTAGTACTAACTATCCGGATTCCGTGTTAATGGGTTAATCACTCAGTGATGTTTAAATTACATCCAGACCACCCACTACCTCTATTTAAAAGCGACACTGCCAAATAACCAGTAATGTGCTCCTGAGGAAGGTGATGGGGCACACTGAAACGCGTTGAGCTCTGGGAACTGCAGTTTAGAACATCACAGCCACAGAGAGACCACGTCTGACAGCACGAGGCACCGAGAACGCTTCTGACAGCACAGAGCAAAAAGACTGCTTTCTGCTAGTTACAGATCAGCAGTCTCCTAATGTCCAGCTGGAGAGTATTCATCTACAGACCAGAACACCTAAGCCAATATCCTCATTGGTTTTTTAACATCACGGTCCGGTCACTACCATGTTTTTGCAATCGATTGCCGCTTACAGCACACAGTATCAGCACTTATCCCTGACTGGTGTCAGTTTTCAGCTCCGGAGCTTACAGCTCTCATATGACATCACCGCAGCTGCATACTTTGTATTTACTTCCAGCATTATACTTGAAAGCTGACCCTTATTACTCATATTTTCAGCCTCTGTTTGCCCTGACTGAGTTATGCTCCTCCACCAGTGAATACATTTCTATATGTATGGTGCAAAAGGACACAGTTTATAATACTGTATCTGCTCAGTGTGCAGCTTAAGTCAAGATGGCTTGCTGTGGATACAATGTATCAGTATCATGGTGAATTTTAAACACTGTTGCTGAAAGTTGTTACTTTTACAGCCCATTCCAGATGCATTGGTTACATCTATTTCTACCTCTATATTTTCAAGATAGACACTTAATATTTACTATTTCCATAAACTGGCTGTTGCTTCTTTTAGCTTGACTGACGATGATTCTGCTGCTGTGTTCTGAACATTGATGATTGTTAGAATTCTATACAGTTTTTTATGCTATTTCATTGTTAGTTTCTCATTTAAATTACTACTGTATTTAATAAAGTTATTTCTTTTTAAATTATAAATATTTTATATTGACTTGTTGGCTTGGATGTTTTTGAGTGCACAGTCATAACCCACTTTTTCACACTTGCTTTGAGAGGAGTGCACACTTCTCTTTGGGGTCTATTTGCTAAGCCTTGGATGGAGATAAAGTAAACAGAGATAAAGTGCCAGCCAACCAGCTCCTACCTGTCATTTTTCAAATAAATCCTGTTTGGCTGATTGGCTGGTGCTTTATCTCAGTTCACTTTATCTCCATCCAAGACTTAGTAAATAGACCCCTTAATCTGACAGCTTCACCAATTACATTTATGTAGAACTTTGAGATATACTGTAGGTACTAGAGCTATTACATGTAATCTGTGTCTTTTTCCACATTTCAGTTATTAGCTGCATACTTTGCTGCTTTTCTACATATGTGGCTTTAAAATAAGCAGACCTACATTCTGCAATAACCTTCCTCAATTATGTTCCAATTTAAAAAATGAGCTATTCCTAGGTATTACATGTCAGCCAAAAAACAATTCTGTCATAAGGGCCTGCTTGACATCTATAATGATACTGACATATTGCTAACATGCTGTATGCAGTGCCAGGTTAGGGTCCACATGGGCTTAGGTCTGAAATTTATGAAGGGGCTCTTGTGTGACGCCGCAAGGCGTTTGATCAGTGCTACATAAAAATTCTCCCAGGCTGGCAGGAGGTGTGTTGTGGTGCAATATATCATTGCATTGCCTGCACACAAAACAATATTACACTACTTCTCCACACTACATCACTGCACTACCTCCCCTCACTACATCACTGCACTACCTCCCCATACTACATCACTGCACTACCTCCCCACACTACATCACTGCACTACCTCACACTATATGACTGCTCTACCTCTCCACACTACATCACTGCACTACCTCCACACACTACATCACTGCACTACCTCCCCACACTACATCACTGCACTACCTCCCCACACTACATCACTGCTCTACCTCACACTACATGACTGCACTACCTCCCGACACTACATGACTGCACTAACTCCCCACACTACATCACTGCACTACCTCCCCTCACTACATCACTGCACTACCTCCCCACACTACATCACTGCACTACCTCCCCTCATTACATCACTGCACTACCTCCACACACTACATCTCTGCACTACCTCCCCACACTACATCACTGCCCTACCTCACACTACATGACTGCACTACCTCCCGACACTACATCACTGCACTGCCTCCCCACACTACATCACTGCACTACCTCTCCACACTACATCACTGCACTACCTCCACACACTACATCACTGCACTACCTCCCCACACTACATCACTACCCTACCTCACACTACATGACTGCACTACCTCCCGACACTACATGACTGCACTGCCTCCCCACACTACATCACTGCTCTACCTCCCCACACTACATCACTGCACTACATCCCCTCACTACATCACTATCGCACACCCCCATACTGTATCACTGCACTACGCTCCCAAACTATATCACTCGGATACATCCTGCACTATATCACTGCACTACCTTGTTACACTACATCACTACTTGTGCTACTTCTCCAGACTACATCACTGCACTATATCCCCAATCTATCATTGCACTATTTCCCTACACTATACAGTATAACTCCACTACCTCCTCACACTACTTTACTACACTACATCCTTGCATTATATCCCAACATATTACTGCACTACCTCCCCACACTACATCCCTGCACATTATTACTGCACTACATCCCAACACTACAGCACTCATGTAATTCCCCATACTTTAGCCCCACTCTATATCACTACAATAATTCCCCACCAGTTGCGTAACTAGGGCAGGGCGAGCAGGGTGCGTGCCCTGGGCACCATGGGACCGGCCCGCCCTAGTTAGCCACCAGTGTAGCGCCGACCGCCCCCAATAATGGGGGCACCATTATTGGAAGGACCTCTACTGGGGGGGCTATTCATGGGGGCACTTAATCTGGAGGGGGAACCTCAACTGGGGACCACTACTTGGGGGGGGAAACTACTACTGGGGGCATTAAAAAAGGGGACTACTACTTGGGGCACTGCACTGGGGGGACCACAACTGGGGGCAATAACAGGAAGGACCACTACAGGGACCACTGGATAGGGGGGGTCACTACTGGGGGCCTGCATCAGGGGGAGCAGTACTGGGGGCACTGCATGGGAGGGGGCGGACTACTGCTGGGGGCACTATATAAGGAGCTTGCTGCTAGGGGCACTGCACTGGGGGGACTACTACAGGGGGCACTAGATAGGGGGGATCACTACTGGGAAAACTGCATGGGGGGGACTACTGCTGGGGGCACTATATAAAGGGCACTGCATAGGGGGGGACTACTATTGGGGGCACTATATAAAGGGCACTGCATAAGGGGATACCACTACTGGGCGCACTGCATTGTGGGGACTGCTACTGGCGGCACTGCATAAGGGGGAACACTACATAGGGCTCTGCATTTGGGGGGACCACTACTGGGGGCACTGAGTAAGGAGAACTAATTGGGGGCTGTATAAGAGGGACCACTACTGGGGACACTGTATAAGGGGCACTACTATGGGCCTGCATAAGAGGGACCACAACTGCATACTGGGGGTACTGTATAAGGGGTACTACTGGGGTTAAGGTGCATATGGATAGGAATGTTCAGCGTGAAAATAAAGGGGTGTGTCATGTTGACACGCCTCATTTTTAAGTGACCACGCCCATTTTTTTCCAGTGCGCGCCGAAGGCGTGTGGACATATCGGGATGTTGGGGGGGTGGGAGGGGGGCCCTCCCTTTTCAATGGCGCGCAGACATATCGGGATGTTGGGGGGGTGGGAGGGGGGCCCTCCCTTTTCAATGGCGCGTGGACATATCGGGATGTTGGGGGGGTGGGAGGGGGGCCCTCCCTTTTCAATTTGCCCTGGGCTCCAAATACCCAAGTTACGCCACTGTTCCCCACACTACATTACTGAACTACCTAAACACACTACATCACTGCACTACTTCCCTGCACTATGTCACTGCATTGCCTACCCACACTACACTACTGCACTATATTACTTCGCTACACCCCCTATACCTACTGATAACATTAAGAACTTACTTTTTTAGAGAATTCCTTAGCTGTGGGCTCTGTGAGCAGAGCAGCTCCAGAGTAGAAGTATAGAGGGAGACAGTCTTAAGGAGGTAGAGGGGGAAAAAGAGGGGATAGCCTAAGGATGGGGATGGGAGGGATTATTTGGGATGTCTCACTCTTCACTGCATTGCAGAAGCCCATGGGTGACTGGTCTTGAGGAGGGACCATCCATCTCATCAGAGCACAGCAGTCTCTGAGCACCAATGAAAGTGGGCAGCAAGGCAGATGGGAGTGGGGCTCACTACTAATCCTTCACAATACCCAAAAGTACTTTATACAATGGTATTATTACTTTTTTGCCTAGACTGACCCAGCAGCCAAAACAAATTAAATTATGCATTGGAAACAAACAAATTTAAGGATTGGGCCTGTATCTACCAATATATTGCATACAGATGTGTCTTCAGAAACCTGTCCTTTTTTTGTCATATGGATCATGGCGCATGGAACGATATAATGGATTTGGTATAAAGTTGTAAATGAAGCACAATGCTGTGTGGTGCGGTTTATGGTACGGATCACCCATGTAGGTCCTCCGTCTTTTTGCCCAGATTACCATCTGAGATGCAAACAGCTGCTGCATGCAATGCCAGCACCAGTGTCCAGAGTACTAATGAATACTACCTCTTTTGCATTAGTGATGCGAGTAAGATTCACATTCAGTACAAAACTGTGTCAGAACGCATGGAGCAGCTTAGTGGCTAAATCCATGATGTGCTAAATGGGGCTATTTGAGGGGGGAAACGTTCAGCATCCCGGAGTGAAGTGACCAAAGAGCATGACCACTTTTAATCTATTCCTCAAACATGCCCAAATAGTTTTCTCCATAAAGCAGTGGTTCCCAAACTTGTCACTTCATGATACTCTTAGTGTCTCGTCAGTATTTTGCGGCACCTCTAGGCCAAAAGAATATACCTAACTTTATATCCAAACAACTAAGAAGTTGTTATAAAGAATGAAATAAATAAATCAATAAACAAAAAGCAGGAGATATTCCTGTTGATATTTGAAAAAACGATAAGTCACAAAAGCGCGCTTATTTATTTATTTTAATAACATCTGAATGATTTTCCTTTACCATACTATGCTATGGTGATGTCAAAATCATTAGATGTTTGCAGATAACATAGAGAAAAGTGATTTTTCTCTACATTATCTGCTTTTATACAAACTGAAGTTGGTGTAAATGTCAAATAGTGCTGGTTATAGTGCATTTGGCACTGATCACCTCTTCTTGCCTCTTCCCCACTATAACTGACTATATTTAGCACTGGTGTTGGTGGAAGGTAATATTGGGGACTATGGTAATGATTATTATGCACTTTATCTTCAGATAAAATATCTATAACAAAAAAGTATGTAAAGCTGGGCATCCACTATACAATTTTCTGTCAGATATCTGTCCAATCTGGCTGGTTGGAATGAAAACCTGGGAATGTATGGGAGTAAATGACAATCGTCCATTTGCTCACAAACACTGGAAAATAGCCAAAAATGGTTGTTCAGACAAATTGGTTAAAAACACATAAATGTAACCAATTTGAATAATTATTTTTGTCCTTTTTTCAGAGTTTAAAACAATATGATCGACTGTCATTTGCTCCCATACATTACCAGGTTTTCATTCCAAACAGCCAGATTGGACAGATATCTGACAGAAAATTGTATAGTGGATGCCCAGCTTAAAAGTCTCATACACATTATCTCTATTTAAAATATCTATAACCATGTAATAATAGCTTTACCAAGGATTGCAACAGACCCTTCCACACCACACCAGTGATATATGCAGAGTTTATTTACCAATCAAACACATAATAATAAAAAAATAGGGGTCAAATAAATATAAAATTATATATATTCCGTTTTAATTAATAATAACTACACTACTTCAAAACTTCAGACACAGTGTGTCATTGACTGTCACTAACAAGGAGCGCGCACTGTGTAATACATTGTTGTTCAAAATCATAAAAAACAATTCCATACTATTTTCCGCATCCTGACCTTAGCTACACTGTCTGACTGTAGTCTGTTCTCAGCCCTGCTACACTGCCAACTGCCCCTCACCATCGACAGTGACCCCTTTTGTAGTGAGCCCCAGAGCGAGAGAATTTCTCTCTCGCTTCGGGGCTTGCGCATGCGCAGTGCGGCCGCTGTGCGTGCGCAGGGCCCACCATCGACCCGCTTGCGTGCGCTCAAGCACTTGCAAGCGGGTCTGAATGAGACCCTGTATCCACTGGAAAAATGAAAGAAAAAAAAAAACAGGCTATTTAGCATTGGGGGCCTGATACAGATCCGGACACTATAATAGTGAAAATTAGTTAATGTCTCCAAAGCTTGCACGAACTTAGGGACACCCACTGCTGCCTTCTCACATCTGTCCAACAACGTGCAACAGCATGACCATTGGGAACATCAACACAGATCTGGCAGCTACGCAGCTTCTGAGTAAGTCTGACCTGACTAAAACACTGTGGGGCCCAGATATCATTGAATATTTGAGGTAAAATCCCCAAAAACACACGTTTTTGAAGGTTTACCTCAAATATTAAGTATCCTCCGGATGTATTAAGTAGGGACCGCAGCAGGTACGGTATCTCCGATACCTGCTGCGATCCCTCCAGTCTCACTGGCAGCCGCTTCCCCCATAGGTTTCTATGGGGAATGCGATGCTGCTAAATGTACCAATATCGGAAATGCGAAGCATTCCCGATATTGGCCCTAGCAGCTAACGCCACCTGAAGATAGCGTTAGCCACTGTAGCCTATGGTTACTTACCGCATATCAGCCGGCGGAAGGATCTCCTAGAACCCTCCGCCGGCAATGGGCACCGCTCATGTGCAGTCCACGGGAATGCACAGCAGCCCCGAGTGCATTCCCGCCATATCACAGGGATGGGCTCCTTTCGGAGCCTGTCTCCCTGCATGTGCCAGTAATACTTCTGGATGTTATGATCGCAGTTTGCAATGCGATCATGGACGGTACTGACATGCCCTGATCGCATTGCAAAAGCGATAATTAATAAATGGGCCCCTGTGTCTCTCCTGACACACAGAGAGCTGTCATGCTGCAAAGGAGATTGCAATGTCTAATGTAAGCACGCCCAAGAAAGAGAGTCCTAACACGCCTGCATTTGCCAAGCCAACCTCCCCCAAATGCTGACTACCTGTCACTTTGCGAGTGAATTCCCTGTGTGATCTTAATCGCAAATAAATCGCACCACGTGCGCAGTGCGGCTTTCACGCATGTGCAATGATTAACAATAGCTCAGTCTATGTAAACATCTGCATTTGCATCCGGATTTGAATCGGGCCCTGTGTCTGGCCACCTAAGGATTTCCTTCCTGTAGTTATGTGACTGGTGGCCGCAAGCCCGTCTGTCACAATCCCTACGCCAGAATGCTGGCTAGGGATTTATGACAGGCGTCGAGATACCAACGCCTGTCATAATCCCAACGCCGGAATCCAGGATGACGCAGGACCAGACGAGGTTTGTCTGGGCACCCATCAGGGGGTTCCGTGTGGACTTGGGGTTAGGCACCCCCCCAGGGAGGGTTAGGCTAGGGGAAGGGGGGGTTAAGGTTAGGCACCCCCGTGGGAAGGTTAGGGGTAGGCACCTGGGAGGGTTAGATTTAGGGTGCGGTGAGGGGGGGTTAGGTTTAGGCACCCCTGGGGGGAGGTCAGGGTTAGGGGGGGAGAGGGGAGGGTTAGCGGAACTTACCTTCGCTGTCGGGATCTCCTGTGATGGCGTCGTGTTGTCGGGATTTGAACCGGTGGCTAAACAGCCGCCGGCTTTACAATCCCATTCCCCTGTAGATAACGCATAAAATGCTCAATAGCTTTGGTCCCTTCCAGGTCCTCTAGGCTGATGTGCTAGGATAATAAAACTAATAGTTGCCCCCATAATACATAAATATATATTTTTGTGCCATATGTATTAAGCCCATAGAAAACAATCAGTCCACCTTATTTAATAATAAAACTTGGCATTTAAATATAATTTCTTTTACATAGCATGTTTTGTTTCACCACATATGATATAAAATATTCATGTTGGGCAGCATTGCAAGCCCAAATTACAATGTACTGTAATGTCTTCATTTCAGTAACACATTAAACACAAAATCACCATACCGTCAGTAGGTTTGTCAAACATGGTAAGTTCGCCACAGGGAGTAACTGAAAAATAGTTTGATAAACATGATTAATTACATTTTCTATATAAATATATATATATATATATATATATATGTATATATATATATATAGAGTGCAGAAGTTGCCCGAAGACATCAGTCAGCTTCTAACTGCAATGTCATTTATCTAGCACAGTCTTTGAAATGACGGTTAGAAGCTGACTGGTTGCTCTCCAAGGCATGAAATATCTCCCCTTGCCTATTGAAAATACCAGAGCAGGAGCAATTGTAACTGTCTGTCACCTGGCTAAAGCTTAAGCAACAGAAATCTGAACTATTCTGACTATGTTTTAGACACAAATGAAGTTCTAACAAAGTCATATTATATGACTTGCGGTTATTCATTCTTTGCCCCAAGCAACCAAAGCTTTAATCCAGTTCTGTAGCCAGGCCAAAGCCCAGTGGTGATAGATGGGAGAAGATACAAGACACAGGAAAAAGACCACAGACAGAATGAGAAACAACCTACAGTGAAAGTTAGAACCAGCAGAATAAGAGACTATGTGGCGAAGTGGGAACAGGCAAGAGATAAAGTTACATCCAGGTGTAAAGCTGTAAACTAACATGAGAGTAGACATTTAGGGGTACATGTACTAAGCCTTTGAGAAAGATAAAGTGGCGAAAGATAAAGTATCAACCAATCATCTCCTGTCATTTTACAGACTGTGGGCCTGATTCAGACCCGGTCACAAGCTCTGAGCGCTCACAACCGGGTCGATGGTGGCCCAGAGCGCATGCGCACGACGGAGCCGGCTCCGTCATGCGCATGCGCGAGACCCGGATAGCAACGGGCAATCCTTCGCTCCGGGTCTCGCACCAAAGGGGGCATGCTGTCGATGTTGAGTGCCCTTTGGTGGGCGGGTCGGGGGGTGGCTGCCCAGACGGAGGTGTTCCCATGGGAACGCCTACCATTTGGGGACGGCCCCACTGACATCACAAGTGATGTCAGTGGGAGAGCATTTGGCTCTGTTTGAGCCGAAAGCTCTCTGGCGCTTGCGGCCACGAGACCCTGCCACAGAGGGCGTCCGGCTCTGAATCAGGGCCTGTGTTTGGAAAATGACATTAGCTGATTGGATAATACTTTATCTCTTTCTACTTTATCTCTCTCCAAAGCTTAGTATATTAGTAGAATATATACATACATATAGGAGAACCAGGAGTGAATAAACCTAAGAAAAGTATGTGTGCTATAAATACACATTACTATTGTATACTATTACTATACATAGAACTTCTATCTGTGCTACATTTCCAGGTTACATAATATTCTAGAGTTGCCCATAGACCTCAGCAGCCATCTCATCCTATCTTCAAACTAAATAAATTGTATTCTACTGGAAATAAAATAAAACATATTTGGCACCTGCTACCCTACTGCAAGTGGAATATATTATAGCAAATATATAAGAAAGGAAATAAAATAAATTGAATTTGAAATCAACCAATAGGATATTAGCAACTCATAATAACAAGCAGTAATATGCTCCTACAATTTTGGAACCCAAAATACAGATCCCTGTGGCCATAAATCCAAGCCTATAGTATACTGTACGTGTTGATAGCTACACAGTACCACTCAGTTTCTGCATCCACAATTGATTCCAAGCAAGTACTTATATTGTCATTCATACAGTACATCTCACACTGCCTATCCTGGTTGCTCTATTATTGAAGGGATATTTTAAACCCTAAAAGACTGCACAGCTCTACTGATGCATGCTGACGGTAAATACTAATTTATCTTGTATTCTGGTTGTATGAAAAACTGAACACATACCATTTATATTGCTTTTTGAGTCCTATAAACTAGGCGCATTTATTTATTTCCCATGAGCTGGAATACTGAAGGTGAGAAAATAAAATCTTCTTTAAAGTCCAAGCCTCCCACAGACCCTACATACATGCCTGTAATGGGTCCCTCTCATAGGCCAAATGCAGTGAAGACAATTTATAGAATACATCATCTAATGCAATGTTTTAATAATACCCATTGGAAGGCTAAGACATCCAATCACGATTATGATAACACTGCACTAACTGCTGTATTCAGCCCTTGAGCATTTGACGAGTTTTAGCCCTTACATTATAGAACATGACAGAGATAAATAAATTAGTACATTCTGTAATACAATGATCACAATGAGAAGTATATTGTTACACTGTAAATACTGACTTACCAGATCACAGACTAAGTCCACAGCCCCTCCAACTAACTCTATGTTGTCCTAGAACATATGCAAAAAGTAAAGCAAGATTACTTATAAAGTCTAAGGGCCAAATGTAATAGGGTGCAGGTTTCTGGAAATGTAGAGATTTGGGAAAGTTAGCTGTCAAATGTAAAGTGGCAATAACCAGGTTATGTGTGTGCATATAGTGTTTGTGCTATTGTAGCTGTAAAAAATGATTGTATTTCTATGTATAGTTACAGATAGAGCTACATCTGTGTAAATCAGATCTTAAGGTGAGAAGTAGTGACCAGTGGTGGATCTTACCTAGGGGCTGCGAGGCCCCTCCTCTACTGTTCAGTGAGCCAGTGCAGTCACGGACTGCACTGGCTTCACTGTGACTGGAGGTGGCTTCATATTGGAAGCGCCACCTGCCAGTCAAGCTGAAGAAAGGCAACCAGGTGGAGGGACTGCCAGTCCAGGCTGGAATCGGTATGAAATACCACTGGCCGCATGGTCGGCGGTTCGATTCCCGGCAGCACCTGGCCGACAGATGAGCAGAGCCCGGCAGCAGAAGCCCGACAGCGCTGGAAATCCCGATCATCCCTAAAGTAAGTATAAACTAACCTAACCCCCTAACCCTAACCCTCCTTAGGGGTGCCTAACCCTAACCTCCCCCCCAAGTGCCTAACCCTAATCCCTCCTCTAAGTGCCTAAGCCTAACCCCCCCTTCCCCGCTGGCTAAACCTAAGTCCCCCGGGGGGTGCCTAACCCTGAGTTCTCCCTGGGGGTGCCTAACCCTAACCCTCCCTCCCCGTGGCTGTCCGCTTACAGCGCCCGGCATCCCTTTGATCGGGATGCTGGGTGCCGGTCTCCCGGCGTCGTGGAAATGTCAGGCGTCTACATCTAGACACCCGACATTTCACCCTCGCCGGGATATGACAGTCGGGAAGCTGGCTGCCGGTATTAAGGTAGCCGGATTCCCAATTGTATACCGTCCGGGCTGCCATAAGCAGAAAGCGGCTTCCACTAGAAGCAACTGCTCTGCCTTTCGGGCAGCCCTACAGGACTTCTCGGGGCTGCAATCAATGCATCCCCAAGAAGCTAGTGTTAGGCATGTGCATGCGTGGCACCACCGCCAAACATGTTCAAGTCCAGGTGCCTGCAGCAGCAACGGCAGCCCTCCTCACGGAAGAGGGCAGGAGCAGCTGCTGGTAGTGATGTGTAGCAGGATGGCAGCAATACTCTGGTATAAAGAAAACTGAACTAAAGGTTTACTGAGAGGTAACATGGATTTAGGAATAAGGTGGGAAATCTAGATCGTACACCTGAATGGACCTGTCAGTATTCAATATTCCCCAACAGGACAGTATTTGGAGGTAACGTATACTTTAGGAAGTCTATTCATCATCACTTAATTTCTACAAAAGCAAGTGAAAATTAACATTTTCACCTGCTTTTGTAGAAATTATGTTTTGGGGTCATTCATCATACAAGTAACCGAGGAGATATCACAGATATCTCCTGCTTACCTTCTCTACCTATGTGGCCCGCTGTCACCATACACTAGTATGGGGACCTAAATTCATCAAGCTCCAAAAATATTATATTTTCGGAGCTTGACTGTAGGAGCATTCGCCATCTTCAGATGGCGTTTGCTCCCACATCCCTCTCCTTCCCTATGGCTTTTGTGTGCAAGCGCACTAGCACTCCTGAGTCAGACTCAGTGCTAAGTTTAAATGCTCCGAAGGAGCAGTGAAACCGTTTGGGCAGACAGATGATTTTCGGATCAGCTGTCTCCGCGCTGGCGCTCACAAAGAGTTATCGAGGTCCACTCGGCCCCCGATAATTAAGATAATGAATAGACCCCTAGGTGGGAAAACTCATCACCCTAATGCAAGGTTAATAAAATTCATGTATTGGTGAAGCAGTAGCACAATAGCAAAAAAATTGCATTACTGGTTAGGACTAGAAATACAGCTGCTTCATTAATAAACAGTTTTATTTGTATCTTCTGTGTAGAATATAAATTGCTGGTATGAGCTGGGAATGCACTTTTCTCCTGAACACTTGGATAAAGAGCTTACAGTACCATATTAACACACACATATTAACATTACCTTAGGTTTCTCAAACATAGGCCTAATTATAATGCACACAATCTCGAAGCATATGAAAATTGTTTTGACACAAATAGTAAACCATAAAATGTAAGAATAACTCATTCATTGTCGCTTACTGTCCCTTACTTTGGAGCCAAATAGATAATTAGTGGGGGTTTTAGGGGCATAATGATGAATATACTGTACACTACCCCACAATCTAATTGTATTACATTGCTACACTCTACTTTGTGTCAATTTAGGTTTTAGCTGCATCATTTTAAACCATTAAACACAATGGAGGTCTATGGCAACACTCATTCAGCAGTTGTTAGCAGGCAGGTATCAGTGATCACCTGATGTGTGCATGACACTAAGGGGGTCATTCAGAGCCGCTCGCAATTAGCGCTCGCTCATTCAGAAAAAGGCGGTGGCTATTCAAATGAACCGTTCGCTCCTTGCGGTCTGTTGCCGCCTCCATGTCTGAACGAGCGAGCAAAACATGCGTTCGTTTATTTAATAAAAACGCCCCCTGGCCGCTCGCATCATACGTCATGTCCGCTATTTATTAGATTAATCGAGTACATCGAACAGCGTATGAACTGCTCGCTATTCTTGTGGTTGGTTTTTCCTACCACTATATTGCGAGCAGTTCTGACTATAAAACAACCAAGTGACGTGGTCAATGACGCTGCTGTATTAATTATGCACACCCATAAAACGCCCACTTTGACCTTTAAGCACGTCTGCGTTCTGAGCTCCACTCCCCGTTTTCAAGCACCTTCCCCTGTTACCACCCACATATGCCTCATTCTGTCACTCAAAATAGCAGGCACTCGCTATATAGCGAACAAACGATTTTCGGCCGCACTGACTGGTTCGCGCATGCGTACTAAAAACCGTACGCATGCGCAGATGGGCGAACATCACTCGGAACGAGCATACTGCCGCTTACAAGCGGCTCTGAATGAGGTCCTAAATATAGGGGAGCTTTGAGGTGCATCCTTTAGTGCAGTGTTACTGTTCTTCATACGATGTGAACACACTTTGCATCAAAATAAAAGGTTTTGTCTTCCACGATTATTTTGTGTTGTTTTTAAACAACCTTTGTATAAGCCCTAAGCTGAAGTCTTTATTATGTGTCACAATAATATTAGAAGTTCAATAATACAGGTCTTATATAACCTCATTAAAAATTTGATATTTTGCAGCAATAGCTTTAATTTTCAGTACTTAACAATAATGTCTATCTGTGTTTTGCAATATCATAAACAACAATTTAGAAAATAGTAAATATAACTTACTGAAAGACATTTTGTGATTTCTAATACATCCGTCACGAGTGGAGCAACATTGCTAGTGGCAAAATATTTCTAAAATGAGAATTAAACATTACAGATATACTGTGACAAGTCCTGAATAAGAATAACTTAGAATGCAAAATTCATTATATATTTTTTAAAAAATGTAAGTTTGGTACCCTTAGCCAAATAACAGAATATATGGTTTCTTACTCAACCATTCATACTGTCCTTAAGAGTTAACTTCCACATGCATAATTATTATATTAAGGCGTTTTCTACAAAATGTTTTATACAGGACAAACTCTTTAAAGGAAAGAAATAAAGATAAAATAGATAATTTATTAAACTGCAAAAGTCCAGATCTGCCGTACATACATGCATACAGTATATACATACATACATACATTTATGTATGTTACACATTTGTCCTGTGTGTACATGCATACATCTAGTTTGTATTTTTGGCAAGTATTTCTGCTTAGATGTTTAGCGCTATCATTTGTTGGACTGAGACTTAGATGTGAATGTCTAGGTGAAAAAAATAAAAAAATAATAACTTCAAAATAATTTTAACTATAGCATTTAGACCATAGATTAATTCATAATAATTTTTTGACAAATATTGTAGCATGATCAAGACCAACCATGCAGCATATTAACCTCTGACCATTCAATATTGAAAGGATTTCCAATACATGGCCCATGTTCTTAGCAAGATATGGTTAGGCTTAGTAGTAAGGTCATTTTATCTTTAGGAAACAATGGATACTATTAGAACAGAAATGTGTCCATGCATAGTTATATTATTAATAAAAAAACAATTTATTAAAACCTGTACACTTAATTTTGTTAAACTAGATGAAACTTAGGGGTATCATTCAAAGGTGTGCCCTCAATCTACTATAGTCTAAGTTTATTTATTTGTATCAATTTTGTCAGTGACTAAATGATCACAATGTGCAAGTTAATTAAGTGGAGAATCTGCTATCTTTTGAGGTGTCTCTGAGTAGTTTAGCGGGGCCTCATGTAGGAGGAAATTCTATCCCTGATTATTATTAGTGACTAGAGTAAGAAAGAGCCAGTAACAGTTACCTTGGTAACACAACACTTGGTAGCAAGTGGGGCAGATGTAAAATGTGCAGAGAGATTTACGGTAGATTTGGGAGGGGTGTGTCCAAACTGAAATCTAAATTGCAGTGTAATAATAAAGCTGTCCAGCATTTATGGGCTACAAGAAAAGCAAGCAGTGTTTGAGCACTCTGCTGAAGGTACTTAGCACTGCCCAGCATTTAAAAAATACATTTATGGCCACTCCCGAATCCCAGGATTGGAAGCTTCCAATCCCGGAATTCACTCCCGGGAATTATTAGGCCAAATCGGGAGATCCCGCCGATCCCGATCACGGGATTGGCCTCCCTAAGGTACACAGTTACTTGCTCTATCTTACTCTATTCCCAAATCTGAATCAAGCTCTCAGTTAGAAGAACAATTTTGCACCTTTGCAAAACCATGCTGCTCTGCAGGGGTGCAAATGTATTATGAGTGGTCAAATGTAAAGTTGAGATGGGAAAGCATTATAGCTAGACTGTAGATTGCAGGGTAATAATAAAGCTGCCCAGTGTTAGTGTGCTATATACTAAAGCAGGCAGCATTTTACCTACGGCCAAATAAAATGCATTTACATTTCCTCCAACATATTTTATTCAAGATCAAATTTGTAATCTTTAGTTGTATTTGTTTCAGTACCATGATGCAACACATTCTACTGCATCTGTAAACATGAATACGTTTTGTGTGTATATTTCTCCTCTTCTAAATTTAGCCCAATAGAAAAATAAAAGAAGGATCATGTTTAATTCACATAGTCCTAGATACTATAACAATACTCTTCTACATAGAACTAATAGTTCAGTATATGTATTTGTAAAATAGCGTGTTTTTTAATTTAGTTGAATTCCATTTAATATATAGGAGATGGGAAGCAAGTTGATGAAACAGCATAATCTCCAATTTAAAAGCAATACATATCATGGGCAAGTGTAGGGTACAGGGTGGTGAGTGTATTTCATATGTAACATGTTCAGTAAAATGAGTACAATAAGAGGGGCACGCAATGGGATTTTCATGGTTTGCTTTTCCTCCTACATTTTTATTAAATTATACATATCCTGTATATGACACCCACACAAATGTAGTTTATTTACCCTGACTGGCATACTGTAGTCTACAAACTGTAATGGGTAATTGTATCATTTTAGCTTCTAATGAACAATATTTAGTGACCAAACCAGCCACACACCAGTCATCTGTACACAGACATTTACAAACTTCTAAGATTATTGTGCAGATGTATTTGATATATATAAACTTACGATTGTATTATCCGAGCCCAACACATTATCAACGATACAACCAAGACATTTCTGTGAATTGATCAGAAATAACAAGATGTAAATAATGTACTTTCACAATAAATATCATTATGTATTTTTATTACTTTAAATCTCCTACTGAAAATGCTGCTCAGCTCTGTAATAAAACGTTTTTGACCACTATGCTCTGCAGCCCAGATCCACAGAGCCAGACTTCCCTTTTATTTTATTATAGACACACACATGCATAGAGGGAGAACAAATTATACTGTAAATTGCATAGGTTTTCTCTCCTACATTGGAAGTCACATGAGTAGTTCTGCTTTTACATAAATTCACATGTTAAACATTTAATAATTTCAACATATAAATTAAGAAGTTGCTTTTTTTGGAAGTCAGGTTTTTTTAGAACAGTGGGCCTGATTCAGACCCGCTCGCAAGCGCTATGCGCGCGCAAGCGGGTCAATGGCCGGGCAGTGCATGCCCCGGAGCGAGTGAGAAATTACTCGCTCCGGCGCTCGCATCCAAAAGGGGCAGCTGTCGATGTTGATCGACAGCTCGCCCCGGTTTGGAGGTGGGCAGGGGGGGTGGTTGGCCAATCAGAGGCGTTCCCGAAGGAACACCTGCCGTTTGGGGGCGGCCCCACTGATATCACGAGTGATGTCAGTGGGTGAGCTTCTGGCTCTATTAGAGCCGAAAGCTCACTGGGGCTTGCGGGAATGAGACCCTACCACAAGGGTCTCATTGCAGGCCCGATGGTCACTATGGTCGCGACAATCACAACCATCACCTGGCTACTCGCAAAAGCTATGGGTGGTCACCCACAGCTATGTCAGCGGCCAGGAGGCCGGATTTTAAAAATAAGTAGCCGCCCTGATTCAGAGCAAGCGCACGCTTTTTGTGTACGGCTCTGAATCAGGCCCAGTATTCTCTATCTCTCTCTCTCTCTCTCTCTCTCTCTCTTATATTTTAGAGGTTTAAAAAAACTTGAAGCTAACATACAGAATTCTTCAATTTCCTATAGATGGTTGGATTAGCAGGAATACAGTTTTCTAAGAGGTGATACAACTTTAGAATATATTATCCCCTTCTGATACTATCTGATTTTTAACTGAATAATATCTCCAATTGTGCAACTTCTTCATGGGCTTTGATTAAAATAAATTCTGTATCCTCTCAAATTGAGTTCCTCAATCATTATGTTATAACCTAGCACAGCTAACACAAGGCACAGATAACACAAGGCACAGATAACACAAGGCACAGATAACACAAGGCACAGATAACACAAGGCACAGCTAACAGTGTCACCTACTCATAGGTCTTATCACACATACAGATGTAGCCACACTCATCTATCCCGCGATGCGAGCGCATCGCAGCATGGATGGCATGACTACTGTGACCACGTCTATAGAGTGCTTGTGCGTATGCACGCTCACGCCATAGAGCTCAATAGGGTGAATGCCAGGCACGCCTAATCGCAACCCTGGGTGATCTGCGCTATGCTGTGATGTGTGTATCCATGCGCACGCATCACGGAAACGATGTAGATGGCTACATCTGTAGCTGCACGTCTGTACTGAGTATTATCATGGTCATTCTGCACTTCTGTTGTGTAATATTTGCAGTTTTAAAGGTGGAACTTACTCTGTCTTGTACATGACACCACTGGGTTTGCTCTACTGTCTCATGTGGCCTTAACCTTCATTATAAGCATTTCAGTTTTGAATCTACTGTAATATACGGCTCATTTCACTCTGATTTATGTTTCATTTGCAGTACCGTAGGTCTACTTCAATTGAAATATATTGTAATTTCCTTTAATGAGATATATTTGTTGTACAGCTCAATGGGGAAGATTGATTTTCCCTGTTTGTCACAGCAAATAATGTGACATCACAATGATTACAGCAATAAGTAATTTCCTATGTGTCAGGAAGCTACTTGGGAGATCTGTCTCAGATGCCTCTGCCTGTTAGTACTCATAGTTATAGGGGGATCTGCACCTATCTGTGACTGACCTGTCAGCTGCTGTCATAAGTACATTACACTGATTCCATATCTCCCAACATTGTCACTGCACAAATCAGGAAAGTATGTACCTGAAGCATGGCACATGTCATTGGAGAGTGCCTAGTGCTTGGTGATGTACTAAACTACCCTGACCCTCTTCCACCTCTACATAATATTCCTGCACTGCCACATGCACTCATACAGTATTATTCTTAATGTAAATATATGTTTATACAGAAAAATGTACTTACAAGTGTTTCATATATCGCTTTAGTCAAATCATGAAATTCTTCTGGGCCCATTTTTCCATTCTGTAACAAATAGGAAAAATAACTTAATTAAAATATGATTAACTAACAGATTATGTTAGTTGCATTACTATTCAGAGGTATATACATACAAATGTAAAGAAAAAAAAAACAAAAACAAAAAGCAATATACCTAAAAGCAATAGTGTGAATGGATCCTATCTAAGGACTTAGGGCCTGATTCAGACCCGCTCGCGAGCGCATAACGCTCGCAAGCAGGTCGATGGAGGTCTATTAGAGCAGGAAGTTCACTGGGGCTTGCAGGTCGATGGAGGTCTATTAGAGCAGGAAGTTCACTGGGGCTTGCAGGTCGATGGAGGTCTATTAGAGCAGGAAGTTCACTGGGGCTTGCGGTGGACGAGACCCTACCACAGTGGTCTCGTTGCAAGCCCGATGATCACGATAATCGCGACCATTGCCAGGCCGCCCGCACAAGCTGTGGGTGGTCACCCACAGCTATGCGAGCGGCCTGGAAGCGGATTTTTTTTTATTTTTTAAATCCGCCCTGATTCAGATTTAACACTAATTAGTTTTGCCTTGATATTAGAGGCAAACTAATTAGTATATTCTGTGCTATGTATCAAAATAATAAACTATGATTTAGGAAAAGCATTGTATACATTATTAAAAAAAACACTATTGGGAACAATTGCATATGACACAATGCATCTCCTACTGAGAAATATCTGGATATTAGAAGTCATCAAAGAATATTGTGCCTCAAACAAAGAACCAGGATGCAGACCAAGTGCTTGTATAACAGGAACAGAACCCCAGCTGATGACTTGTACCATATATATATATATATATATATATATATATATATATATATATATATATATACTATGTGATACATCCAGCAAAACCTGGTGAGTGTAACATGTAATATTGCATGTAATAGTATTGCCATTTGAATTCTGCAGGCAAAACCACAAAAAATTGGCAGCTTTGATATAATGCAATTTAGTAAATATAGCTTAATTTTGTAACTGATTCTCTGTAGGTAATCTGATGGATTGACTAAATATCCTTTGCAGACTGTGTGACAAAATATACATTACTGTTTTATTAACTATCAATGTACTGACTAAATATAGTTTACTGACTATCAATAATCTTGTAATTTACTTATGAATAACAATATTTTACTGACTAACTGACCAATAACTGTTTAATAAGTCAGTCCTAATTACAGGAATAAGGCTGATTTATTTATGCACTTTTATTAAAAAAATAAAAAATATTCTCAAGAACAACTAAACAAATGCTCAGCTGCCTTGCTAATACTATCCCAAAGAGGTAGATAAGCACATGCTTTACCTATCTTACATCATGAACACACTCAGCATAATGCACATGAGTCTAGAGAATATATTAATAATCTGTTTCCTGTTCTCTCCTGCTGCTAAATTCATAAAGTGTTTGTTAAGGGATGTAGTTAATAGAGCAGTCGATGCAATTCCCACCAGTCTATTCCCGACTTTACCTGCCCGACACGGGACTTAAGATAGGCATCTAAATACCAACGCCTATCTAAATCCAGATGCCGGAAGACCGACCCCCGCCATCCTTATCGTCGTGTACCGGGTACGGGACCCCCAGGAGGATTTAAGATTAGGCACTCCCAAGGGGAAGGTTAGGGTTAGGCTAGGGGAAGGAAGGGTTGGGGTTAGGCATGCCTGGGGGGGAGGTTATGGTTAGGCACTGGGGTGGTAGGTTAGGGTTAGGCACCCCTAAGGGAGGTTTAGAGTTAGGGGGTGGGGGAGTGGGGAGGGTTAGGATAGTTACCACCGGCCATCGGGATCTCCTATTGTCGGCCTTTTACTGTCGGGGTTTGAACCGGTGGCTGTTGAGCCGTCGGTATTTCAATCCCATTCCCTTGTTGAGACCCGTACACACTGGACGATTTTGATAAACGATATGAATGATAACGATATCGTTAAACTATATATCGTTCAAATCGTCCATGCAGCTCAATCTGGGGATATCGTAACAATGCCATGCTGCCAAATGTAGCATGTCCCCACCCCCTCCATCTCATACCGACGCTTACTGTTTCCAGCATCGGCATATTTGGATGCACTTACCGATCCCTGCACCACCGTCGGGCCCGCCGCGTCCAATATCGGTGATTACACACATCGTCTAGTGTTAATACTACTATAACCACAAGTTTATTCTTAATTCTCACACTTCTTATTTTGTGTAAATGCGGTATATTGTATTTCTAACTACTTGTAAACATAGGCAAACGCAGGGGGGGTTTCCGTCTACCTGGAAACCCCCCTCCCCAGCCCACACCATGACCACAATAGAAATAGTAATATAATAGATTGTTACTAGTGCTGCATGTTCTTCTCAGTATCACAAATGAAATAATTAGCACTACCTGAGGATCTTTTAACATGTATCAGCCAGTGATAAAGAACCTGTGCACCAACTAGGAGATCTGGAAAACATGCACTGTTAGGGATGCACTGCTATAGCACCCAATATGTACATATAAGTCCAGGGCAGTGCTAGGTTCCTCTGCTGCTCCCCCAGGCTCCCGGACTTGATCTAATATTCTGGAATGTAAAATAAAACCATTCAGCTCAGAAAGGATGGTCTTACTGCCGCATTTAATGGGTTACTGTGATCGCTGATCCTGTATATGCTGGAATTATGACACACACTATACTTTGTATGACACATATTAAAGTTGGTTAAGTACTATTTCTGCCCTCTTCATGGACTGGCCACACTCGCTATAAAATCAAGCATTTGGAAACCCCCCTCTAGAAATCCTGCGTTTGCCACTGGTAAAGGTGTGTAACCTGTCTAAAATAGGCATGTTTTTTATGGATCAAAGGCATGGGCTATATTATCTTAATTTTCCAATTAGGAATGTTAGCAGGAATGTGCTACATGTTTATTTTATTGTGTTTTTTGTTTTTTTCATCTATATGCACTTGCAATATATGTACATATTATTTACCGTACCGTGTAAGCATTACATGCACAAAGGTAGTCTAGAACTGTCTTCAATAAACCGTCAGTTTGCTATTGAAAAATACAATCAGAAATAAAACATTAATACAATATTTAAATGACTACACACAAGGAGATAAAGTTAATGTTAACAAGCATAAAAACTCACAATATGATAATGAATTACTGAAAAAGCAAGAGTGCAGAATATCTTAAGAATAATAAAAATATGGAAATAGAGATAATGTTCTTATGTTTTTAGGTGCAATAATTTAAGTTTTAAGTCAAATGTCTCATAAGTTTAATAAAGAAGAATGTTATTAATATTAAACTATATTTATTTAATTTTAATAATGTGAAACACACTAAGGGCTCTATTTACTACAATCACATTTAAAATGCAGTTGTAGTGTGATATTTTCGCCTAAATTCGACATTGCCAATTTAGGAATTATTTACTAAAAATCCCTTGCAGCTACAGAGATTGCAATAAAGCTCTGTTCCTGTGAATCACCTACACAATGTTTTCACTGTATTTTTGGAAAAAATACAGGGAGAAGGTGCCCACGCATGCATCGACCAGCTCGTCTAACCCCCTCCTGTGACCTTGACACCCCCATGTGCCCCAGTAACAGCCCCCCCATCCCCCATGAATCCCCCTCTAACTTTCACTTACCTTCCAGTCATCGGTGCTCCGGTGAGGTCCTCTGGGGCTCTGATCAGCTGGTCTCCCATCCTGCACTGTGATCCCGATAAGCTGTTCTGTATAGCAGCTGACCAGGGTCACAGTATAGGAGACAGGAGACCAGCTGACCGGAGCCCCAGAGGACATCACCGGAGCACCGATCACTGGCCCTGGAATCAGGTAAGTTTTCTTTTTTTTACTCTTTTTTTTTTTGCAGTGATCAGCCTGTGGTCTAATTAGACCACACAGCTGATCACTGGGGCTCGGCTCCCAGCTCTGCTCTGCCTGTTTGAGCAGAGCAGGAGTCTGGGAACTGGGGGAAACTCTGGATAATGACATCTGAAGGTGGTGTTATTATCAGTGGGTTTCCCCCAGTATTTTTTCACATTTTATTATTAGAAACTTTAGCCAGATCACATTTCCCATTACAATTATGGGAAATGTGATCTGCTTACAAAAAATATTTGATAATTAGGGTTTGGAGTAGAATTTTACGAATTCTACTCCAATTTCCCTTTAGTAAATTTATGTGAAACTAACATTATGTGAAAAGGGTGTGAAAACACCTTTTTCACGATATTTTAATAAAATAATGTTAATAAATAGAGCCCTTAATACTTTGGGCAATATACTGTATGCTATTATGGAATGGTTTTCATGTATTTTCTACTTACTGGATACTGATTGTTATATATATATATATAATTAAATTTGATAAATTTTTTTAATATTGTTAACATAGTGAAGTTTTCATTATTGCTCAACCTTACTTGAGTATTACAAATCCAAACACAACATTCTTTCAGCAGCTAACACCATTGTTTTTGAGAGAGAGAGAGAGAGAGAGAGAGAGAGAGAGAGAGAGAGAGAGAGAGAGAAAGAGAGAGGGAGAGAGAGAGAAGGAGAGAGGAGAGAGAATAAATAAAGTTGATGGAAAGTAGAATATAAAAACATGGTAGAGTAGATTCAATGATTGCAAGAGAAAGGGGTGAGGAGAGTGAAAGGAGACTAAAGCAATTGATATATTTCATGGAAATACAATAATACTTACGATTATTGCCTTTATAAGGCAGTCCTTATCATTACCATAGGGTGTAGTATCTTTACAGGTGGCATCACTTCCAGAATTAGCAACTAATATATCATAGTTAAACAGAAAAAAATATTTACAAATGATGGAATAGAGACACTATAAAGGTACAATTACAGATGTTGTTATATCCTATTATATACATACCTGCCCCATGAAAGAGGGTTACACCAACCAGCATAAACAGTGCGATGAGCTTCATGTTGCAGACACCTGAGTTCAGCACACAGTGAATTATGACAGCCAGTAAGAGGCTCCTGCTTTTATACTATCAAAAGTCGCTGACATCAAAAACATGAGGTTGGCATCATATGCTGGAATGTGTCCAGACCAATGGTGTATGTAATGTTCAGAGATACTTTTTTTAAACTGTATTGGCAGTAATCAGACATTACTTGTGTGCCAGCAATTCTCCATTCAGGGGTAAGTGTAAACATTAATAAAGCACTGATTTTAATTAGGCGGCACTCACGGGACCTTCAATATACAAATCAAGTGCTAGTAACAGATGCCCAGTTCGATGGTTCAGATTTATTAATCTTACCTTAACTCTGTTTTGAAAGGCACCTGGGCAATATAACACTTGTGTTATTTAGACTCTGATACAGTATATGCATACCTTGGTGTTCAACCACCCAAGAGTAGTGTATCTATTTAATAAAATGGCCCCTGATTCTCTGAGCAGTTTATCTGTAACTGATACTATTGTAGTGGGACTTTTGTCATTTTACCACACCGTTTTATGAAAAAAAAAAAAATAATAGACATATATATATATATATATATATATATACAGTATATATATATATATATATATATATATATATATTGTGACACAGTTAGGTTAGGGGGTCCCTCTCCTGGGTAGAGGACTCCTTCCTTACACACACACACAGCAGGAGGGAAGCAGCACACCAGTCTGGATGCAAGTACAAGCTGGTCGGCGCCAGTCTTTATTGTACAATGTCAGAAATAAAATAAAGAAAACATAAACAAAAATCCTAGCCCTGTCGGGGCACTAACTTCACAGGTAGTTCCCTCACTACCAGATCCTGGCAGGGCCTAGTGCCCTCACCAAGCTACCAGAGTCTAACAGTGCCTCTACTCGGTTGCCATCTACAGTGAGTACACACATGTGCTTATCAGTCTCAGCCTGCCGGTCAGCTGTACAGGCTGTCTGTGCAAAGAAAGACCCCCTGCGGTAGACATGAGCAGTATCACATTGCATAGGTTCAGTTGTAAGTGAACAATTAGCGGAAATATGGCCGAAGTCACTACACCGGAAACACTGAATCATATTAATGTCTAGTCGTTTACGGGGCAAGAACCTTCCTGGCCTGGCAGGCCTGTCTCCAGGTTCTACACCCTCAGTCTTAGGTACATCCCACCGCCCAGCACCCTTCTCCCCTGGAACAGTCTTACCAGTGTCTGTGGGAGTTCGCCGGTGTGCCATCGGGGCTTGGTGGGGCATACTCCTCAGCTCCTCAGCCGCCATGTACCTTTCCACTAGCTCGACCAACTGGTCCGCGGTCTTAGGGTCTGCATGGCTCACCCACTTGCGTAGAGTCGTGGGTAATGATCGCAGGTACCGGTCCATCACGACCCTTTCCACAATCTGTGGTCCCATCAGCATCTCGGGCTGTAGCCATTTTGAGGACAGATGGACGAGGTCATGCATCTGTGAACGTGGAGGCTTGTCCATATGGAACTCCCAGCGGTGGACCCGTTGGGCACGAACAAAGGTGGTGACTCCCAAGCGAGTTAGGATCTCCTGTTTTCGTTTTTTATAGTCCTTGGCATCAGCCAGGCATAAGTCGAAATATGCTTTTTGTAGCTCCCCAGACAAAAAAGGTGCCACCAGGCTTGCCCACTGCTCCTGGGGCCAACTCTCCCTTTCGGCCGTTCTTTCAAATGCGGCGAGATAGGCCTCCACATCATCGCCCGAAGTCATCTTTTGAAGGAAGTGGCTGGCTCGTACGGAGTGAGTGGGGGTGGGAGGACCAGTAGCAACATCTCTGGGCCGGGCGACCAGGTGCTGTAGCACCTCTTTTATGGCCTGGCAGGTTTCCTCGATGGCGACCTGTTGTTGCCTCTGGGCTGTCTCCAAGGCCAACAGTTGCACCCTGGTGGATTCCTGCTGTGCCCAGGTAGATTCCTGCTGAAGTTTGTTCGTCTCCTGCTGAGCTCTGGTAGATTCCTGCTGAGCTGCTGTAGCTTGGAGCAAGGCCTTAATCATCTCCTCCATTTTGTCCTGGGGTGTAGGTTGGAAGCTGAACCTTGCCTCTCTGAGCATTGGCTGACGCCTCCTCTATGGGACTCCAAGGACACAGTGTTATTTCCACACTCACAAACTGGGTGTCTGTCCCTTTAATTTTTAAACGGAAAGTTTTCCTCTTGCTGCAACTTCAGTGTGTGTGGTTGCCCGCATTCTCCACCATATTGTGACACAGTTAGGTTAGGGGGTCCCTCTCCTGGGTAGAGGACTCCTTCCTTACACACACACACAGCAGCAGGGAAGCAGCACACCAGTCTGGATGCAAGTACAAGCTGGTCGGCGCCAGTCTTTATTGTACAATGTCAGAAATAAAATAAAGAAAACATAAACAAAAATCCTAGCCCTGTCAGGGCACTAACTTCACAGGTAGTTCCCTCACTACCAGAACTTGGCAGGGCCTAGTGCCCTCACCAGCAACAAAAGCACAGCACAACACTTACAGTTTAGGTTTTCAAGTGTCTCTGAGCAAACTCCCTGTCTGCTCTCCCAGGTGAGACAATCAGCCCTCAACACACTAGGCTTATATTGGCCACTCTCAGGTGGAAACCCTAACAACCTGTTACCAGGCTGCGAGAACCAAAACCTGGAGTGACCGTGGGTGGAGTCCTCCCTCTCCTCTCACCCACAACCCCCAGGTCCCAAACCGGCTTTTCAAAAAGCCGAAACTCAAGCCTGCTACACTGCAGACTTTCTCCTGGGGATTTTAAACACATAGGACAGGAATCAGGGATAAATGTCCCTGCCACAGACCACTTTACCAGTGATCCTATTACAATATATATATAGTATATACAGTATATACTGTATATACATTATATGTATATTATTTATTTATTTTTTCATAAAATGGTGTGGTAAAATGACAAAAGTCCCACTGCATATAGTATATACTTGTATATCAACATAGAAGATTACAGCACTAAAGAAAGTAAGAACTCCTTGATAAAGCCCAAAAGATCTTGTAATTATATGAATAAGTTATACAGTATATAATAACCATAAAACTTGCTGGTGAAAATAATGTGTATAAATAGCACTCCCCAACAGTATGGGTGTCAGCTCAAACAGTAAAAATGTACCAGTGGTAATCTGTCACTATTAAAAATGGGAAAATTAGAGCTAGATTTGAGCGCCTACTGTGCTTATATACCTTATGGAAATATGGAAAAGAAAAACTAGATACCAAACAATAATTTAACATTTGAAGTGCTAAATGTGCATAAATACAGCAATGTGACTAAGGGGTCTATTTACTAAGCAGTGCCTAACTGCCGTCTCACATGCTGTGTTTGAAAAATGACAGTTGGGAGCTGATTGGCTGGCACTTATCACTTTTCACTCTGTCTCCTAACACTGCTTTGTAAATAGAACCCTGAGTGCTAAAATTCCTAGTATCCTAGGCTTAAATGAGGCAAATAAAACATTATAACATTCTAACATCCACTGGTTAGGGCATTATATTCACCACTATTTAAGCTAAGAATTGTCACTGTGTAAGTTATGCCTTGAAGAAAGATGTATTAAACATCTGAAACGTTGCTGTCAAGTAGCTGTTGCTCATGTTTTTTTTTCTTGTGGAGTGCTGCCTATATATATATAGCCGCACACACATCAGGCAGGCAGCCCGATGTATGTTTGCGTATATATATATATACATATACACACAGTTAAAATATATTTGTACTGTATATATATATGTTCACTTATGTGTATATATTTGCATGTATGTATGTAAAAGTTATGTATATATATATATATATATTTATATATACATACACAACTTTTATTGATGGGGCCCACACACATTTGTTGCCCAGGGGCCCCCACAGTCCTTAATCTGGCCCTGTATGTGTTACTACAGAGGAGAGGGAGGATAATGTGTTACTTCAGAGGTGAGGTAGTGGAATGTGTTTAGTACACAGGTAAGAGAAGGTAATGAAGGCAGCGCACTGTGAACAGCTCAATTTTATCTCAAATATATTCAAAAGTTTCTGTCACATCTGTGACTGTCTCACAAGCCTAGTCACTAAGGCTAACTTACAAAGTACATAACTGCTGCCTAACCAGTTTGTGACTTTATAATTATATAATACCTTTTTGTGCACATGCACATTTATTCAGGAACTACAGTCATTAGTGGGGTAATATAATGATGTCTGCATGTGTGTTTGTGTGGATGAGTGTTTTGGGGAAGATGGAACTAAAATCTTGTGACCAAGGAAGTAAAGTAATTGGGCAGTTCCTGGGTTAGGAAAAGGAAAAGAGAAATATATGTAATACATATAATTATATTTATTATAACTGGCAATAACAATGCAAAAAAAAACAAATCTGCTCATGTGTGGTGATGTTTTTATTGAGATTCAAGGGCGGGAGAGTCTGCAATTAAAGTAGCTTCTTAGTGTTTGTCACTGTGTAGCATTGTGTGTGTGTGTGTGTTGGGCATGAAGGGTTTTAGGTAGATTGCAGTGTAGAAGTAGAGACTCAGGGCCTGATTCAGACCCGCTCGTGAGCGCATAGCGCTTGCAAGCAGGTTGATGGTGGCCTAGTGCGCACGCGTGTGGCGCAAGCCCCGGAGTGAGTGAGAACTTCACTCGCTCCGGGGCTCACAACAAAACGGGGCAGCTGTCGATGTTGATCGACAGCTCGCCCCATTTTGTAGGCAGGTAGGGGGGTGGCTGCACAAACGGAGGTGTTCCCGAAGGAACGCCTGCTGCTTGTGGGCGGCTCTACTGACATAATTCGTGATGTGAGGAGTGGACTTCCTGTCCTATTAGCGCAGGAAGTCCACTCGACATTGCGAGTGCTGAGACCCTACCTTAGGGTCTCCTCGCAATGCCGATGGTCACGATAATCGCGACCATCTCCTGCCCACTCGCACAAGCTGTTGGTGGGCACCCATAGCTTAGCGAGCGGGCTGGTTAAAAAAAAAAAACTCCACCCTGATTCAGAGCGAGTGCTCGCAAACAGTGAGCGCCTCTGCATCAGGGCCTCAGTCTGAGGATCTATCTGGTTGCTATAGGAGGCAGCTGTAATGAAGATGAGAGGCGTGAAGGGAAATGACTGGGAGGGCTGCAGAGAAAAGTTTCAATGTTAAGTGATTATATGCTTTTATGGAAAGGTGAGGGGAAAATAATAGGTAGAACTTTGACTCAGGGAGGCTGTTCTGGGCCTTTCACTGGATGGATTTGCATGAAAACGTCACAAAGGGGTTGCAATTGGTCTGGGATGCCTAAAGGAGTGTTTGGGGTCCTGGTCAGACCTCACAGGGGAATGCACCAGTAAGTAACTTTGACTAAAGGAGCCTGTTATAGGCCTTCCAGTGGATGGATTTGGACCCGGGCAACACCAGATACTTAAGCTAGTAATAGTAATAAAATAAAAAGAGCAAATGAGCATGGATTGGGTATGTGTATAAGAGATATACAGTATTGCAGCCTCTGCCATTAGCCCTGCAGGTGCCAGGCATTAGGACCCATCCGCTTTCTCCGGAGGACTGACTTTAGAGATAAACTTTCAGCACATGGGCAGCTATACAGCTCATGCATGGCTATACCGAACACGTTTCACCTGTGGTGTCCTATGAGTTTTGGACCCCTGAGTTTCTTCTCCATAGGGGAAATATACAAGGCCCCACAGAGACCCCATTACCCTGTATCACCACTGCTCAGTACAGGGAACATCCCGCTTTCAGCCTACAGGTGTGCCGTGAGTGTGCCCCTGACACCTGGCACACTAGAATGCCCAGCATACTCTGTACACTCCAGAATGCATCTAGCATACCATCTTCAGCCTATACCTGTGTTAACCCTGTGTCCAATGCTATTTGCTTCTACATGACTAATAACCAATTCCCTGATTAAGTCAATTGTTGTGTGGAATAACTTCCATCCACTCACCACTGTGCATCCAGCACCACTGTATACTCTGCCAATAATAAGTGGGTGACATGCCAACTTAGGGCCGTATTCAATTAGCCACGAAAAGTAGTAATCTGCAAAAAAGTATCACCTAATGAGACTTTACACCCTGCGGAAACTTATCTCAATTGCTAACACTGTTCGCATACATAAAAACGCAATGCAGTGTAATAGGCAAAAAAGATTCGCCTATGAATAGGTGGAGAAAAAAAGTGCAAAATCGCTATTTTGTGGGTGCAATTGATAACTGCTTAAAAAAAAAACTAAAAAAAAGTGAGGAACACCCCAAAAAAAAGCACTTTAAAAATGGGACAAAAAAGTTCGAAGTGGGGGTACAAACTTAAAAAGTAGCGAAATAGACTTTTGGGGGGTCTGCAAGTAGGGGTGAGGTGTTTTTTTTGATTGCAGGTGCTTGCTTCAGGTGCTTTTTTTACGGTTTGGAAACTTTACTTTAGCGACTTTAAACTATGCTAGCACCCATTTTCAAGTACTCCAAACTTGACAGAACTACTTATTATCACCAAAAAAAAGTGCTTAATGTTATTCTTCACCACTTGTGCAAAGATGCAAATTACAAGATATTGACACAACTTAAGTACCCCAAATAGCTTTATTAGGGCTAATCGGGGGCCTGTACAGTGATCCCCAATGTTAGTGCATCTTTTAGGGGGTATCAGGCTGATTTTACTCAATTCTGACAGCACTTTTTAGCTGTTTTGCATTCGCCGGGTTGCGTTTTCGCGTCTTTTGGAATTGAATACAGTGAATCGTGGGGACACGCAATACGTTTCTGCAGCTAAAATCTGCGATATAGGCGAAAAGTCCGGCATGCGAAACTTTATTGAATACGGGCCTTGCATTCCCAGTATAGTGAATAAACAGAAAATAGGACATAATGTGAATGGCTGGGAATTACAGGGTGGTGAATATACTGTATAGTCATGTGTAAATATGCATTAGTGAGAGAAAAGAGTAATAAGTGTATATAGAGAATTGAGCAGGTGAGGAGATTTGGTATGCACAAGATTAAGATAAAAAAATCGTTTGCAATGTTGCAATTTACTTCAAGAGGTAATCTATATTAATGATTTTAAATAGATAAATTTAAATGAATAACTCTATGAACTATATAAATGACAAAAACTGTAGCTGATGCTGTAAAAAATAAATGATCAGTGCAGATAAATCTAAGAAACAAAAAAGGAAGGGGTGTAAAATAAATGCACTTAGTGTAAAATATTTTACATGAAAAATGTTTATAAATATCTACTTACAGCAGGTTAGCAGAATACACATCAAATGTTAATGATTTCTTTAAAGTGTCTTTTCTTGTCTTCCACATATAAGAATTGGAAGAAAATAATAATGCAATATATTCACTGTGATTCTTAGATGATAGATGCTTATACAGTATATGTACCTCAATTTGGGTTATACTATATATATATATATATATATTAGGGGTGTGCACCGGCCACTTTTCGTGTTTTGTGTTTTGGTTTTGGATCTGGATCTTTCTTCGTGTTTTGGATCTGGATTGGTTTTGCCAAAACCACCCTTCCGTGTTTTGGGTTCTGGGTTTTGTGTTTTGGATCTGTATTTTTTTTTAAAAAAGCATAAAAACAGCTAAAATCACAGAATTTGTAGGTTTTTCTGCTCCTATGCTATTATTAACCTCAATAACCTTAATTTCCACTCATTTCCAGTCTATTCTGAACACCTCACACCTCACAATAGTGTTTTTATGTCCAAAACGTTGCACCGAGGTAGCTGGATGACTATGCTAAGCGACACGAGTGGGCGGCACAAACACGTGACCCATCTAGGCGTGAAACTGCAGTGGCAGACAGGATGGCAGTTTGAAAAACTAGGCCCCAAACTGTACATAATGCAAAGAAAAAAAAGAGGTGCAAGATGGAATTGTCCTTGGGCCCTCCCACCCACCCTTATGTTGTATAAACAGGACATGCACACTTTAACAAACCAATCATTTCAGCGCCAGGGTCTGCCACACAACTGTGGCTGAAATGATTGGTTCGTTTGGGCCCCCACAAAACAAGCTGGCAATTAATGTGTCCCTGCACAAACTGGCTCTATGGAGGCAAGATGTCATCCTCATCCTCCTCATCCACCGATTCCTCACCCTCTTCAGTGTGTACATCCTCATCCTCACAAAGTATTAACTCGTCCCCACTTGAATCCACCACCACAGGTCCCTCTGTACCTTCTGGAGGCTGGTCTCCCTGGAAGAGCTGATAATTCATTTTGATGAACATCATCTTCTCCACATTCTGTGGAAGCAACCTCCTACGCCTTTCGCTGACAAGGTTCCCGGCTGCACTAAACACTCTTTCGGAGTACACACTGGAGGGGGGGCAACTCAGGTAAAATAGAGCCAGTTTGTACAGGGGCCTCCAAATTGCCTCTTTTTCCTGCCAGTACAGGTATGGACTGTCTGCCATGCCTACTTGGATGCTGTCACCGATGTAATCCTCCACCATTCTGTCAATGGTGACAGTATCATATGCAGTGACAGTAGACATGTCAGAAATTGTTGCCAGGTCCTTCAGTCCGGACCAGATGTCCAAACTTGGTCCTGCCTGTCCTGCATCACCGCCAGCGGGTTGCTTAGGATACCTAAGTTTTTTCCTGGCAGCCCCAGTTGCAGGAGAAAATGAAGAAGGAGCTGTTGACGTGTCACGTTCCGCTTCAGCTGACAGTGTGTTCACCAGCAGGTCTTTGCACCTCTGCAGGCTTGTGTCGGCCGGAAAGAGAGACACCACATAGGCTTTAAACCTAGGATCGAGCACGGTGGCCAAAATGTAGTGGTCTGATTTCAACAGATTGACCACCCTGGAATCCTGGCAAAGCGAATGAAGGGCTTCATCCACAAGTCCCACATGCCGAGCGGAATCGCTCCGTCTTAGCTCCTCCTTCACTTTCTCCAGCTGCTTCTGCAAAAGCCTGATGAGGGGAATGACCTGACTCAAGCTGGCAGTGTCTGAACTGACTTCACGTGTGGCAAGTTCGAAGGGCTGGAGAACCTTGCACAACACGGAAATCATTCTCCACTGCGCTTGAGTCAGGTGCATACCCCCTCCTTTGCCTATGTCATAGGTGGATGTATAGGCTTGTATGGCCTTTTGCTGCTCCTCCATCCTCTGAAGCATATAGAGGGTTGAGTTTCACCGTGTCACAACCTCTTGCTTCAGGTGATGGCGGGGCAGGTTCAAGAGTGTTTGCTGGCGCTCCAGTCTTCGGCACGCAGTCGCTGAATGGCGAAAGTGGCCAGAAATTTTTCGGGCCACCCAAAGCGTCTCCTGCACGCCCCTGTCGCTTTTCAGAAAATTCTGCACCACCAAGTTTATTGTGTGAGCAAAACATGGGACGTGCTGGAATTTGCCCAGATGTAATGCCCGCACAATATTGGTGGCGTTGTCAGATATCACAAATCCCCAGGAGAGTCTAAGTGGGGTAAGCCACTGGGCGATGATTTCCCTCAGTTTCTCTAAGAGGTTGTCGGCGGTGTGCCTCTTACTGAAACCGGTGATACACAGCGTAGCCTGCCTTGTAACGAGCTGGCGTTTCTGAGATGCTGCTACTGGTGACGCTGCTGCTGTTGCTGCGTAAGGTGATACATCTACCCAGTGGGCTGTCACAGTCATATAGTCCTTAGTCTGCCCTGTTCCACTTGTCCACATGTCCGTGGTTAAGTGGACATTGTGTACAACGGCATTTTTCAGGACACTGAGGACACTTTTTCTGACGTTTCTGTACAGTCTCGGTATCGCCTGCCTAGTGAAGTGGAATCTAGACGGTATTTGGAACCGGGGACACACTACCTCCATCAATTGTCTAAATCCCACTGCACTAATGGCGGATACCGGACGCACGTCTAACACCAACATAGCAGTCAAGGCCTCAGTTATACGTTTTGCTTCAGGATGACTGCTGTCGTACTTCATCCTCCTCGCTAAGGACTGTTGGAGGGTCAATTGTTTAGTAAAAGTAGTGGTGTTCCTACTTCCTCTCTGGGATGATGAACGACTCCCAGCAGCAGCAACAGCAGCAGCGGCAGCAGTAGGCGTAGCAATGCAGGATCCTCCAGAGGAATCCCGGATAGGAGAGTCAGTCATGCCAGTGACATGGCCTGCAGGACTACTTCCGATCCTGACTAAGGAGGAAATTGACGAGGAGGGAGTTGACGGTGTGGTTTGCAGGCGCTTGGATACAACAGGACAACGGGATTTAGGTGTCCCTGGACTGCTTACGGTCTTAGCCAAAGTTTCTGAACTTGACAGTAACTTTTTATGAACGCGCTGCAGGTGCCGTATAAGGGAGGATGTTCCTAGGTGGTTGACGTCCCTACCCCTACTTATTTCACCTTTACATATGGTACATATGGCAAGACAGTTGTTGTCCGGATTTGGATAGAAATATTGCCAGACCAAAGAGGTGGAATGTTTGGTCTTCTGCCCAGGCATGACCGTGATGGGCTTTTTCATCCCACGGACAACAACTGTCTCCCCCGGAGCCTGATTTAAACAAACCACATCACCATCAGAATCCTCCTCGCCAACTTCCTCCTCAGCGCCAGCTACACCAGTATCCTCATCCTGTTGTACTTCAACAGTGACATCTTCAATTTGCATATCAGCAAGTGGACTGTGGGTGCTCCTTTCAGCACTTGCAGGGGGCATGCAAATGGTGGAAAGAGCCACCTCTTCCCGTCCAGTGCTGGGAAGGTCAGGCATCGCAACCACCACCACACTTGGACTCTCCTTGGGGATTTGTGATATCTTCTTAGAAAGCACAGTTCTTCGCTGTGCTTTTGCCAGCTTAACTCTTTTGATTTTTTTAGTGGGAGGAGGGCTTCCATCGTCATGTGAAGCTGAACCACTAGTCATGAACATACTAGGGATCGACCTTAGCCGTTCCTTGCCACTCCGTGTCGTAAATGGCATATTGGCAAGTTTACGTTTCTCTTCAGCTGATTTAAATGTCTTTTTCAAGGTCATTTTCCTGAACTTTGCCATTTGGGATTGTATGTGCCCTCTACTATGACATTGGGCATCGGCCTTGGCAGACGACGTTGATGGCATGTTATCGTCTATGTCATGACTAGTGGCAGCAGCTTCAGCACTAGGAGGAAGTGGTTCTTGATCTTTCTCTATTTTATTTTTATCGGAGAAAGTTTGGTCCTCCATTTATGTTATATCGATTTGATATATACGTGCGGCTAAACACAGAAAATAATTTTTTTTTTGGTTTGGACTGGAGTGTACTTTGTGGGTTACAGCACCCTTTAACGGTCAAGCCAGCCGGCCCTTTACTTATGACACAGGCGCACTCTTGGCACTACTTTGTTGATGCACGTGCGGCTACTGCGCACACAATTCACAAACACAGAAAATAATTTTTTTTTGGTTTGGCCTGGAGTGTACTTTCGGGGGTTACAGCACCCTTTAACGGTCAAGCCAGCCGGCCCTTTACTTATGACACAGGCGCACTCTTGGCACTACTTTGTTGATGCACGTGCGGCTACTGCGCACACAATTCACAAACACAGAAAATAATTTTTTTTTGGTTTGGCCTGGAGTGTACTTTCGGGGGTTACAGCACCCTTTAACGGTCAAGCCAGCCGGCCCTTTACTTATGACACAGGCGCACTCTTGGCACTACTTTGTTGATGCACGTGCGGCTACTGCGCACACAATTCACAAACACAGAAAATAATTTTTTTTTGGTTTGGACTGGAGTGTACTTTCGGGGGTTACAGCACCCTTTAACGGTCAAGCCAGCCGGCCCTTTACTTATGACACAGGCGCACGCTTGGCACTACTTTGTTGATGCACGTGCGGCTACTGCGCACACAATTCACAAACACAGAAAATAATTTTTTTTTTGGTTTGGACTGGAGTGTACTTTCGGGGGTTACAGCACCCTTAACGGTCAAGCCAGCCGGCCCTTTACTTATGACACAGGCGCACGCTTGGCACTACTTTGTTGATGCACGTGCGGCTACTGCGCACACAATTCACAAACACAGAAAATAATTTTTTTTTTGGTTTGGACTGGAGTGTACTTTCGGGGGTTACAGCACCCTTAACGGTCAAGCCAGCCGGCCCTTTACTTATGACACAGGCGCACGCTTGGCACTACTTTGTTGATGCACGTGTGGCTACTGCGCACACAATTCACAAACACAGAAAATAATTTTTTTTTTGGTTTGGACTGGAGTGTACTTTCGGGGGTTACAGCACCCTTAACGGTCAAGCCAGCCGGCCCTTTACTTATGACACAGGCGCACGCTTGGCACTACTTTGTTGATGCACGTGTGGCTACTGCGCACACAATTCACAAACACAGAAAATAATTTTTTTTTTGGTTTGGACTGGAGTGTACTTTCGGGGGTTACAGCACCCTTAACGGTCAAGCCAGCCGGCCCTTTACTTATGACACAGGCGCACGCTTGGCACTACTTTGTTGATGCACGTGCGGCTACTGCGCACACAATTCACAAACACAGAAAATAATTTTTTTTTGGTTTGGACTGGAGTGTACTTTGGGGGTTACAGCACCCTTAACGGTCAAGCCAGCCGGCCCTTTACTTATGACACAGGCGCACGCTTGGCACTACTTTGTTGATGCACGTGCGGCTACTGCGCACACAATTCACAAACACAGAAAATAATTTTTTTTTTGGTTTGGACTGGAGTGTACTTTCGGGGGTTACAGCACCCTTAACGGTCAAGCCAGCCGGCCCTTTACTTATGACACAGGCGCACGCTTGGCACTACTTTGTTGATGCACGTGTGGCTACTGCGCACACAATTCACAAACACAGAAAATAATTTTTTTTTTGGTTTGGACTGGAGTGTACTTTCGGGGGTTACAGCACCCTTAACGGTCAAGCCAGCCGGCCCTTTACTTATGACACAGGCGCACGCTTGGCACTACTTTGTTGATGCACGTGCGGCTACTGCGCACACAATTCACAAACACAGAAAATAATTTTTTTTTGGTTTGGACTGGAGTGTACTTTCGGGGGTTACAGCACCCTTAACGGTCAAGCCAGCCGGCCCTTTACTTATGACACAGGCGCACGCTTGGCACTACTTTGTTGATGCACGTGCGGCTACTGCGCACACAATTCACAAACACAGAAAATAATTTTTTTTTTGGTTTGGACTGGAGTGTACTTTCGGGGGTTACAGCACCCTTAACGGTCAAGCCAGCCGGCCCTTTACTTATGACACAGGCGCACTCTTGGCACTACTTTGTTGATGCACGTGCGGCTACTGCGCACACAATTCACAAACACAGAAAATAATTTTTTTTTGGTTAGGACTGGAGTGTACTTTCGGGGGTTACAGCACCCTTTAACGGTCAAGCCAGCCGGCCCTTTACTTATGACACAGGCGCACGCTTGGCACTACTTTGTTGATGCACGTGCGGCTACTGCGCACACAATTCACAAACACAGAAAATAATTTTTTTTTTGGTTTGGACTGGAGTGTACTTTCGGGGGTTACAGCACCCTTAACGGTCAAGCCAGCCGGCCCTTTACTTATGACACAGGCGCACGCTTGGCACTACTTTGTTGATGCACGTGCGGCTACTGCGCACACAATTCACAAACACAGAAAATAATTTTTTTTTTGGTTTGGACTGGAGTGTACTTGGGGGTTACAGCACCCTTTAACGGTCAAGCCAGCCGGCCCTTTACTTATGACACAGGCGCACGCTTGGCACTACTTTGTTGATGCACGTGCGACTACTGCGCACACAATTCACAAACACAGAAAATAATATTTTTTTTGGTTTGGACTGGAGTGTACTTTCGGGGTTTACAGCACCCTTAACGGTCAAGCCAGCCGGCCCTTTACTTATGACACAGGCGCACGCTTGGCACTACTTTGTTGATGCACGTGCGGCTACTGCGCACACAATTCACAAACACAGAAAATAATTTTTTTTTTGGTTTGGACTGGAGTGTACTTTCGGGGGTTACAGCACCCTTAACGGTCAAGCCAGCCGGCCCTTTACTTATGACACAGGCGCACGCTTGGCACTACTTTGTTGATGCACGTGCGGCTACTGCGCACACAATTCACAAACACAGAAAATAATTTTTTTTTTGGTTTGGACTGGAGTGTACTTTCGAGGGTTACAGCACCCTTAACGGTCAAGCCAGCCGGCCCTTTACTTATGACACAGGCGCACGCTTGGCACTACTTTGTTGATGCACGTGCGGCTACTGCGCACACAATTCACAAACACAGAAAATATATTATTTTTTTAGCACTTGGGGGGAGCACCCCTGATGGACAGAGCACCCCCTGGACAACACTACAGCACTCCTTTAGGACTGGGACACTGCACAGGACTTTGGAGTGGACACAGCCCCTATGGAGAACTGACTGCACAACACAGTCCAGCCAGCCCCTATGGACTTTGAAGTAGTGGACACAGCCCCTATTAACAACAGCAGCACAGCACAACACAGCCAGCCCCTATGGACTTTGAAGTAGTGGACAACAGCAGCACTACACTACACTACACTACACAGCCCTAACTCCCACCCTCCCTCTTCACTGTCCACAGCCGAGTGAGAAAATGGCGCCGACGTGTGTACCTTATATAGGATCCAAAACCCGCGAGACTCGGAAGGCGGGAAGATGACGTTTTGCCTCGATTTCAGATCCGAGTCAGGCGGGAAAAGTCGAGCCTGACTCGGATCGGACTCGGATCGGGGGGGCTCGGGGGGGTTCGGATTTCAGAAATCCGAACCCGCTCACCCCTAATATATATATATATATATATATATATATATATATATAGATATATATATATACATATATATATATATATATATATATATAAACACACACACACACGAACAAAGGATGGCAGCACTCAGAGTCTTTCAATATAAAGGAAACAGCACTTTATTCTTCAATTGATCCCAAAATCAATTTTTAGTTTGAAATTTGCAGCCGTCACGTTTAGGTTTTCAGATTAACAATTACAGTTTGCTTAAAACATTCTAGGCTCACCAGGGCTGTAACTAGGGTAGTTTGACCAGAGCCGTGGCACAGGGCATCGCAGGGCAGGGGGCACTGTACAGGCCTGTCAATTTTCTGTTAATTATCATTCTCACTTGTAGCTTCTTCTTATTTTATATCCAGAATCTCCTGGCCTCCCCTAACTCTACCCTGGCCCTTCCCCATGAGACCTTTTTCAGGTGTGTTATCTCCCTATTTAAAACATAGGGGGCGCCAAAGCTCTTTCTGGCACAGGGCACCAAAAAGTCTAGTTACGGCTCTAAGGCTCACATTTAAATTAGTGTTTACAAAGATATTTTACACATTATTTAAATATAATAGAATGGATTTGTAGTCTGCTTCACTCATTTATTACTAAGGTACAACAAAAATATATAAACAAAACACCAAAATTGTCCTCTTGTACTTCAAATGAGAACCCAGTATCAGGTACAAACTCCCAACTAAGGTCTCATAGTTCAAAAAAGTGGTCTATTACAAGACTGTGCATCTGATTCAGACCAAGTCGCTAAGTTGCGCTTGCTCTAAGCGATCTTTGCTCATCTGCGCTTGCGTATAATTCGCAGTGCGCGTGCGCAAGCCAGTCATTGCGATCTGAATTTGGTTGCTCATAAGCCACTATCAGGTCACTGCTTTGAGTGACATATAGTGCCTTTTGTGGGTGGTAACAGGGGAAGGTGCTTGTGAACGGGGGAGTGGATGTGCGAACGCAGGCGTGTCAGGCGACCAAAACGCAGTTTAAAGGGCGTGCATAATTAGCAAAGTAGCATCATTGTTCATGTCACCTACATGTTTTTCAGCCAGCACTGATTGCTGTGCTTGCGGCGGGTTAAGGCAACCCCAAGGGCTGCTAGCAGCTCCGATGGCTAATGATGGTCCCGATTAATCCTACATTTCCCGGAGATGATGTGTGTTGCGAGTGGCAAGGGGGCGTCTTTAGACACTTGCGAGCACACTTTGCCATAGCTCGCTAAAACATAGTGGGCATCCTTATGCGATGCAGTGCGAGCAGTTCATTTAAATATCCGGGCCCTTTTTGCCAGCGAGCGGCCGCAAGTGCGAGCAGGTTTGAATGAGCTCCTGTATCTTTAAAGAACTATTAAAAACCCCATACCAGATAATATAGAAAAAAATATTTTACCCTACAAAATATGAACTTTGGCATTATAATCAGTGCACCAGTGCAAATCAAAGTATGTGACTTTAGTAAAAATAATTTTGCATTTATGAGACACAAAAAAATTATTTGCAGATGTGTTTCTTATGGAATCTTGTTTCTATTTGTTGCAGAACATGTCCTTGTTCCAAGTCAATGTAGTTTTACCCCTATCCTGATACAGTACATTATGTACATTTCTCACTTTTTATTAGAAATGAGGGTCCGGTTTTCCACCTGAACTTCCAGATCCGAGGCAAGAACCATGCTGGGCTCGGGACTCACCTCAAAACGAGGCAAAACGTCATCCTCCCACTGTAGGATTCTCACGGGTTTTGAATTCTATAAATTCTATAAAGATCTCGGGAACTGGTACCATTTTCACTCCGGGTGTGGAAGGTGAACTGAACAGATGTGTTGCTGTCACTGTCTGTGTCAGTGTGTTGACCAACTTGTCCTGTCGGGGTCTGGGGCTGAAGGCTGCTGCTGTGTTGTCCATAAAGGGGCCGGGGCTGCAGCAGATAAAGGGGGGCTTCAGTGGGTGCTGCAGCTGCTGTATCACTTGTTCTGTCAATCAAGGGGCTGCTGCTGTGTTATTATATTATACATAAGGGCTGCTGCTGTGTTATTATATTATACATAAGGGCTGCTGTGTTATTATATTATACATAAGGGCTGCTGTCATTGTTCTGTCCATCAAGGTGCTAGGGCTGCAGTTCATAAAGGGGTGCTGTGTTGTCAAGGGGGGGTGCTCTGTCAATCAGGGGTGCTCTTCCCCAGTGCATTGTGCATTAACAACTTAGCTGCGCTTTTATTGTGTGGTGAAACTGCTGGCCAGACCGCAGTTTATCATCCACGTATTTGTAACTCTGCAAGTGGTCTGTCCTCACTCGGCAGGGGTACTTTGTTGTCCATAAAAAACAGATGCTGTCTGTGTTGTTCGTCAAGAGGCTGCTGCCTTCAGGGGTGTACTTCCCCAGTATAAAAAAAATATATTGTTCGGTGACACTGCCAGTCAGACCGCAGTATAAGTTTGTTGATATGGAGGACAATCAAATGAGAGGAGAGCAGAAACCACATACCAGTCTTGCAGCTGCTGCCAGCAGTCTTGATGATGATGCAAGGCTGTCAATATCATCATAAGAATGACTGACTTCTCTCCTATCCGTAATTCCTCAGAAAGATCCTTGAGTGCTACGCCTGTTGTTGCTGCTGCTGCTCCTGTGAGTGGATCTTCATCCAAGAAGGGGACCAGGAAGAACACTTCTTTAGTAGTTTAAGAAAATAAATGACTGTCAATCAGTCCTTTGCAATGGGGAACAAGTCCTAATTCCTAGTCTGTACATGGACATTAAACAAAACCTTATTAGTGTCCTCCGAAATGCTATTGTGCCCACTGTCCACTTAACCACAGATATGTGGACAAGTGGGACAGGGCAAACTAAATATTACATGACTGTGACAGCCCACTGGGTAGGTGTTTTGCCTCCAAAAGTGCAAACAGTAACAGCAGCAGCATCTAACAAATGCCAGCTCATTCAGAGGCAGACTATTCTGTGTATCACTGGTTTCACTAAGAGGCATACCACTGAGAACCTCTTAGAAAAACTCAGGGAAATAATTGCAAAATGGCTAACCCCACTTGGACTCTCCTCGATAATTGTGATTTCTGACAATGCCACCAATATTGTGTGAGCATTACATGTGGGTGAATTCGAACATGTCCCATGTTTTGCTCACACAAATAGTTTGGTGGTGCAACATTTATTTAAAAATGACAGGGGCATGCAGGAGATGCTTTCGGTGGCCCAAAAGATTTTGGGACATTTTCTACATTCAGCAACTGTGTGACAAATATTGCATCACTAGCAAGTACTGTTGAATTTGCCCTGACATCAGCTGAAGCAAGAGAAAGTAACTAGGTGGAATTCAACCCTCTATATGCTGCAGCAGATGAAAGAGCAGCAAAAGGCCATCCAAGGCTACACAACGGCCCATAACATAGGGAAAGGAGTGGAAATTCACCTTAGTCAAGCGCAGTGGAGAATAATTTCCGTGTTGTGCAAGGTTCTCAAACCCTTTCAACTTGCCACACGTGAAGTTAGTTCAGACACTGCCAGCTTGAGTCAGGTCATTCCCCTAATCAGACTTTTGCAAAAGCAGCTGGAGAAACTTAAGGATGAGCTGAAATGGGGTGATTCTGCTAAGTATGTTGAACTTGTAGATCAAGCCCTTCATTCACTTTTCCAGGATCCAAGGGTCGTCAACATCTTGAAATCAGATCACTATATTTTGGTGACCATACTTGATCCTAGGTTTAAGTCATACCTTGTGTTTTTCTTTCCAATGAACATAAATCCGAAAAGATGCAAAGAGCTGTTGGTGAAAAAATTGTCAGCTCAAGCGACACATGACATGGCAGCATCTCCTCCTTCAGTTTCTACAGCTGCCAGGAAAAAAATACATTTTCCTAAGAGACCCACTGCTGGTGGTGATGCAGATCATTCAGCAAAACCTTATGACATCTGGTTGGGTCTGAAAGAACTGCCTACAATTAGTGACATGTCTACCATGACTTGGGACCTGATTCAGACCTGCATGCTAGGATGTGATCGCTCATTGCTGACCGATGTCTGCGTTCTGCGCATGCGCGTATGCATCACATTGCACATGCGCGAACCACTGCGTCATACCGGGAATCACTCGCTCAGCATAGACAGCCAAGTTGAATGAGTGACAGGAGAGGCTGTTTGTGGGTGGTAACAGGGGCAGGCCACTAGAAACAGAGGAGTGAAGGTGCGAACGCTGGCGTGCTTGTGTGTTTCAATGCCATGTGCATAATTAACAGGCAACGTCATTGTACACGTCACCTGGATGTATTTCACATTGAAAGGATCGCAATGCTTAGTCAACCTTAAGTGCTGTGAGCACATCTGCAGGTGCTCGATGTACAGTACCAATGTTTTCATGCACTTTCTGGAGATGACGTACACAAGTGGGCATCTTATGTATGGCTGGTGGGCATCTGCTTACACAAAGTGATCACTCGCTAAGACAGTGTGGGCATGCTAATGCCTTGCCAAGCGATCACCTGCCTTGGTGGGTGTGCGCTGGATTTGCATACACTGGGAGCGAGTGAGCACATCTAGCAAATGGCTCACAATCAGGCCCTTTGTCTGATATGGTCACCATTCAGAGAATGGTGGATGATTATTTTAGGGATAGCATCCAAATAGGTATGTCAGACAGTCTGTTTCACTACTGGCAGGAAAAAGAGGCAATTTGGAGTCCCTTACACAAACTGGCTTTGCTTTTCATAAGTTGCCCACCCTCCAGTGTGTAATCTGAAAGAGTCTTCAGCACAGCCGGGAACCTTGTCAGTGATCAGTGTAAGAGGTTACTTGGAAATGTGGAAAAGATGATGTTCATCAAAATGAATAACAAATTCCACGAGGAAGACCTTTACCTGCAATTAAGTCTAAAAAATACAGAGGCACCTGTAATGGTGAATTCCAGCACGGACAAATTCATATTGTGTGAAGAAGAGGATGTACACACTGATGGGGATGATGATGACATCTGATCTTACCTGTGTTGGAAATGAAAAGCCAGTTTGTCTATGGGATCATTGTCACAAATGTCCACTGCACATTGGCAGCCTGTTTTGTGGGCGTCAAAACAAATCAATCATGTCAGCCACAAGTGGCAGTCCCTGTCACTGAAGTGATTGGTTTGTAAAACTGTGAATGTCCTGTTTCATATATACAACATGGGTGGGAGGGCCCAAGGGCAATGCCTTCTTGCACTTCTTTTCTTTGCATTATGTGCTGTTTGGGGCATTGCTGCCTGACATTTTTAATTTTATGGTTTATGAATGTCCAGAAATTGTAATGGCCACAGACAGCATCTCCTGTATGCCCCTTTCATTTTTTTAAAGAAAATTCTGAACCACCAAGTTGATGGGGTGGGCAAATATGTGCAGCAGCACAGAGCATCTTCCTCCCAATATGTGTGCAATAAAGTGCAAATACGTTTAATACAAAAATTAGTTGTGTATATTTGTCACATACATACATGTTATTTACATGGCACAAACGGTGCGTAAAGCAGGCTGAGGTAACCTGAAGCACGCCACCTGTTGTTGACAAATAACTTCAAGTAGGCCCAGCAAACATCACAGATGCTGGGAGTTTTAGTTCAGCCGGAGAACTACAGGCTGCTTTCCCCAGATGTAAACAGCAAGTCTTGGCCCCATTATCCCTAACAACCTCCCTGAGTACAACTACAAACTAGTAAACGTCTTAGGAACTGAAGAACATGATCCTAGATTGATCTTCCCTCATAATTTTTTTTAAGAATCAAAACATTAAAATAAATAAATTAAAAACGAATCAATCTTTCCGTCCTTTCCCTGTCTTCAGTCCATAAACATATTCCAACTCTATTGGGCCTCTGACCTAGTTAAGGAAAACATTCTTGGTTTTTAAAATTCCTAGGGGTCGTATAGTTTATTAAACTGCCATCCTGTCTACCACTGCAATGCCACTCTGTGCCTTGTTGGAAGTTGAACTGCCACATGTTAGTGCCGCCCACTGCTGTCGCAGTGGGCGGCACTAACAGCCAGCTAGCTGTGCAACCTTTTGGTCCCAAATGAGATGAAAAAAATCAATATTGTGAGCTGTGATCAAAATTGACTGAAAATGATTGTAAATAAATGTTATTGAGGATACTAATACTGTAGGAACAAAAGCAGGCCCAAATTATGTAATTTTAGCTGTTTTTATGATTTTTTAAGAAAAAATACAGATCCAAAACCAAAGCATGCAAGGGGAGGTTTTGGCAACACCAAATACAGATCCAAAAAACAAGGAGATACAGATCCAGAACCATAACACGGGGGTCGACGCACATCTCTACTTTTTATTGTACCCAAAGTCAAACAAAAAGGTTCGAGTTTTTAGATCTTGCGAGTTTCCAGGAAAACTCACACATTTTGGAATCTCGACCAATGTAATAGCCTGCGCGATCCTGCAAACTCGCATTTTTCCAAATAGACATTTTTCAAACTCGCATCCAGATGTTTCCCCATTTTGTACATACAACTCGTGCAATGTAATAGGGTGCGAGTTCGAAACTCGCACATCAAAGTTTACCATAATCTCGCCAAAAAATAGACCAAAGTGACAATGGCGAGTTGTACTGTATGTTACTTTTTTTTTTTTCTCGAAACGCTTACAAATTAAACTTTCAATCCATAAACATATATAAATCTACATATAAGTGTAATAAAAAATTTTAAAGCTTGTAAATACTCATATTTCTTAAATATTACCCTCAAAACTTTTCCGCCTCCCGGACTTTTCGCCTACTTCGCCAGGTTTGCAGGCGGAAAAGTATTGCGTGCGTGGCCGCATATCCCTGTAATCTATTTGAAAGTAGGCGAAAACAGGGCCCAGCGAAACTTGAACAGGCGGAAAGTCCTGTTAGATTTGGGGAAATCAACCTGACACCCCCCAAAAGATGCACTGAGATGGGGGTTAGCTATGGAACCCCCCGATTTGGCTTGCTTATGGTATTTGTTGTTTTTAAATGGGCTCAATAGCTGCTATATTGTGTTTTTCTATATGTGTTGCAGAATATTATTCTGGAGTTTTTGTTCCCTAAAATAAATTTGGGGTACTTGAAAATGGGGTCAGCATATATAAAAGTTGCTAAAGTTAAGTTGATAAAATTGTGACAAAACCACCTTCCGCAAGTACCTGCAATACAAAAAACACTTGGGGCACACTTGGGGACCCCCCCTGAGTCATTTTTGCTAGTTTTTATGTTTGTACCCCAACTTTATTTTTTTTTCGCACCCAAAATGAAAGTGCATTCTTTTGGGGTGTTATGAGGTCTTTTTATTTAATTTTTTGACACAGATTACCTTTGGGGGACTGTCTGAAGGCTGCACGGGTGTTCCCGAAACGTTGCACCCCAAAACCTCAATTCTGTACTTTTTTCCGCCACCTATTCATAGGCGATACTTTTCCGCCATGCAAACCAAGCGAAGTAGGCGGAAGGTCCGGGAGGCAGAAAAGTATCGTGGGTGTCATGCTGCAGCACAATATAAATACAATTGTTGGCTTTTTGTTTCCTCACTACCTTTCAAAGGACAAAATGGAGGATAGAGGTTTATATAGGGTGTGTGAGGTAGGCATCAGGAGACTTTGGAGGGACGAGTGACTTTGATTAAACTCGACAGAACAGTAAATTAAAGTCGCATTCCGGTTGGTCCAAAAAAACCGCATATTTCATGATCTGTATTCTTGCAAGAACATGCACGCGAGAACACAATTTGGCGAAAAAATCGCATCCCATTACATCGCACGAGTTGTAGGGGAAACTCGAACAAAGCAAATGTGCGAGAATGTGCGAGTTTAGAAATGACTAAAAACTCGAACTCTATTACATCCCGCCCTAGATGTCATATTGAAGAAATTGATGCTAGCAAGAACTAGAAAGCACATTCAAGAATATCTGAACTCTGTAAATAGATAAATAGAACACATCAGTGTATCATCTATCCAAAGCCTTCACCAGCTCATTATACTGCAGCCTCCATCAGTATTGCCCTGCAATGCACATGCTACCTTCTCATCTAAGGGTTTGTTGATGGTGGCAGCCTGTGATTTTGACTATCGGACAATGGGCATTTTGTGAAGACAGTAAACTATGTTACTGTCATATACAAAAAATAGAGGAATAGTAGTGACTCGCGACCCAAGACCGCTGCCAAGTCCTATCTCAGGTTCACCCTTACCTAAATGCAAAACTTTATAAAACCGGAGATAGTGTTAATAGCGCAGTCTCTATGAACAGATATGTGAGGTGTCCACCTCTCTCTTGAAAAGATTTCTTCACATCTACTTCACTCCAATATGGGATATTTCCTTTTTCACATAAAATGGATCGAACTCACCATATCATATATAATACCATTCACTGATGGTAGACCAAGGAAAGTGAACTTTACAACAGGCGGTATATTTCTTTTTTAGAATGCCCCCATGTGTTTTTTTCTGACGTTTTTCCATCTAGTTGGAGGAATATCCCTGGTGATTCCCAAGCACACAGGGATGTTCTCATAAACCATATTGCGGACATATCATTGCCAAATATATTTTGTGTGGATAAACGTTTTGGAATTAAAAGCCTTTTTTTTACAAAAAGTTTGGCTTGTCCCAATTTTCCATGGAAAGCTGTCTTTAAAAAGAAACACATGTGTATGAACCAAGGGGGATAAACGGTGAATGTCTGGCCTGATACCCTTAGAAGTATGATATGTTTGAAGAGAGAGAAAGTATAAAAGAAACCTTTCAGTGAACGGTATTATATATGATATGGTGAGTTGGATCCATTATATGTGAGAAAGGAAATATCCCATATTGGAGTGAGGTAGACGTGAAGAAATCTTTTCAAGATAGAGGTGGACACCTCACATATCTGTTCATAGAGACAGCACTATTGACACTATCTCCTGTTGTATATGTTACTGCCATGCAACATTTCTCATGCTATATTATTGTATTTAGGCTTATATATATATATATATATATATTTATATATATATATTTAGAATCTAAGGTGGTCCCGCACTGATTAAGTAGTAGCAATCTTAAATCTGAGGATAATGTATACGTTTAATATATGTATATTATTACTATTGAACCTATACAACTCCAATAGTTGAAAAATATTTCAAATTTCTGGAGGTGCCCCCAGACATAGTTGTTTGAACTATATATGTATCAACAAAAAGGGCAGAGGGAAAAGAAGAAGGGAAAAGCAACTTTTCTTGGTCTGGTGCACTGATAGGCTTAAATATAGATTGATCTAGTCACCTCAGAAAAATAACTAAAATACAACTTTTATTAAGCATTTATTAAAAATATATAATAGTGTGATCAGATAAAGGGCAAAATATAAAATGAGTAAAGTAAAGTAAAGAAAAGTAGGATATATTGAAAATAAGTGGTTTAAAACTAGGGGTGTGCACCGGCCACTTTTCGTGTTTTGTGTTTTGGTTTTGGATCTGGATCTTTCTTCGTGTTTTGGATCTGGATTGGTTTTGCCAAAACCACCCTTCCGTGTTTTGGGTTCTGGGTTTTGTGTTTTGGATCTGTATTTTTTTTTAAAAAAGCATAAAAACAGCTAAAATCACAGAATTTGTAGGTTTTTCTGCTCCTATGCTATTATTAACCTCAATAACCTTAATTTCCACTCATTTCCAGTCTATTCTGAACACCTCACACCTCACAATAGTGTTTTTATGTCCAAAACGTTGCACCGAGGTAGCTGGATGACTATGCTAAGCGACACGAGTGGGCGGCACAAACACGTGACCCATCTAGGCGTGAAACTGCAGTGGCAGACAGGATGGCAGTTTGAAAAACTAGGCCCCAAACTGTACATAATGCAAAGAAAAAAAAGAGGTGCAAGATGGAATTGTCCTTGGGCCCTCCCACCCACCCTTATGTTGTATAAACAGGACATGCACACTTTAACAAACCAATCATTTCAGCGCCAGGGTCTGCCACACAACTGTGGCTGAAATGATTGGTTCGTTTGGGCCCCCACAAAACAAGCTGGCAATTAATGTGTCCCTGCACAAACTGGCTCTATGGAGGCAAGATGTCATCCTCATCCTCCTCATCCACCGATTCCTCACCCTCTTCAGTGTGTACATCCTCATCCTCACAAAGTATTAACTCGTCCCCACTTGAATCCACCACCACAGGTCCCTCTGTACCTTCTGGAGGCTGGTCTCCCTGGAAGAGCTGATAATTCATTTTGATGAACATCATCTTCTCCACATTCTGTGGAAGCAACCTCCTACGCCTTTCGCTGACAAGGTTCCCGGCTGCACTAAACACTCTTTCGGAGTACACACTGGAGGGGGGGCAACTCAGGTAAAATAGAGCCAGTTTGTACAGGGGCCTCCAAATTGCCTCTTTTTCCTGCCAGTACAGGTATGGACTGTCTGCCATGCCTACTTGGATGCTGTCACCGATGTAATCCTCCACCATTCTGTCAATGGTGACAGTATCATATGCAGTGACAGTAGACATGTCAGAAATTGTTGCCAGGTCCTTCAGTCCGGACCAGATGTCCAAACTTGGTCCTGCCTGCCCTGCATCACCGCCAGCGGGTTGCTTAGGATACCTAAGTTTTTTCCTGGCAGCCCCAGTTGCAGGAGAAAATGAAGAAGGAGCCGTTGACGTGTCACGTTCCGCTTCAGCTGACAGTGTGTTCACCAGCAGGTCTTTGCACCTCTGCAGGCTTGTGTCGGCCAGAAAGAGAGACACCACATAGGCTTTAAACCTAGGATCGAGCACGGTGGCCAAAACGTAGTGGTCTGATTTCAACAGATTGACCACCCTGGAATCCTGGCAAAGCGAATGAAGGGCTTCATCCACAAGTCCCACATGCCGAGCGGAATCGCTCCGTCTTAGCTCCTCCTTCACTTTCTCCAGCTGCTTCTGCAAAAGCCTGATGAGGGGAATGACCTGACTCATGCTGGCAGTGTCTGAACTGACTTCACGTGTGGCAAGTTTGAAGGGCTGGAGAACCTTGCACAACACGGAAATCATTCTCCACTGCGCTTGAGTCAGGTGCATACCCCCTCCTTTGCCTATGTCATAGGTGGATGTATAGGCTTGTATGGCCTTTTGCTGCTCCTCCATCCTCTGAAGCATATAGAGGGTTGAGTTCCACCGCGTCACAACCTCTTGCTTCAGGTGATGGCGGGGCAGGTTCAAGAGTGTTTGCTGGCGCTCCAGTCTTCGGCACGCAGTCGCTGAATGGCGAAAGTGGCCAGAAATTTTTCGGGCCACCCAAAGCGTCTCCTGCACGCCCCTGTCGCTTTTCAGAAAATTCTGCACCACCAAGTTTATTGTGTGAGCAAAACATGGGACGTGCTGGAATTTGCCCAGATGTAATGCCCGCACAATATTGGTGGCGTTGTCAGATATCACAAATCCCCAGGAGAGTCTAAGTGGGGTAAGCCACTGGGCGATGATTTCCCTCAGTTTCTCTAAGAGGTTGTCGGCGGTGTGCCTCTTACTGAAACCGGTGATACACAGCGTAGCCTGCCTTGTAACGAGCTGGCATTTCTGAGATGCTGCTACTGGTGACGCTGCTGCTGTTGCTGCGTAAGGTGATACATCTACCCAGTGGGCTGTCACAGTCATATAGTCCTTAGTCTGCCCTGTTCCACTTGTCCACATGTCCGTGGTTAAGTGGACATTGTGTACAACGGCATTTTTCAGGACACTGAGGACACTTTTTCTGACGTTTCTGTACAGTCTCGGTATCGCCTGCCTAGTGAAGTGGAATCTAGACGGGATTTGGAACCGGGGACACACTACCTCCATCAATTGTCTAAATCCCACTGCACTAATGGCGGATACCGGACTCACGTCTAACACCAACATAGCAGTCAAGGCCTCAGTTATACGTTTTGCTTCAGGATGACTGCTGTCGTACTTCATCCTCCTCGCTAAGGACTGTTGGAGGGTCAATTGTTTAGTAAAAGTAGTGGTGTTCCTACTTCCTCTCTGGGATGATGAACGACTCCCAGCAGCAGCAACAGCAGCAGCGGCAGCAGTAGGCGTAGCAATGCAGGATCCTCCGGAGGAATCCCGGATAGGAGAGTCAGTCATGCCAGTGACATGGCCTGCAGGACTACTTCCGATCCTAACTAAGGAGGAAATTGACGAGGAGGGAGTTGACGGTGTGGTTTGCAGGCGCTTGGATACAACAGGACAACGGGATTTAGGTGTCCCTGGACTGCTTACGGTCTGAGCCAAAGTTTCTGAACTTGACAGTAACTTTTTATGAACGCGCTGCAGGTGCCGTATAAGGGAGGATGTTCCTAGGTGGTTGACGTCCCTACCCCTACTTATTTCACCTTTACATATGGTACATATGGCAAGACAGTTGTTGTCCGGATTTGGATAGAAATATTGCCAGACCAAAGAGGTGGAATGTTTGGTCTTCTGCCCAGGCATGACCGTGATGGACTTTTTCATCCCACGGACAACAACTGTCTCCCCCGGAGCCTGATTTAAACAAACCACATCACCATCAGAATCCTCCTCGCCAACTTCCTCCTCAGCGCCAGCTACACCAGTATCCTCATCCTGTTGTACTTCAACAGTGACATCTTCAATTTGCATATCAGCAAGTGGACTGTGGGTGCTCCTTTCAGCACTTGCAGGGGGCGTGCAAATGGTGGAAAGAGCCACCTCTTCCCGTCCAGTGCTGGGAAGGTCAGGCATCGCAACCACCACCACACTTGGACTCTCCTTGGGGATTTGTGATATCTTCTTAGAAAGCACAGTTCTTCGCTGTGCTTTTGCCAGCTTAACTCTTTTGATTTTTTTAGTGGGAGGAGGGCTTCCATCGTCATGTGAAGCTGAACCACTAGTCATGAACATACTAGGGATCGACCTTAGCCGTTCCTTGCCACTCCGTGTCGTAAATGGCATATTGGCAAGTTTACGTTTCTCTTCAGCTGATTTAAATGTCTTTTTCAAGGTCATTTTCCTGAACTTTGCCATTTGGGATTGTATGTGCCCTCTACTATGACATTGGGCATCGGCCTTGGCAGACGACGTTGATGGCATGTTATCGTCTATGTCATGACTAGTGGCAGCAGCTTCAGCACTAGGAGGAAGTGGTTCTTGATCTTTCTCAATTTTATTTTTATCGGAGAAAGTTTGGTCCTCCATTTATGTTATATCGATTTGATATATACGTGCGGCTAAACACAGAAAATAATTTTTTTTTGGGTTTGGACTGGAGTGTACTTTGTGGGTTACAGCACCCTTTAACGGTCAAGCCAGCCGGCCCTTTACTTATGACACAGGCGCACGCTTGGCACTACTTTGTTGATGCACGTGCGGCTACTGCGCACACAATTCACAAACACAGAAAATCATTTTTTTTTTGGTTTGGACTGGAGTGTACTTTGGGGGTTACAGCACCCTTTAACGGTCAAGCCAGCCGGCCCTTTACTTATGACACAGGCGCACGCTTGGCACTACTTTGTTGATGCACGTGCGGCTACTGCGCACACAATTCACAAACACAGAAAATAATTTTTTTTTTGGTTTGGACTGGAGTGTACTTTCGGGGGTTACAGCACCCTTAACGGTCAAGCCAGCCGGCCCTTTACTTATGACACAGGCGCACGCTTGGCACTACTTTGTTGATGCACGTGCGGCTACTGCGCACACAATTCACAAACACAGAAAATAATTTTTTTTTGGTTTGGACTGGAGTGTACTTTCGGGGGTTACAGCACCCTTTAACGGTCAAGCCAGCCGGCCCTTTACTTATGACACAGGCGCACGCTTGGCACTACTTTGTTGATGCACGTGCGGCTACTGCGCACACAATTCACAAACACAGAAAATAATTTTTTTTTTGGTTTGGACTGGAGTGTACTTTCGGGGGATACAGCACCCTTAACGGTCAAGCCAGCCGGCCCTTTACTTATGACACAGGTGCACGCTTGGCACTACTGTGTTGATGCACGTGCGGCTACTGCGCACACAATTCACAAACACAGAAAATAATTTTTTTTTTGGTTTGGACTGGAGTGTACTTTCGGGGGTTACAGCACCCTTAACGGTCAAGCCAGCCGGCCCTTTACTTATGACACAGGCGCACGCTTGGCACTACTTTGTTGATGCACGTGCGGCTACTGCGCACACAATTCACAAACACAGAAAATAATTTTTTTTTTGGTTTGGACTGGAGTGTACTTTCGGGGGTTACAGCACCCTTAACGGTCAAGCCAGCCGGCCCTTTACTTATGACACAGGCGCACGCTTGGCACTACTTTGTCGATGCACGTGCGGCTACTGCGCACACAATTCACAAACACAGAAAATAATTTTTTTTTGGTTTGGACTGGAGTGTACTTTCGGGGGTTACAGCACCCTTAACGGTCAAGCCAGCCGGCCCTTTACTTATGACACAGGCGCACGCTTGGCACTACTGTGTTGATGCACGTGCGGCTACTGCGCACACAATTCACAAACACAGAAAATAATTTTTTTTTTGGTTTGGACTGGAGTGTACTTTCGGGGGTTACAGCACCCTTAACGGTCAAGCCAGCCGGCCCTTTACTTATGACACAGGCGCACGCTTGGCACTACTTTGTTGATGCACGTGCGGCTACTGCGCACACAATTCACAAACACAGAAAATAATTTTTTTTTTGGTTTGGACTGGAGTGTACTTTGGGGGTTACAGCACCCTTTAACGGTCAAGCCAGCCGGCCCTTTACTTATGACACAGGCGCACGCTTGGCACTACTTTGTTGATGCACGTGCGGCTACTGCGCACACAATTCACAAACACAGAAAATATATTATATTTTTAGCACTTGGGGGGAGCACCCCTGATGGACAGAGCACCCCCTGGACAACACTACAGCACCTCTTTAGGACTGGGACACTGCACAGGACTTTGGAGTGGACACAGCCCCTATGGAGAACTGACTGCACAACACAGTCCAGCCAGCCCCTATGGACTTTGAAGTAGTGGACACAGCCCCTATTAACAACAGCAGCACAGCACAACACAGCCAGCCCCTATGGACTTTGAAGTAGTGGACAACAGCAGCACTACACTACACTACACTACACAGCCCTAACTCCCACCCTCCCTCTTCACTGTCCACAGCCGAGTGAGAAAATGGCGCCGACGTGGGTACCTTATATAGGATCCAAAACCCGCGAGACTCGGAAGGCGGGAAGATGACGTTTTGCCTCGATTTCAGAATCCGAGTCAGGCGGGAAAAGTCGAGCCTGACTCGGATCGGACTCGGATCGGGGGGGCTCGGGGGGGTTCGGATTTCAGAAATCCGAACCCGCTCACCCCTATTTAAAACACCTCCTGCACCTGCCGGATTATACGTGTCCTATTATAAAGAATTACTATCGTAAATTCTATGTCTTGTCATACACTACATATATCTATCACTAATAGTGATAGAAATACACTGGTCTATGGTATGATATGATATCTATATAAGTATGTGTGCACAATACCCACTAGATATCCTAAACAGTACTGCCCATTTATATAGCTGTTAATAGTATGAATCGTTCCTCACAGGTAATAGCCTTGTACATATAGATATAGTAGGTATATATATATATTTTTTTTTTTTTAACTATTATGTCACCTCAATCAAGGCATATTAATACCATTGTCCAGATGACAAGAAGTGTTTATATTTTCAAAAGACACTCAGTATCTATAATATTCAGTAGTCACAAAACAAATAGTCCTGTTTGTATTTTAGTGGATACAATGTTTTATATCAATAGATATCAAGTGTCTAAATTATCATATGAAGATTCACAAATATTCTTTGTGAACACAATTATTTTTTATTTTTTTCCCTTCATATATATCATGACACTATCGGGGCCAAATGTGGCAGTATGAAGTTTATACGTATGAGGGTAACCGCACAGTAATCCCCCACACTTGTCAACACCTTAAAGTCATGGATAATCACCTTCTTTTGGGGAGCACAAGTTATCTGTATATATAAAGAGGAACAATATTAGGCAGAGAGTCACAGTCGCTCTTAATATCTGCTCTATTTATTCCACTAATATTTTAAGGATAACCAGAGGGGAGATTATCCATACAAGTGTGCATCTTTAGGTCGTATTAGTATTCCGCAACATAGCCGACAATTATATGACAATAATGAAATGGTCAGTGCAATATTCCAGGTATTCTAATCACTATCACTATATACACATATACATATATATATATATATATATATATATATATATATTAGGGGTGTGCACCGGCCTCTTTTCGTGTTTTGTGTTTTGGTTTTGGATCTGGATTGGTTTTGCCAAAACCACCCTTTCCTGTTTTGGGTTCTGGGTTTGTGTTTTGGATCTGTATTTTTTTTTTAAAAAGCATAAAAACAGCTAAAATCACAGAATTTGTAGGTTTTTCTGCTCCTATGCTATTATTAACCTCAATAACCTTAATTTCCACTCATTTCCAGTCTATTCTGAACACCTCACACCTCACAATAGTGTTTTTATGTCCAAAAGGTTGCACCGAGGTAGCTGGATGACTATGCTAAGCGACACGAGTGGGCGGCACAAACACGTGACCCATCTAGGCGTGAAACTGCAGTGGCAGACAGGATGGCAGTTTGAAAAACTAGGCCCCAAACTGTACATAATGCAAAGAAAAAAAAGAGGTGCAAGATGGAATTGTCCTTGGGCCCTCCCACCCACCCTTATGTTGTATAAACAGGACATGCACACTTTAACAAACCAATCATTTCAGCGCCAGGGTCTGCCACACAACTGTGGCTGAAATGATTGGTTCGTTTGGGCCCCCACAAAACAAGCTGGCAATTAATCTGTCCCTGCACAAACTGGCTCTACGGAGGCAAGATGTCATCCTCATCCTCCTCATCCACCGATTCCTCACCCTCTTCAGTGTGTACATCCTCATCCTCACAGAGTATTAATTTGTCCCCGCTGGAACCACAGGTCCCTCTGTACGTTCTGGAGGCTGGTCTCCCTGGAAGAGTTGATAATTCATTTTATGAACATCATCTTCTCCACATTTTGTGGAAGCAACCTCCTACGCCTTTCGCTGACAAGGTTCCCGGCTGCACTAAACACTCTTTCGGAGTACACACTGGAGGGGGGGCAACTCAGGTAAAATAGAGCCAGTTTGTACAGGGACCTCCAAATTGCTTCTTTTTCCTGCAAGTACAGGTACGGACTGTCTGACATGCCTACTTGGATGCTGTCACCGATGTAATCCTTTAACAGACAGACGCACGCTTGTCGCTGCTGCTTTGAGGATGCAAGTGCGGCTACAGCCCACACAATTCACAAAGGCAGAAAAAAGAAGAAGAATATTTTTATTGTTTGTGTAGCACACTTTGAGGGTGTCACCACCCTTTAACAGACAGACGCACGCTGTCGCTGCTGCTTTAAGGATGCAGGTGCGGCTACAGCCCACACATTTCACAAAGACCGAAAAAAAAAGAACAATATTTTAATTGTTTGTGTAGCACACTTTGAGGGTGTCACCACCCTTTAACAGACAGACGCACGCTTGTCGCTGCTGCTTTAAGGATGCAGGTGCGGCTACAGCCCACACAATTCACAAAGACAGAAAAAAGAAGAAGAATATTTTTATTGTTTGTGTAGCACACTTTGAGGGTGTCACCACCCTTTAACAGACAGACGCACGCTTGTCGCTGCTGCTTTGAGGACAGTATCATATGCAGTGACAGTAGACTTGTCAGAAATTGTTGACACGTCCTTTAGTCCGAACCAGATGTCCAAACCAGCCCTTGACTTATGACACAGGCGCACGCTTGGCGCTGCTACTATGTTGATGCACGTGCGGCTACATCGCACACAAGTCACAAACACATTAAAAAAATAGTTTTTTATTTTTTGGAGCACTTTGAAGGTTACACCACCACCTTTAACAGACAGACGCATGCTTGTCGCTGCTGCTTTGAGGATGCAAGTGCGGCTACAGCCCACACAATTCACAAAGACAGAAAAAAAAAGAACAATATTTTTATTGTTTGTGTAGCACACTTAGAGGGTGTCACCACCCTTTAACACACAGATGCACGCTTGTCGCTGCTGCTTTGAGGATGCAAGTGCGGCTACAGCCCACACAATTCACAAAGACAGAAAAAAAAAGAACAATATTTTTATTGTTTGTGTAGCACACTTTGAGGGTGTCACCACCCTTTAACAGACAGATGCACGCTTGTTGCTGCTGCTTTGAGGACAGTATCATAAGCAGTGACAGTAGACTTGTCAGAAATTGTTGGCACGTCCTTCAGTCCGGACCAGATGTCCAAACCAGCCCTTGACTTATGACACAGGCACACGCTTGGCGCTGCTACTATGTTGATGCACATGCGGCTACATCGCACACAAGTCACAAACACATTAAAAAAATAGTTTTTTATTTTTTGGAGCACTTTGAGGGTTACACCACCCTTTAACAGACAGACGCACACTTGTCGCTGCTGCTTTGAGGATGCAAGTGCGGCTACAGCCCACACAATTCACAAAGACAGAAAAAAAAAGAACAATATTTTTATTGTTTGTGTAGCACACTTTGAGGGTGTCACCACCCTTTAACAGACAGACGCACGCTTGTCGCTGCTGCTTTAAGGATGCAGGTGCGGCTACAGCCCACACATTTCACAAAGACAGAAAAAAAAGGAACAATATTTTAATTGATTGTGTAGCACACTTTGAGGGTGTCACCACCCTTTAACAGACAGACGCACGCTTGTCGCTGCTGCTTTAAGGATGCAGGTGCGGCTACAGCCCACACATTTCACAAAGACCGAAAAAAAAAGAACAATATTTTTATTGTTTGTGTAGCACACTTTGAGGGTGTCACCACCCTTTAACAGACAGACGCACGCTTGTTGCTGCTGCTTTGAGGATGCAGGTGGAATCTAGACGGGATTTGGAACCGGGGACACACTGCCTCCATCAATTGTCTAAATCCCACTGCACTAATGGCGGATACCGGACGCACGTCTAACACCAACATAGCAGTCAAGGCCTCAGTTATACGTTTTGCTTCAGGATGCCTGCTGTCGTACTTCATCCTCATCGCTAGGGACTGTTGGAGGGTCAATTGTTTAGTAAAAGTAGTGATGTTCCTACTTCCTATCTGGGATGATGAACAACTCCCAGCAGCAGCAATAGCACTAGGAGGAAGTGGTTCTTGATCTTTCCCTATTTTATTTTTATCGGAGAAAGTTTGGTCCTCCATTTATGTTATATTGATATATACGTGCGGCTAAAGCGCACACAAACACAGAAAATATTTTTTTATTTTTGCTGGAGAGTAGTGCACTTTGTGGGTTACACCACCCTTTAAGAAATGAGCCAGCCAGCTCTTTACTTATGGGACACAGGCACACGCTTGGCGTGCTCCTTTGTTGATGCACGTGCAGCCACAGTGCACACAAGTCACAAACACAGAAAATATTTTTTTTTTTGGTTTGGAGTGTACTTTGGGGGTTACAGCACCCTTTAACGGTCAAGACAGCTGGCCCTTTACTTATGACACAGGCGCATGCTTGGCACTACTTTGTTGATGCACGTGCGGCTTCTGCGCACACAATTCACAAACACAGAAAATAATTTTTTTTTTGGTTTGGACTGGAGTGTACTTTGGGGGTTACAGCACCCTTTAACGGTCAAGCCAGCCGGCCCTTTACTTATGACACAGGCGCATGCTTGGCACTACTTTGTTGATGCACGTGCGGCTACTGTGCACACAATTCACAAACACAGAAAATAATTTTTTTTTTGGTTTGGACTGGAGTGTACTTTGGGGGTTACAGCACCCTTTAACGGTCAAGCCAGCCGGCCCTTTTCTTATGACACAGGCGCACGCTTGGCACTACTTTGTTGATGCACGTGCGGCTACTGCGCACACAATTCACAAACACAGAAAATAATTTTTTTTTGGTTTGGACTGGAGTGTACTTTGGGGGTTACAGCACCCTTTAACGGTCAAGCCAGCCGGCCCATTACTTATGACACAGGCGCACACTTGGCACTACTTTGTTGATGCACGAGCGGCTACTGCGCACACAATTCACAAACACAGAAAATAATTTTTTTTTGGTTTGGACTGGAGTGTACTTTGGGTGTTACAGCACCCTTTAACGGTCAAGCCAGCCGGCCCTTTACTTATGACACAGGCGCACGCTTGGCACTACTTTGTTGATGCACGTGAACCTACTGCGCACACAATTCACAAACACAGAAAATAATTTTTTTTTTGGTTTGGACTGGAGTGTACTTTGGGGGTTACAGCACCCTTTAACGGTCAAGCCAGCCGGCCCTTTACTTATGACACAGGCGCACGCTTGGCACTACTTTGTTGATGCACGTGCGGCTACTGCGCACACAATTCACAAACACAGAAAATATATATTTTTTTGGTTTGGACTGGAGTGTACTTTCGGGGTTACAGCACCCTTTAACGGTCAAGCCAGCCGGCCCTTTACTTATGACACAGGCGCACGCTTGGCACTACTTTGTTGATGCACGTGCGGCTACTGCGCACACAATTCACAAACACAGAAAATAATTTTTTGGGGGGTTTGGACTGGAGTGTACTTTGGGGGTTACAGCACCCTTTAACGGTCAAGCCAGCCGGCCCTTTACTTATGACACAGGCGCACGCTTGGCACTACTTTGTTGATGCACGTGCGGCTACTGCGCACACAATTCACAAACACAGAAAATAATTTTTTTTTTGGTTTGGACTGGAGTGTACTTTGGGGGTTACAGCACCCTTTAACGGTCAAGCCAGCTGGCCCTTTACTTATGACACAGGCACACGCTTGGCACTACTTTGTTGATGCACATGCGGCTACTGCGCACACAATTCACAAACACACAAAAAATATTATTTTTTTAGCACTTGGGGGGAGCACCCCTGATGGACAGAGCACCCCTGGACAACACTACAGCACCCCTTTAGGACTAGGACACTGCACAGGACTTTGGAGTGGACACAGCCCCTATGGAGAACTGACTGCACAACACAGTCCAGCCAGCCCCTATGGACTTTGAAGTAGAGGACAAAGCCCCTATTAACAACAGCAGCACAGCACAACACAGCCAGCCCCTATGGACTTTGAAGAAGTGGACAACAGCAGCACAGCGCAGCACAGCACAGCACAACACTACTCTGCACTACACTACACTACACTACACAGCCCAGTCAGCCCTAACTCCCACCCTCCCTCTTCACTGTCCACAGCCGAGTGAGAAAATGGCGCCGACGCGGGTACCTTATATAGGATCCAAAACCCGCGAGACTCAGAAGGCGGGATGATGACGTTTTGCCTCGATTTCAGATCCGAGTCAGGCGGGAAAAGTCGAGCCTGACTCGGATCGGCCTCGGATCGGGGGGGCTCGGGGGGGTTCGGATTTCAGAAATCTGAACCCGCTCACCCCTATATATATATATATATATATATATATATATATATATACATATATATTTACACATACATATATATATACATATATATTTACACATATATATATATATATATATATATATATACATACATATATACATACGTGTATATATATATATATATACATACATACATATATATATATATATATACATACATATATATATATATATACATATGTATATATATACATATATATATATACATACATATATAGTCGAGTAAGCCTGGCACTCAGGACAATAGATATGAAAAAACGGGTGCCATCCTAAAAAATGTATACATATAAACCTTCTGGCAAGGATTGCTCCCAGCACAATGACAAAGGAAGGCGGCACTCCAATGAATAAATCAAATCAATATGTATTAATAATGCGTCAACATAGTTATATCCATAAGACTTATGGATATAACTATGTTGATGCATTATTAATACATATTGATTTGATTTATTCATTGGAGTGCCGCCTTCCTTTGTCATTGTGCTGGGAGCAATCCTTGCCAGAACGTTTATATGTATACATATGCATATATATATATATATATATATATATATATACACACATACGTATATATGTACATACATATATATGTATATATATATATATATATATATATGTATGTATATTTATACATATTATATATATATTTTATTAAACCAGTGGACACTAACAGCTACTTACATTATAAAAGCGGACATGTAAGTAGCTGGAAGACTAATATTCCATTCTCACAGTTTTACAGAATCAAACGCAACTGTAGCACAGATCCTCTCTGTGAAGATTAAATTAAATTATATGCTGATAGATTTAGAGATCGTGATTACCCTGAAAAAATAATCAATGCGGCTATTACCAGATGTGCACATCTCAAAAGAGAAGAGATATTGGACGTCAGTAATCCTAAAATACAACAAAATATACAGAACAATCAAGTAGCCTTCATTACACAATATAACTGTGAGGAAAGAAGAATTAGAAATACTATCAAGAAACACTGGAACATATTGAAAATGGATCCATTACTAGAAGAAGTGATACCAGAGCAACCTATAATCACCTTCAGAAAATCCAGAAATCTCAAAGAAATCCTAGCACCAAGTTTATTACCAGAAAAAGCAATATCAAATACCTTAACAACAAAATGTGTGGGTGCCTATAAATGTGGCCTTTGTATTGTGTGTAAATACCTTCATCCAAATAGAAAAACTTTTTTTAATCATAATAACTCAAAACAATACCATATGAAACAATTCGTAAACTGTAACACCACCTCTGTGATCTATCTTATAGAATGTCCCTGCGGACTTAAATACGTAGGGAAAACAAAACGCCCATTAAAACTCTGAATACAGGAACATATCAGATATATTAAGAATAAATTAACTACCTATTCAGTTTCCAGACACTTCCTAACAAAGCATAACTCCTCAATAGATAATATGACTTTTAGAGCTATTGAACATGTTACCCCGGGTCCCCGGGGAGGTGATCTAGCTAGAAAACTATCTCAAAGGGAGATGTACTGGATATATGAGCTAAATACATTGTCTCCATACGGGCTGAACGAAAGCTATTAGATTGCTCGATTTTTATAAAGAGTTAGAGATCTCAGTAGATACAGGACATCATAATAAATACCTACGGCCATACCACACTGGAAGTGCCCAATCTCGTCTGATCTTGGAAGCTATACAGTGATGGGCCTGGCTAGTACTGGGATGGAAGACCACCCAAGAATACCAGGAGCAGTAGATAATGTAAGGTGAAAATCCATCGTATAAAGGAAGAGATCTGATCCTCTTTTAGGACAATCCCATGTAAAGCTTACTACAATGAATATTGCCCTGAAAAATGGAGAAAACGAGAGAAAAATTTGTAACCACCGAAATAAGTTTTAGGTGTTTTTATTTATTTATGTTTTAATTATTATATGTTGAGAACTTCCTGTATTAATATGATCCAAGGGTATATGTTTTTACACCTGGGTCCTTATGTTTGAATCTGTACTTATTGAATCTAAATTAAGTCATGGTACAAGTGATCAGTAAGGTATCTTCCAAATACTAAAAATATTCAAAGTTCGTATGGGCATCTATTAAGAAAACAATTATTTAAACCAAATATAAAAACAATTGTCGAATACGTTTTTTTCCTATATAAAAGACGTTTTTTTATTATGTAATTTTTTAATAGTCTCTATATTTTTTATTATTATTATTTATATATAAGATCGATTAATACACTTGATGGTTTGATTTTGTAGAAAATAATATTACTTTATGGGATAAAGGAAAACTAATATAAACACTGTGGACCTATAATAATATCTAGAGCGCATAATAGGCTAACCATGTTTTATACGAAAATAGTAGTTATCTCTGTGGAAAACTTTTTATGTATATTGTCACCATAGAAACGCAGTATTGAAAGACTCTATTCCCGGAGTTTGCGGGTCACATGCGTTTCATCCAACATGTGACTTCCGCCGATGACAAATAACACTTCCGGAAGTGCGTTCCATGTGCGTGCCACAGTGGGACCTCCATCCGGATTACTAAGAGCAAACGCCAGGAAGAGCAGAAAGATGTCTGCACACCAGGCATTCGGCCATGTTTGCTGAGACTCTATATTGAATCATATATAAACGGAACCTCCGGATAACTAACTTCCAGCTACGAACCAGATGATGCTGGAATTATTCAATTAATTAAACATAGTGTATACCACTATATAAATGGACCATGATGAGTTATGTCTCACAACTCCTGCTCCCCTTGAAGAAGTCTGAAAGAGACGAAATGCATTGGGACCTCCTCCACCCACCAGTATATGGACTAAGAAACAGACAGCCATTGGAGCTTCTGCACTAGCACTTTATTGGACTCTTTTTTTTCTGCTAAGTTTTATGGATTTTTTACTTAGCTAACTATATTGTCTACCTCCCTGTATATGTCATTATATATCTTGCATATCCCCCTTTTTTATAGATTCCATTTTGTTTTTTACCTTTTGTCCCCTATATTTAATAAAATATTTTTTTTATGTACACTTTATATTTATTAACTATATTTATTATATTAAGAGTTCATTTTTTTCACTTTAAAATAATATATATTTTTTATTTATTTATTTATTACCATATATCATCTATACACTTTTTTTACGTATATTTATATTGCATGGGTCACTTTCTGGAAATATTGGAATATCCACAATCGGAATATATCTTTCAATTGATCCTAAAAAATCTGGTACGCATATAAGATTTATTTTGTCATATGTTCAATATTTTTCTACTAAATATATTACACTATCAGGCGCCTTTTCCTCTCTTCCATTTTTTAGATTCACTCAGCTGTTGGCCTAATCAGCACCTTGGGGAAAAAGCTACCATCCCTTATCTGTTGGAGAAGTGTACTGCTATTTTTGAACTGCCTAAAAAAAGGACACTTTCTTTTCTTTTTGAACACTAATTGACTACTCAAAATAATATCAGGAAGCGCCAGTTCCTAGACTATCGTTTCTAATATATATATGTATATATATATATTTTTATGATTGTTCATTTATTTATTGCCCGATCACTGTGGCCAGCAGTGATCGGGCACATGGGGACGGGGAGGCGGAGCTGAGGCTGGAAAAGAGTGGGCAGCAGCCACGGCTACTGCGCTCCTACACAGTGATCACCTAGTGATCACTGTACGTGCCGAAGCTGCAGCGGGAGCTTCTCCCACTGGCGGCCTGGATGCAGAGCAGCAGCGGCGGCTACCAGAGCCACTGCTGCTGCGCTCACACACACAGTTATCACTATGTGATCACTGTAGTTCCGGAGCCACAGCTGGAGGGTGTCCCGCTGGTGGCCAGGATAGATAGCAGCAGTGGCGGCTACCAGAGCCGCCGCTACTGCTTTTTACTGAAGGGGGTGGACATGGCTGCCCGATCACTGCTGGCCACAGTGATCGGGTCACAGCAGCAGCACTGCTGCTTCTATGGGAGGGGGGCTGCCGGTGGTGCCCGATCACTGTGGCCAGTAGTAATCCGGACACGCTGGAGAGGCAGCCATTCTTGTAGAGGGACCAGAAGGTCCCTCTGATGTAGTCGGCTGCGGGAAGATTAGCTTCCCACAGCCGCCTAGTGGACATTTCTGACTGGTCGTATCAGATACGACCATGTCAGGGAAAGCCCAGCCTACTGCGGTTGTATCTGATACGACCGTGCCAGGCAAGTGGTTAAGGACCCTACACACTAGATGATTTTTCTAATGATTTGCCCAATTCTGATGCATCAGAATGACAAATGGTTAAAATCATCCAGTGTGTACGCACTATATCGTGCCATGCAGGCTCCCATGGGGTCGTCAGCCGCATCGTTAGATTTTCCTACATGCAGTCCAACAATGCAGCTTATGGCTCCATGCTTCAGGATGCGACAGAGGCAGACCTATTGGGCAGTCAGGTACCAGATTGTCCAGTGTGTACAGGCCATCAGATAGAGTATGTTGGCCCATCGACAGTTTGTGACAGTTGCAGTCCATTAATGACAGTTGCAGTCAGTTGGTAACAGTGAGAGTCAGGGTAGGACAGGTTTATTAGTGACACTGGGGGAGATGTACTATTCTCTAGAAAGTGATAAATTGGAGAGTGATAAACTGCCAGCCACTCAGCTCCTAACTGTCATCTCACATGCTCTGTTGGAAAAATGACAGTTAGGAGCTAATTGGTTGGTCTCCACTTTATCACTTTCTATATCTTAGTACATTTGCCTCACTGTGTTTGATGGGCAGTGCCACCCACAGTGACAGTCTGTTGTGATTTTGGAGGGAATTGACTATAAGCCTTGAGGACTGGAATGTATAGTACTAGTCGTGGCCAAGGGTTAAGGATATGATGCAGTGTTTGGGCTGTAGGAACAGCCTTGAGGGCTGATTGTGGCCTTTATAGTCGTGGCCAAGGGACTGATGATGTGGAGCAGCCTTGGGGGCTGATTGTGGCCTTTATAGTTGTAGCCAAGGGACTGATGACATGAAGCAGCCTTTGGGCTGTTGCAGCAGCCTTGAGGGCGGATAGTGACCTGGGGCACCAGGACCATTGCACCTTTTGGGCTGATGAGACTCAGGTGAGTTATGCAAAAAGAACATGGGCTGCTACCAATGCCACTGAGATGACACTGGTGATGGTGTGCTTAATAGCGCACCTGGAATGCAGAGTTGCTACCAGTGTCACCAGGATTACACTGGCAATGGTGTGCTGAATTGTGCACCTGGAACACAGAGCTGCTACCAATGCCGCCAGGATGACACTGGTGACGGTATGTGCTAAATTGCACACCTGGAAAGTAGAGTAGCTACCAGTGCCGCCGGGTTGACACTGGCGATGGTGTGCTAGATTGCGCACCTGGAGCGCTAAATTGCAACTGGTGCCGCTGGGTTGACACAAGCCGCTGGTGGGCGACAGATGCATATTTATTATTTATTTATTAACAGTTTTTTATTTATTTAATGCTTCTGAGGTAGGAAGCGCACTGTGCTGTCCAGATGGTACAAGCAGCATGCATGGATGAGATGCAGGTGGAGCCGCCTGGATGAAATAAACGGCACCAACAAAACACAGCTTGACTGGCTCAGGAACTCAACTGCAGGAGACTGGAAACTGGAAGTACAAAAAACTGGCTATCAAAAATTTCAATCACTGGCATGGAGTGAAGGGCTTGCTGGAATTTAACAGAAACAGGGCCCAACCAGAGCAAGCCACCCTTAATGATGCACCTGTGCTGTGCACAGACAGGAGAATCACTTAGCATGCACCTGACACTGCACACAGACAGGCAGTAATTAATGCAGTGCCTCAAGCTGGAATTGGCAAACAACATGATCTGCTTAACCACAGATCCTGACACAGGACCTGATTCAGACCCACCCGCAAGCAGCCGCTCGCTCGTACACGGCACGAGCTAGAATATGGTAATCAATGCATTCACCCGTGCAGTCGCCCGCAACCAAAATTACGCCCCAAAATGTACAATGCTCCTCCAATAGCTAGCAAGCGATATAAGTTAGCAAACTAGCCACTCGATTTTTTTTGTTGTTGTGATGTTTGCGCTCGCAGGTTATTTTTTAGCAGCAAAAATGTCACGTTTCGATTGTCTATCTGTTTATCACACAGCATTTGTTAATCGATTGATGTCAATTATTTAATTGATTAACTTAAGTGTTGGGCAAATGTTGGCTTTGTTCCCTTTTTTATTATGTCAATAAACTTTATTGTTCAAATGTCATTTTCTTTGTTTTTTTTTTTAGTTTAACCCTTCATTGTTTTTTTTGGGTGGTTTTGGTTTTGATTTTTTTCACGTAAATGTTTTGATGTTACTAAGGGTATTTTTCAAATTGTTTTGTATTTCAATGTATGGTTAATTTTTGCCCTTAACTTTGCAATCGCACCTAAACGCATGGAGTCAATCATAACTCGCAATATTATGAAATATTAGTGTCACATGACTCATGCAGTATCCAATCGAAGTTAGCATATGTGATCTATTAAACTTAACTAGCCAATAATTTTTTTGTTTTTGTTTGCATGTATAAATTGGATCTACTGTTAAAATCGTCATTACCATCATGAGAGCGGCAGCATTCACACACCGTGAGCTGTCCATCTTGGTACAGATTATGGACCAGCACATTGGCACTCTAGCCCCCCTGACCCAACAGAATGAAAAGAGAGGCATATGCAGAGGTGTTGCAGCGTATGCGTATGTTGAGGTACAGGAGGACCATTGCCCAGCTTGAAAGGCGTTGGTTTGATTTGCGGCGCCCCTCACCTGCCCTTCTGGCTTCTTTGCGGCTGCGTATTAGACAGTGTAAGTATGAGTTATTGAAATTAATAAATTTTCACCAAATTATTATGGGTTTTTAAAAAAAAATTTTATTTTGTTTATACAATTTACTGTATAGTAAATATGATATTAACCAGTAATGTATGTTGCAACTATTGTACAGTGTGGGCCTATTATGTACAGTATGTCACCAAATTAGTTTTGACTTCAGCAAAAAATGCATACTTACAGAGTATGTTAAATTCATGTATAAAAACATAGCAAACAATTAAAGAACCAAATTTAATCAAAAAATATACTTCACTTACGACAAGAGCGGATATGGAGATCGAGGATAAGAGCAGCCCGACTTCACAATCGTGGGCCCATACAGCAAAGCCCCTCCCCTGCCCACTCCTCCCATATGTCTATTCCCTTCCCTGCCCACTCCTCCCAAATTACCCCCCCTAGTTCAATCCTCCCAAATTACCCCTCCCTCCCTAGAACACTCCTCCCAAATTTCCCCTCCCTCCTCTGCCCACTCCTCTCAAATGTCTTTTCCCTCCCCTTCCCACTTCTCATATCCTTCCCCCCAAACAGACCCTCACTTGGCACTGGATCCAGCATTTGAAAGGAATGAAGGTAATATTTACTAAACGGTTTGTTTTTAAAAAAATTTAAAATAACGTTTTTGTTATAACTATCATGTATGTGTGTAGGGCTACATGGTAATGTTGTTAAGGATGAGCATATAATATTCCAAATTGGTGGCATTGTTGACATAACCACAAGTGTGCTTTTTAAAACATAATAACGTGTACACTAATATTGTGGGTATTTCTTCATGTTGTGGTAATTTAAATTGGACACTAGTACAGGATGTTTTTTTTTTCTTTTGGCCTATGCCTACACTGTTTTGAAGTGACAAAACTAAATAAATAAACATAGAAGCCAAACTTGTCTTTGGTGCTTGTTGAAGCATACTTGAGGTGTCACCATGTTAAATATAGGCCAGAAAACGAAATTTTGTGAAATGTATCCACATTATAAAAAAGCAAAGTTATTTGTTGTTGCCTTTACCTATTTTTTTTTTTTTTTTTAAATTTGACCGTCCACATCATATGCTCACTACTAATAGATTTTGGTTTGGGAAATTCATAAGTACTAATTTATGGTCAACATTCTCCTCTCAAATTATAAACTTGCATTTTAGGTGTGAATTTACACACAGATAAGTAGTACCCATTGTGTTTTTTTGCACTTACTGGTGTTATTTTTACTTTAGTATTTGCATTAAAACAGAAATATGCAGTTTTAGTATATTAATTCAGACAACAAAGTAGCCAACTGTGAGCTGTGCCATGCCACTGGCCAACACATGCCTTGTGTCGCTGTTACTGTTGTGAAATTTAGCCTTATTAACACTTGTATATCTCTTGTACGAGGGTTGTCCAATAAGTAAATGCCTAACTGCTCATAACTCTGAAATAATATGCAACATTTATTTGAAACTTTGTCAGTTTGTAGTTTAATATGTCTGCAAACTACTGTATATATGAATTTTTGTTTAGGTAGTCCAAGAAATACCATGGAATCCAAGATGAAACAAAGAGCTGTCATTGAATTTCTGGAAAAAGAAGGCTGCAGTGCAACAGAAATCCACAGACGACTGAAAAAAGTGTACGTTGAGCATACAATTGACTATAGCAATGTCAGAAGGTGGCTGAATCATTTTTAATCAGGAGAATCGTCCATGTGTGACACACCTCGTGGTGGCAGACCATCAACTGCAGTGACAGCAGAGAACAGACACCAAGTCGATGCCATGATTCAGAAAGACCATTGTGTGACCATCAAAGATATCAGTGATGAACTTGAATGTAGCCATGGTACTGTAAAAACACTAATCAATGATTTGGGATATTGTAAAGTGTGTGCTAAATGGATTCCAAAGCAATTAACCAGGGATCATAAGGCCAGAGGGAGGAAGTGTGCAATGACATTTTGACCAACTTTGAAGCCAACCCTGAGACGTTTTTGGAAAATGTCCTTACAGGAGATGAGACCAGGGTATTCCTAGGCCAAGAAAGTTTAAATCACAGTAATCCATAAACAAAGCCATGGCCACATTCTTCTGGGATTGCTGAGGTGTTATTCTCATCAATTACTTGGAACCAAACGAATCAATCAACAGTGATCAATACATTATTACACTTAAGAAGCTGAAAGAAGCCATCAGCAAAAAAAGATCAACAATTTCACTGTCAAATGTCATCTTACACCACGACAATCCCAGACCTCACACTTCAATGGCAACATCTGCTACCATTGCCAAAGTGGGGTGGGAAATAATGCCACATCCACCATACAGTCATGATTTGGTCCCTTCTGACTTTCATCTGTTTGGCCCTCTCAAATACTGTCTCCGGGGTCAACATTTTGAAGACATACAGGTTGGTAAAAACGCCATACGTTCCTGGGTCAAACACCAACCACTGGAATTTTTACAAAGTGGATTCACAGCTTGGGTTGAGAGGTTGAGAAAATGTTTGAGGGCAGATGGTGAATTTTTTGAGTAGAGTCATTCTGTTACTAAGACTTCAAAGTATTTTACTGCAAATTTTCAAATCTGTATCTATAATAAAATTTGAGTTGTGAGCATTTAGGCATTACTTTTTGAACAACCCTCGTATAATAACTACCATATAGTGCCCTATCCTCTCTTACCTGGCCCTTTATCATGAGCCAATGGGATTTTCTGTAATTGCCTTATTTTATGTCATCTAATTTTAATTTTGCAAGGGAGGCCACAAATGCAGATTGTGCCCCTGATACGCAATTTTTTTATTTTAAACTCTGTGTATGTTCCCATGAATTTTATGTGTAGTAGTATGTTTTTTAAATATGTAAACTAGCATCAATACATTTGTATTTTTTTTAATTTAAAATTGCTTTCATATATGTAATTTGTAAATGTTTTTTGTGTTTGTATTGAACCAAAATTTAGTTGACCTTCTTTTGCTAACACAGAACTACATTGTGCTGCAACACCTGGCACAGTTTCACAAATTTAATGTGGCCCATCTTTTGTTATGCATGTACAGATGTGTACTTTCAGCTAGAGGTCAGCTTAGTGGCCACTGATATTTTTGGGGGGAGTTTTGTATCTAATACTTTGTCCAAATTTATGTCCCAAAAATGTAATTTTGTTACATTACCAACAGATCCCTAGATGTTGTCGGACAGGCTGATAGAGGAGTTTGAAGAGGCACGCTTCTATTTAGGCCGGCTGGATGGCTGCTTCAGCAATATCATATCATTGTTGCGCAACAATTGAGGGTTCCATTTTTTACTGTTGGTATTCAAATGTACCTTATTTTGGTAGTACAATTAAGTTGTTTTCAACCACAGAGTCATTATTGTGAACCAAGGTCTGCACCTCATTTTGTATGTTTTGCAGGGTAATCAAATTTTTAGGGTAATATTTAACTTATTGACATCCATTGTCATTTGAATGGGCAACTAACACCACATTTTTACTGGTTGTGAAAAATACCTAGGGCTGTTTTTATAATTTTATTTTACAATAGTTTACAATTGCTGAGATTTTAAAGGCCAAACTTAAAAAAACCACAAACCCACAAAAAACTCACATTAGCCTTACTACCCATATCTAGCATATGTTCAGAAGGCATTTTGTGTGAGGATCTGTGTTTGTTGTGGACCCGGGATGGAAACAGGAGCAGACACCGGAACAGATTTAA
>JAUIMM010000596.1:1055000-1200000 GCA_031769625.1 Taudactylus pleione | reverse complement strand
AAAAGGACATCTAGGATAGGCATTTTTAATTGGGTTGGAGAATTATCGGGAGAGCACATCGATGCGAAGTCTGCGAGTTTCAAGAAACAAACTCGCTACTCGCAATTCACACCTAATTGGATTGACCCCTATGTGTCTTGCTACATTGCTCGTTAGGTCAACTTCCTCTGTACCAATCAGTATTTTAAAAAGCAAAGCTATAAAATTTCCCATTTTTTATGTTTCTTAAATCTTCTCTCCTGACATAAATATTCCTGAAGCCAACGCTTTCTAGTGTGCAGAGATCGGCAGAAGTGCATTTACCAGTTTAACCATTTAGGTTTCTCCTTTAAATGCCGCAAACTTAGTACATGTGCCCCCAGCTTAAGGTAACATGGGGGAGTGACTGTCCCTACCTGCTATAAGAGTTAAGGTAAGTAGCTGAGACAGTAGAAGGTGGCCAAAAAGTGTAATTTGCATTTGGAAAAGAAACCTTTTTACACAGCACTGTTTAAAGAGCATGTATTACACAACATTTGGAGAATAGAGTCATAGGGGCTCTATTTACTACAATCCGCATATTGAATGCAGATTGTAGTGTGATATAAACGACTGAATTCGCGTTGTGAATTCAGGCAATATCACAGGGATTTACTACAAATCCCTTGCAGGGACAGAGCTTGCGATAATGCTCTGTCCCTGCGAATCCCCTCCGCACACTAGTCACGGCATTTTTGCAGTGACAAAGTGTCCGCGCATGCACCAACCGGCCGCCGCTGCTACCCCCGGCACTAAGCCCCGCCCCCGTCATTAAGCCCCACCCCCACAATCGTGGACCCCCCCCCCTCCCTTAATAGCACTTACCTGCAGTCATCGGTGCTCCGGTGATGTCTTCCATGCCTCCGGTCAGCTGATATCCCATACTGGGACCCGATCACCTGATGACCGGGCCGCAGTGCACCATGGGAGACCAGCTGACCGGAGGGAGAACATCACCGGAGCCCTGACCACCGGTCCCTGGAGTCAGGTAAGTAAAAAAATGTTTCAATTTTTTTTTTTTAGCAGAGATCAGCTTGCGGTCTGTTTGGACCACACAGCTGATCACTAGGACCGGCTCCGGGCTCTGCTCTGCCCGTTAGAGCAGAGTAGGAGCCCAGTAACCGTGGGAGACCCTGGATAATGCCACCTCCAGGTGGCGTTATTATCACAGGGCTTTCCCCGATATTTTTTTACAATTTATTTTTAGTAACTTTGGTCGGATCACATTTCCCATTACAGTTATGGGAAATGCGATCTGATTACTAAAAATAAGTGATACTGGGGGTTGGAGTAGAATTTTACGAATTCTACTCCAATTGCCCTGTAATAACTACAGGTGAAACTAAACTAATCACTGTATTTTAGTAAAAATAATGTTAATAAATAGAGCCCATAGTAATTTAAGGGAGACACTTTAACAAGCACTAAGGATCACTGATAAACATTTCACCGTTTCAATTACTATTTACTTGTAGCCCAGATAAGAGGAATGGGGAAGGCTGAAACGTAAACAATAAGATCTGCATATGTTTATTGCCTTACACCATACACCTTATTAGCTTACTAACTTAACTATAAATAAAGACACAGACACCAGAGCTTGGCTAAAAAAGGTCACAGCTTTTATTTATAAATCAGAATTAATCAACCTAACCAGGGTGGCAAAGAGACGCTGCAAGCTCAGTTCTAGCTTTGATCTTGCTCAACCAAAAATTCTTTGAGGAACGACTAAACGTCCCCCCTCAAGATGTACTAACAATGTGAGAGTCTCACTTCCCTCCTGGGCCAATCCGAGGCGCTTACACAAAAGCGCCCGGGTCCCCCCGCGCAGAGAAGGACAAATTAGCCAGGGGCATTGAGGGCAAGTGCCCCCACAAAGTTTTCTTACGCCACTTAAAGCCACTGAGCTGCAGCGTACTCTCGCCAACGCCAGGCCCTAAGACTGGCCCACCACCCAAACAACTAGCCCAAAAAAGAAAACAAATCCCTCACAAAGAAACCAGTACCTAACTCATTCAAATGCACACCATCATGCCTAAAGAAACGCCCAATATCTCCTACCAAAAAGCCATGACTCACCACCAATCCTCCTATGGACTCAATATGCTTCGTCACCGCCACATTCGCCTTCTTACGTGCCCTTGCTAACGCACCATGCTTCCGCACTCCTCTCCATGTCAAACGAGGCATCATCTCAGACCACACGATTCGCACCAACGGCCAATGCAATCGCACCTTATCACAAACCTCTCGCAAACGTACAATCAATGACACACCCTTCATTTTACCTAAATCATTCCCTCCAATGTGCAACACCATATATTCTGGCACTCCACATTTGGCTATAGAGGAAGCAATCAAAGCCATGACCGACCCTACACGCAAACCTCTAACACCAAACCAACGCATCTGACATCTATCCACCGGCAAATTCACACTATGAGCTCTCACATGTTTTTCAGCCCAAAATATAAAGGAGTGGCCCACAAACCACACCTGACCATCTTCTGTTGTCCTGGCTGTAAAAAGATAGAAACCCTGACCGTGATAACCACACCAAACCCAATATCAAAACAACACAACATAAAAACACATGGTAACTAAATAGCAGGGATGCAAATGGGGAAAAACAGTAACCCGAGTGAAGGAGAAAAACTAAAATACCTACCCGGGAACCAAAGTGGGCCAGATCATGGCTACCGGGAGGAAAAACTAAAAAATTCCCTCACACCCCCAATTGTTGAACGCTAGCCGTTCAATGATTGGCAGGTAAACTAAGTTTTCAAGTTGTCGCCAGGTGCACACCTAAAGCTTATCGCAGCGCACATACTTCTTGTATGCCGATGAACGCCAACGCCCTACCGACTGATTGGAAGCAGGAGATGGTCCTGCTAACGCTGCGGCCGTAGCTGCACCAATGTGTACCATACTCTGTCGGATTGACACCTAACTCTACTAAACCCCGTTTAAAGACAGCGGCAAACTGAAATTTGGTGTGGGGTTTAAGGTCCGAATGAACCAACCACTGCGACCCTCCTTCTGGACGTAGAACCATATAACTCGAAGCTAAATGTACTGGACAGATTGTCACATCCCTATGTTGCTTCAGAGTTACCCATTTACCCCTGCCTTTTTGGTCCATTTTAGAGCGACGCAGTTTGCATAATACTGTCGCATCCCTAAAAACAATGTCTTTATACAACAGCCCAGATGACGTGGATGTCTTATTGACTGACACCAATTCACTCACTGTGAAAGCCCAAAAAATGCTACAGAAAAAGCAAGCCGGAAAAGGGAAACCTCAAATTCATTAGAGGCCACCTTCTCCATAACTGCTAACAGATTTGACAACAACTAAACGTCAATAGGTCGACGAGAGTCGGCTCGAGCGGGGAAATCCTTCGCCCATCCTTTTAAAGCTTTAACAGGAATGAAAGATTTGGTTGGATCGTACAGACCCTTCAATTTACAAAAGAAGGAGACACCCGCCAGAGTCGACCCCATGGAGGCCCTTGTTCTACCCTGCTGGTACTTTTCCCAAACAAATGAGGAAAGCACCTCCCTTGGGGACTTACCTAACATGTTCGGGAGCGCACCATGGGCATGCTAATCCCGCCAGGCGGCTGAGTACGTCCGTAGAGTGGATGGGGCCAACGATTGTAGAGCCAATCCTTCTAAGCCGGCCTGATGATCTGCCCCACAAATGACGGGCACACCAAACCAACATTAGAAGCCGACGGTACAAGCGCTCGAAACCGTGCAAATTGAAAGCGAGAGAGAGCATCAGCAATTTCGTTCACAACCCCCGGCACGTATCTGGCTCTAAATCTAACATTAGCTTCCAAGCAGCGCAATATTAAATGCCAGTAGTAAACGCAAAACCAAAGGAGAAGACGATCGCGGATTGTTGATGGCATGAACCACACCTAGATTGTCATACCAAAAAACTACATGGTGGTTACTAAGTCGCGCAGACCAAAGTTCCACCACTACGACAATCGGGGACAATCGGGAACAGCTCTAACAGCAACAAATTACTCGTCAAACCTTCTTGTCACCAATTTAGCGGCAATGGATCAGCGCACTATTCCCCATTGAAAAAGGCCCCAAAACCAGATGACCCTGCCGCATCAGTATACAGTTGCAACATGCTGTTAGATACTGGTAGTGAGGGCCAAATACGCTCACCATTGAAATGAACCAAAAATCTGGTCAAATACGAAGATCATCCTTTATCTCCTTTGATAAGCGAACATGCTGATGCGGCCTGACCACTCCGGCTGTGGCTCTCTCCAATTTCCTGCAGAATACTCTACCCATTAGAATTATTCGACAAGTAAAGTTAAAGGAACCTAACAGTGACTGAACCTTACTTAGCTTAACTGACTTTACCGCAAGACAGCCATCAATTTGTTCAAGTAACTTATCCACCTTGTCTCGGGGCAGCCTACAACAACCCGCAGCTGTATCTGTCTCAATTCCTAAATAGACTAAGCAAGAAACAGGACCTTCCGATTTTCATGCGCAACTGGTACTCCCAAGACTTGAAACAGAACCTGAGCCGAAAAAAGAAGATCAGAACAGATCACACTGTTTCCTGGACCTATAAAGAGAAAATCATCCAAATAGTGAGCCACACCCCTTTGTCCGGTCCTGGCCTGGACGCACCATTGTAAAAAGGAACTGAATTTCTCAAAATAGGCACAGGAAACAGTGCAGCCCATTGGCAAACATTTATCAATAAAATAACCTGAATCCAAACGAAAACCCATAAACTTCATAGCATCTGGATGCATTGGCTGATTCTATATCTAATTTTGCTAACAAAGCACCATAACCAAAACTAGGCACCAAATCCAATGTCTCATCAAATGACTGATAGACAACTCTACAGAAAATATCAGGGATAGCATCATTGACGGAACTACCAGGAGGATATGAAAGATGTTCAATTAAACGAAACTTTCCTGGCACTTTCCTGGGGACGACACCAACCGGAGATATACAGAGATCCTGCCAGGGAGGACATTTGAAAGGACCCTGCATCCTTCCCAGCAGAACCTCTTTTCCTGCTTTATCCTTTAATTCTTCAGGAAAATCTCTGGCGGAACGTAAATTACTAGAAGCCCTAACTATCAGCGGACCCTGAATAGTTAGTTTAAAACCAAACGTAAAACCATTCAATAAGAACACGGCATCTTCCTTACATGGATATAACTGAAGCCATCTGCCCAGCGAAACCAAACAGACAGGAGAGCTAGCCTTAACCAGATCCCTTGGAGCCATGTCCACGGTCTGTTGGAGCCCCTCCCGCCCCACGTGGACAGTCCTTGGCCGGATGTTCACCTCCGCAGAGACGACAGGAGTGGCGAAAACGACAGCCTGACCCACGCGTACAGCGTGTGTCATTGAAGGCGAAGCATTTTCCTCTTGCCCATCCCGTCGACCCTGATCTACCAGTCGCCGTGCCCCTACGGGGCTGCCCCGAATCCACAGGAGGCCGATGATTCTGAGAAACCTCTAACCATGCTTCAACGTCCTGTACCCCATATGGTATGATCATACAGCCATCATGTTTCTTTCTAAACTGCGAGTCATATTCTCGCCATGACAAGTTCCGAGACCTCACGAACATGTCCAATACCATTCACATGCTCCTGTGCTTGCATCTCTAGATAGCATGTAAACAGTTGTTAAAACCACAAAAAACGACTTCCGGTGGGCGGACCAAACGACCTGGCCGCACTTTTAATGGGCTCCCAAGCCGGCTCCATATAGCCGAGACATAGCGCCGCCGGAGAGACTCACTGCCTCACCTAAAGCCACCCTGAGGTCTCTAGGATAACGCGGGTAAGAGCGGCGCATGCCCCGGCCCCCCGCACTGCCCCACAACACCGGAGTACAGCCGCATTGGAAAAGCGGCACTGCCCGCGGCCGCCATCTTGGATCGCGGCCGGGCATAATTTCTCCCCTCCACACTTTCAGCAACAGCCACCGGAGCTATCATTGGACCCATAGGAACAAGCGGGACGCCTGGACACCGTTTCAGGGACGCCCCTCAGTTACAAGCTCCCCGCTGGCCACACATCACCCGCGGCCGCCATTTTTTGAGACCTGACTAAGCTGCTGCAGCAAGCGCTTACCTCCTTTCACAATCCTCTCTGTTTGCTGCTCACACCAGGGAGCAGGGTGGTGTAGCTGGGTCCTCATACTGTGATCTTGTCTTGTCTGGTCCAAAGATAGTGCTCACAAGCCATACTATAAGTTTTAATTTACAGACCCAGTGTCATATATATCCTGAACACCTGGGGCTCCCCTTAGTGGCTCCTGATTAAATCGCACATCACATCCCTATACCATGGAGAAGTTTGTGGCCAGACCACAGCGTGCACCTAAAGGTCAAACTACTAAAGGGAAAGACAAAAATGTAGCTCCATCATCATCTCCTGACTCTCCTACTTCACCTCCAGCTGACAATATTCTGGACGGAACCTCTAAATCGACTCAATTTAGTACCGCCTCAATAGCTAAAGCCCAAGAAATATCTGAGCTTCTTTCTCCCTTGCTTGACAAAAAACTGTCCGGCCTCAAAGAAGCTATAGACTTAAGGAACATGGTCGACGCTTTACGGAAGCAGAACAACGTATCTCCAATGTTGAAGATGAGCTAACAGAGGCACAAAGCGTAATACGTACACAGGAATCAGCGATCTCTGCTATGCAGGAAAAATTGGAAGACTTAGAGAATAGGAATCGCCGCAACAATTTAAGGTTAATAGGCCTACCGGAATCTGTTAAGCAAAGAGATCTCATGGATTTCGTCTCTAAATGGTTACCCTCTGAGCTCAATTGCTCGGCTTCTTCCAATACCCTCATCATAGAACGAGTTCACCGCATAGGCCCTGACCGTGCTTCTGACCAGAGAAGACCTAGGCCTGTCATAATGAAAATGTTGAACTACCTAGACAAAACTCGCATACTGGACGCCTACCGCAAATCAGAAGGCCTCACCTATCAGGGACACAAATTGTTGTTGTTTCAGGACTTCTCGTATCAAGTAGCAATGAAAAGAAGGGAATACTCTACTATTTGTAAAGCATTATTTGATCTGGGACTGAGATTTGCATTAATGTACCCTGCGAAGCTGAAAGTCCTACATAACGGCAAACAACACTTTTTCGATTCTCCATCGTCTGCAAAGACTTTCCTGGACTCTCTAACTGACCAAATCACTCCTCAAAATGATATCGTGACTTAAGAAGATACATTTAATTGTACAAATCCGTCTCCTATCGCAAACATGGAGAGTTTGTTATTGGAAATATATATCTTATGCTTGTTTTCAAGATTTCTGGTTATTTTAACAACTGCTAAACGTCAACGGCAGAATTGTCAAGATAATCTCTGGTTTGTTGTTTTCTCCCCTTCCTTTTACACATTTACCATTCCTCCTCTTTTATATCCCCTTTTTTATTTTCTTTTATTTCTTTTTTTCAATTATCGATACTTTTATACCTCACTGGGTTTAAATAGGCCCGTAGAGCCTTATTTTTTGGTTCTTAAAATTTTCAAAAATTGTAAGACTGCATTATGTTTGTTATATTCCATACATTATGGCAGGTCATGTTTTTGTTTTTGTTTTTGTGTTATGTGTATTTTTGTAATGGCACTTTCAAGGTTTTACTGCAGGCGCTCTCTGCATGCTGGGACTGAGAGCGTGATGGTCTATTTACGATGGTTCATTTTTTTGATCTACAGAACAGGTATAGGATAATACAATGTCTCACTCTATTGCTGATCTCACTAAAACACAAAAAAACATAAGATTTTTAACTTGGAACGTAGAGGGTTTAAACACCCCGATTAAATGGCGTAAAATACTACAACAACTTAAAAAATTTAAACCTGACATAGCAGTGCTACAGGAGACCCATTGGAGACAGGGTGACCCTAATACTCTTAGAGACTCATGGATAAAAGATTATACAGCTGCATCTTTCACATCTAAAAAAAGAGGGGTGCTGGTGATTTTCCATAAATCTTTAAAATACACAGTTGTAGACTCGATCCTGGACACCGAGGGCAGATTTCTTTTTCTTAAACTGAATTTAGAAGGTGAATTAATCACGCTTGTCACTTTGTACGCTCCCACAGGTCACAACAATGCATTCTTCTCCGATCTCTACGCCCGACTCCAGAATTGGGCAGAAGGCGCCCTCGTCATAGGAGGAGACTTCAACACTACTCTTTCTCCTAGTCTGGACAGAACGGGAGCATCCGGTGAGTGGCGGGGCAGCACATCTCCAACGCTACAACTACTAATTGAATCCCTCGCCCTAGTAGACCCATGGAGACACCTCCACCCCTTAGCACGTGATTACACGTTTTACTCCCACCCCCACCACTCCTCAGCTAGATTGGACTTCTGGCTGGTCTCAAGCTCATTAATTAATAGGATTCAAACATCTCATATAGAAAACATAGTCATCTCCGATCATGCGCCTACATGGTTCACGTTACAACTATCTACCCCCAAAACATCTTCCTTCAATTGGAGATTCCCCTCATACTTATTCACTTCTCCAGACTTCAAAAAATACTTAGAACAACAATTTCTTAATTATAATAATGATAATGCTTCTCATATTGGCGACATATCATTGTTCTGGGCCGCATCTAAACCAGTAGTGAGAGGGCATATTATGGGATATGTTTCCCATAAACGCCGTAAACTTAACACACGTTTCACGGAATTGAGTAACGCCCTATCACAATCGTATGCCATTATGCTGCAAAATAACAACACAGAGACACGGCGGAATTATTTGAATAACAAAAATTTATATGACACATTGTGCACTGAAAGAGCCCAATATTATCTAGATTTCCAGAAACATCGCTATTTCCGTTGGGGAAATAAAGCGGGCAAACTGCTAGCTAATATAGTGAGAAGTCAGAAAACATCCTCTCCCATTCTTTCTCTTAAAGGTCCCCTAGGATCATTACATACCAACGAGGACATTGCGGCCTCTTTCTTACAATATTACACAGACTTATACTCCGCACAGGATGATAACCCTGTTCTGGGGATGAACTTTTTGAAAGAGGCTAATCTACCTTCCCTCTCTGAAGAGGCCCGCGACTCCCTAACAACTCCTGTTTCGGAGTTGGAGGTTGCTCTAACTATCAAGTCCCTGGCCAACGGAAAGACACCCGGCCCAGATGGCCTTAGTGCCGAGTACTACAAAATATTAAATCCACTTGTAACCCCTCATTTAGTTTCCTTATTTAATTCAATATTGAAGGGAACCTCAACACCACCAGACTTTAACCAGGCCCGAATTATCCTTCTCTTGAAACCTGAGAAAGACCCTACGTTGACCCAATCATATAGGCCAATATCTCTGCTCAACCAGGACTTCAAAATCCTCACTGGTATTATCGCTCAACGTTTACAATTAGTATTGCCACATCTCATACACACCGCACAAACTGGGTTTATGAAAGGACGACACTCAGTGATCAACGTCCGACATTTGATTGCAGGATTAACTAAATCTCACCAAATGAGAAATAACCAAACGCTCCTTGTCAGCTGCGACGCTGACAAGGCCTTTGATAGGGTGTCGTGGAACCACCTACTGCGCATCTTCCAGCTACAAAATTTTGGTCCCGAATTTATTACATTATTCAAAACAATATACCACACCCCTATAGCATTCCTAACAGTTAACGGCCTGAATACTCCATCCCTTAGACTACATAGGGGAACCCGACAGGGTTGTCCCCTATCTCCTTTATTATTTAACCTGGCTATAGATCCTCTTATCCGCACCTTTTTGCTATGTCAACAATGGCAGGGAATAAATATCGGAAATAATACTTTGAAAGTCTCCGCGTATGCGGATGACTTATTACTGTATTTTGAGAACCCACATTCTGCCATACCTAAACTCCTTCATATCCTGAAAGACTTCCATATTATCTCTGGTTTTTTGATAAATTATAACAAAACAGAGGCCTTGGCCCTACACTCGGACGTCACAAAAAACTGGAAAAATTCTTTCCCATTTAAATGGGCCAAAACAACTCTAAAATACCTAGGCCTTAATATCCCGGCACATCCCTCCGCCCTATACTCAGTCAATTTCCCTGCTTTAATACAACGTACACTTTTAGATTTTAAAAAATGGAAACATCTCCCACTCTCATATCTCGGTAGATGTCAATTAATTAAAATGATATCTTTTCCTAGGATTTTATATCTTTTTCAGATGCTCCCCTTGCTTCCTTTAGAATCTGATTTAAAATTGATTAACAAAGCGATCAGCAAGTTCATTTGGGCGAACAAAAAACCCAGGATTTCATTATTCAAACTCAGACAACCACCTGCTTTAGGCGGAATTAATCTCCCTTGCTTAAAATCTTATGCTATTGCGTCAAAATACCGATACGCAATTGACTGGATTAGAGGAACAAATGGATTTGCTGACACGCTAATAGAGCAATCTTTTAGTGTTGAAATGCCATTAGCTAGTTTGCTACACACACGACCCTTGTCCTTTCCACCTCACGTAGTACAAAATCTACTACTACATACTACATGCTTGGCTTGGCGCCGAGCCAGAACTCAAATGAGAGTCCCTCCCAATGTCTCCTTGTTCCTCCCTATCGGCCATAACCCAGGGTTTGATGCTGGTTTTCTAACACAAACTTTCAAAACCTGGAACACACAGGGATTGCGTTACATATATCAATTATTGGATCTCTCCACAATGACTATTTACTCTCATAACCAAATACAGGAAAAATTTCCCTGTATCCAAATCCCTTTATTTTAGGGGTGAGCGGGTTCGGATTTCTGAAATCCGAACCCCCCCGAGCCCCCCCGATCCGAGTCCGATCCGAATCAGGCTCGACTTTTCCCGCCTGACTCGGATCTGAAATCGAGGCAAAACGTCATCATCCCGCCTTCCGAGTCTCGCGGGTTTTGGATCCTATATAAGGTACCCGCGTCAGCGCCATTTTCTCACTCGGCTGTGGACAGTGAAGAGGGAGGGTGGGAGTTAGGGCTGTGTAGTGTAGTGTAGTGTAGTGTAGTGCTGCTGTTGTCCACTACTTCAAAGTCCATAGGGGCTGGCTGTGTTGTGCTGTGCTGCTGTTGTTAATAGGGGCTGTGTCCACTACTTCAAAGTCCATAGGGGCTGGCTGGACTGTGTTGTGCAGTCAGTTCTCCATAGGGGCTGTGTCCACTCCAAAGTCCTGTGCAGTGTCCCAGTCCTAAAGGAGTGCTGTAGTGTTGTCCAGGGGGTGCTCTGTCCATCAGGGGTGCTCCCCCCAAGTGCTAAAAAAATAATATATTTTCTGTGTTTGTGAATTGTGTGCGCAGTAGCCGCACGTGCATCAACAAAGTAGTGCCAAGCGTGCGCCTGTGTCATAAGTAAAGGGCCGGCTGGCTTGACCGTTAAAGGGTGCTGTAACCCCCGAAAGTACACTCCAGTCCAAACCAAAAAAAAATTATTTTCTGTGTTTGTGAATTGTGTGCGCAGTAGCCGCACGTGCATCAACAAAGTAGTGCCAAGCGTGCGCCTGTGTCATAAGTAAAGGGCCGGCTGGCTTGACCGTTAAGGGTGCTGTAACCCCCGAAAGTACACTCCAGTCCAAACCAAAAAAAAAATTATTTTCTGTGTTTGTGAATTGTGTGCGCAGTAGCCGCACGTGCATCAACAAAGTAGTGCCAAGCGTGCGCCTGTGTCATAAGTAAAGGGCCGGCTGGCTTGACCGTTAAGGGTGCTGTAACCCCCGAAAGTACACTCCAGTCCAAACCAAAAAAAAAATTATTTTCTGTGTTTGTGAATTGTGTGCGCAGTAGCCGCACGTGCATCAACAAAGTAGTGCCAAGCGTGCGCCTGTGTCATAAGTAAAGGGCCGGCTGGCTTGACCGTTAAGGGTGCTGTAACCCCCGAAAGTACACTCCAGTCCAAACCTAAAAAAAAATTATTTTCTGTGTTTGTGAATTGTGTGCGCAGTAGCCGCACGTGCATCAACAAAGTAGTGCCAAGCGTGCGCCTGTGTCATAAGTAAAGGGCCGGCTGGCTTGACCGTTAAAGGGTGCTGTAACCCCCGAAAGTACACTCCAGTCCAAACCAAAAAAAAATAATTTTCTGTGTTTGTGAATTGTGTGCGCAGTAGCCGCACGTGCATCAACAAAGTAGTGCCAAGCGTGCGCCTGTGTCATAAGTAAAGGGCCGGCTGGCTTGACCGTTAAAGGGTGCTGTAACCCCCGAAAGTACACTCCAGTCCAAACCTAAAAAAAAATTATTTTCTGTGTTTGTGAATTGTGTGCGCAGTAGCCGCACGTGCATCAACAAAGTAGTGCCAAGCGTGCGCCTGTGTCATAAGTAAAGGGCCGGCTGGCTTGACCGTTAAGGGTGCTGTAACCCCCGAAAGTACACTCCAGTCCAAACCAAAAAAAAAATTATTTTCTGTGTTTGTGAATTGTGTGCACTGTGGCTGCACGTGCATCAACAAAGGAGCAGCGCCAAGCGTGCGCCTGTGTCCCATAAGTAAAGAGCCGGCTGGCTCATTTCTTAAAGGGTGGTGTAACCCACAAAGTGCACTACTCTCCAGCAAAAATAAAATAATATTTTCTGTGTTTGTGTGCGCTTTAGCCGCACGTATATATATCAATATAACATAAATGGAGGACCAAACTTTCTCCGATAAAAATAAAATAGGGAAAGATCAAGAACCTCTTCCTCCTAGTGCTGTTGCTGCTGCTGGGAGTTGTTCATCATCCCAGAGAGGAAGTAGGAACATCACTACTTTTACTAAACAATTGACCCTCCAACAGTCCCTAGCGATGAGGATGAAGTACGACAGCAGTCATCCTGAAGCAAAACGTATAACTGAGGCCTTGACTGCTATGTTGGTGTTAGACGTGCGTCCGGTATCCGACATTAGTGCAGTGGGATTTAGACAATTGATGGAGGTAGTGTGTCCTCGGTTCCAAATCCCGTCTAGATTCCACCTGCATCCTCAAAGCAGCAGCGACAAGCGTGCGTCTGTTTGTTAAAGGGTGGTGACACCCTCAAAGTGTTCTACACAAACAATTAAAATATTGTTCTTTTTTTTTCGGTCTTTGTGAAATGTGTGGGCTGTAGCCTCACCTGCATCCTTAAAGCAGCAGCGACAAGCGTGCGTCTGTCTGTTAAAGGGTGGTGACACCCTCAAAGTGTGCTACACAAACAATTAAAATATTGTTCTTTTTTCTGTCTTTGTGAATTGTGTGGGCTGTAGCCGCACCTGCATCCTTAAAGCAGCAGCGACAAGCGTGCGTCTGTCTGTTAAAGGGTGGTGACACCCTCAAAGTGTGCTACACAAACAATTAAAATATTGTTCTTTTTTCTGTCTTTGTGAATTGTGTGGGCTGTAGCCGCACCTGCATCCTTAAAGCAGCAGCGACAAGCGTGCGTCTGTCTGTTAAAGGGTGGTGACACCCTCAAAGTGTGCTACACAAACAATTAAAATATTGTTCTTTTTTTTTTGGTCTTTGTGAAATGTGTGGGCTGTAGCCGCACCTGCATCCTTAAAGCAGCAGCGACAAGCGTGCGTCTGTCTGTTAAAGGGTGGTGACACCCTCAAAGTGTTCTACACAAACAATTAAAATATTGTTCTTTTTTTTTCGGTCTTTGTGAAATGTGTGGGCTGTAGCTGCACCTGCATCCTTAAAGCAGCAGCGACAAGCGTGCGTCTGTCTGTTAAAGGGTGGTGTAACTCTCAAAGTGTTCCAAAAAATAAAAAACTATTTTTTTAATGTGTTTGTGACTTGTGTGCGATGTAGCCACACTTGCATCCTCAAAGCAGCAGCGACAAGCGTGCGTCTGTCTGTTAAAGGGTGGTGACACCCTCAAAGTGTGCTACAGAAACAATTAAAATATTGTTCTTTTTTTTTCTGTCTATGTGAATTGTGTGGGCTGTAGCCGCACCTGCATCCTTAAAGCAGCAGCGACAAGCGTGCGTCTGTCTGTTAAAGGGTGGTGACACCCTCAAAGTGTGCTACACAAACAATTAAAATATTGTTCTTTTTTTTTCGGTCTTTGTGAAATGTGTGGGCTGTAGCCGCACCTGCATCCTTAAAGCAGCAGCGACAAGCGTGCGTCTGTCTGTTAGAGGGTGGTGTAACCCTCAAAGTGTGCTCCACAAACAATAAAAATATTCTTTTTTTTTTTCTGTCTTTGTGAATTGTGTGGGCTGTAGCCGCACTTGAATCCTCAAAGCAGCAGCGACAAGCGTGCGTCTGTCTGTTAAAGGATTACATCGGTGACAGCATCCAAGTAGGCATGTCAGACAGTCCGTACCTATACTGGCAGGAAAAAGAAGCAATTTGGAGGTCCCTGTACAAACTGGCTCTATTTTACCTGAGTTGCCCCCCCTCCAGTGTGTACTCAGAAAGAGTGTTTAGTGCAGCCGGGAACCTTGTTAGCGAAAGGCGTAGGAGGTTGCTTCCACAAAATGTGGAGAAGATGATGTTCATAAAATGAATGATCAACTCTTCCAGGGAGACCAGCCTCCAGAACGTACAGAGGGACCTGTGGTTCCAGCAGGGACGAATTAATACTCTGTGAGGATGAGGATGTACATAACACTGAAGAGGGTGAGGAATCTGTGGATGAGGAGGATGAGGACGACTTCTTGCCTCCGTAGAGCCAGTTTGTGCAGGGACAGATTAATTGCCAGCTTGTTTTGTGGGGGCCCAAACGAACCAATCATTTCAGCCACAGTTGTGTGGCAGACCCTGGCGCTGAAATGATTGGTTTGTTAAAGTGTGCATGTCCTGTTTATACAACATAAGGGTGGGTGGGAGGGCCCAAGGACAATTCCATCTTGCACCTCTTTTTTTTCTTTGCATTATGTACAGTTTGGGGCCTAGTTTTTCAATGCCATCCTGTCTGCCACTGCAGTTTCACGCCTAGATGGGTCACGTGTTTGTGCCGCCCACTCGTGTCGCTTAGCATAGTCATCCAGCTACCTCGGTGCAACCTTTTGGACATAAAAACACTATTGTGAGGTGTGAGGTATTCAGAATAGACTGGAAATGAGTGGAAATTAAGGTTATTGAGGTTAATAATAGCATAGGAGCAGAAAAACCTACAAATTCTGTGATTTTAGCTGTTTTTATGCTTTTTTTCAAAAAAATACAGATCCAAAACACAAAACCCAGAACCCAAAACACGGAAGGGTGGTTTTGGCAAAACCAATCCAGATCCAAAACACGAAGAAAGATCCAGATCCAAAACCAAAACACAAAACACGAAAAGTGGCCGGTGCACACCCCTACTTTATTTATATATTTCCAAATACGTAGTTATGTCAATACTTTACTCCCTAAAATTCCCATTATACCTGGGAAAAATGGTTTGGATGATGTGCTGTCTCGCTGCCTCTCTATGTCATTTTCCACTTCTATGCTATACACCTATATACGCCGGGAAATAAATTTGGAAGTGGAGACGGTGGGATTTGCCAAGTGGCATTCCACATTCCCTAACATACCCCTATCCACCATTTTGAAATCTTTTGTTAGACTCAATAAGCAATTAATTTCGGCTTCATACGCGGAAATGCAGTATAAATTATTGCATCGTGCCTATTTCACCCCCAAATTAAGACTCATCACAGGTACTTCCACAGACTCAAATTGTTTTAAATGTGGTCAACCTGATGCAGATCTAATGCATTGTATGTGGCACTGTGCGGAGGTACAGAGGTTCTGGTCCTTGGTACACACCTATATTTCCACCAAGTTGGGAATTGCCTTTGAACTAACACCCGAGTGGGCTATGTGGGATATTGTACCATCATCTGGATCATCCTGTGCCCCTGGAGGTGCCCGTCTATTACTAGCAAAGATTGCAGCAGCTGCAAAAAAAACAATATTATCTCAATGGATATCCACTGACACTTTAACACTCAGTCTTTTACAACCTAGAATTACGCACCTATTTAATATGGATTGGTTAGAACTATCCCTTAATAAAGACAAGGAAGCAGAGAAGTTCTTTAATATTTGGCTCCCATATGTTCACACATTAACACCTCAGGTTAAAGACACGCTTCGAGCTGCAGTTCAACTTACAGCCTGGTATAATGAAGAAACCTTGTCTTCAGGTGAACCACCATTTTAATTCCTGTATTGTTACGTTCCTCATGGATACATTGTATTGCACATCACTGTTGTGGTCCTGTTGATGTCTTGCCATTTTCTGATCAATATGTTATATTGTTTATTGCGGTTTTACAATAAAAATATGTTTTAAAAAAAAAAACCACAAAAAACATCTCCCCCCACACTCCCGGTCTTTTTAGCCTTTGTAAGACTTATTTTCATGTCATAGTGAGGGAGAAAAAATCCACAAACTTCCCTTTTTTAATCCTGCCCCGCACGCTTTTACATAACCCACGCAGCACCGCAGTATTCGCACAATGTACCGTGTCCGCACCGGCTTCAAGCTCTTTGCTCCCTAACTCCGCGTCTGTTCTAATTGCGCTACCTGACTTCTTAGCCAAGCGACGCGCAACCATTCTGGCTATCTTACGCGGACGCGCTGGTGAACCAGAAGAGTGGGAAGAATCAGAAGAAGAGTCAGAGGATGAAGAACAATCTACATCATACTCACCAGAGCCAGAGGGTCCTGGAGCAGCATCATCCACTGACACCTGAGGAATCGTAACTGCCTGGATGACTGCGTGTACTTCGTTTGGAACTGTCACAGAAACCGCCAGAACCGCCGCCTGTTCTCCATTGCGACCTCCTGCGACTTCGGAACCTGCAACCGAAGGAGACAGGTGAGGAACCGGCAAAGATAGAGAAGCCATGGGTGCAGGGAGGGGAGGGTTGAACGTGACAAGTGGAAGAGGAGGAGGAGCTGCGGTGGACACCGATGCCTGCGCGGAACTAGACACCACAGGTGTGAAAGAATGAGGGAAATCTTTGTGAAAGGGGGGAAGGGGCAGGGTAGGTGCTGGAACTATAGGGGGGTGTAGCCCTGCCAGGGTGGGAAATATGGGTAAGACAAATGGGGCTGCCGAAAGAAAGGTGCATATGCACCTGAAGAGGCCGATGCATGAGTGGCAAATAGGGGGCAGTAGGAAGAACAGCAGAGGAGGGAAAAACCGGGGGTCCTAAACCCGAGCTCCATGAAGCCTGACCCCAGGACGGGGCAACAGACGAAAAGGGTCTTTGGGCACTGTACACAGATGTCTGACCGCTAGCGGCTATATACCAAGGGGGCTGTGAAACGGTAGGTGTGGAATAAATACTGGATGTATCCATATGCCGAGCAGGGGGCCTGCTGGAAGGGGCCAAAAACGGTGAACCTGCATGATGTTGGGGGATGTTATAGCCCCCTCCAAGAGGAGAGGCTGTCCCTAAAATGACTGGTTGACTTAAAATGGCCGCTGAGCCCATCGCGAAGACCAGGCTTGGCGGACCACCAAGTGGTTGCAGCGCAGGGATCGCCGCGCGTGTAGGAACGGGGGCTGCACCTGACTGGACGCGCGCCCGCACGCCCAGGTCCCCGCCCACCACATCGCTGGAGGAGGCCCCGGACAGGTGAATAGGCACGGTGGGATCAAGGCCTACCAGAGGAGATGAACTGGAGGAGCCGTGCAACAGGACCATGCCTGCCGGGTGTGGGTCCCATGGCTGCAGGCGATGAAGCAGCAGAGCGGGAAGAACTGGCCGGAGGGAGTCCCATCAGGATAACATGCGGCGCGGGTGGGAGGAGACCCGGAAAGGCGGAAGACGCCAGGGCCATGCTCAGGCTCGCCGCAGCCGTGACGGGCCCGTATACCACCGCTGCCATATCTGAGACTATAGCGCCTGGGGAGATAGACTGGGTGGCAGCCTTGGAAGCTAAAAGGGATGACGAAGGGACAGGGGATAAGGGCCTGGAGGGAGCAAATGACAGGGGGCATGCAAAATCAGCCAGCCGTCTGGGAGGGGGGGCTGAGCGTCTGGGACGAGACATTATGCAGGAGGGGAACAAACTGAATAAAACAATACAGAAAGAACAAATGAAAACGAGTTCAGTCACAGAAATACTCAGTGTTTGTGAAGATCCAGCAAAAGAGGCTGGATACTATCTAACAGGCCTATATATACCACATTCAAACTCCTCCTCCAAAACATGTAATTGGCTAATCACACCAGCTGACCATAGAATCTTACCCAGCAACAAGGCTGTCACACACACCACCTTCAGCAAAAAAACATCAGTCTTATTTATCCTGAATTCCATTCAGAATTTCGTCTACATTAAGGAGCTGCCACATTTTCAGTATCTTTTTTCTATTGTAAATACAGAACAACGCTTCTGAAAGTCTTTCGCAGTGTCCGACTACAGAGAGAGCCAAAGGGACTCTGGGAAAGTTTCAAATGGGGCCAGTTTAAGGGATCACAAAATAACGAGAAAAGTTCTGCAGTAACTATATTAGCATTACAGAAGTGACCCAGTGTATCTCACTAGAGGTGAGACCTGCAGTGTGTAACTTTATACAAACCTGGAAAGGAAACCACTTAATCATTCTGAGTAAATGAAAACGATTAGGGTGTTTCTTTAATATCATCTTGTAATGTGAAGCCACTCACCCTCATAACCACACTGAAATATTACAAAGTAGCGAAAAATTGTTTAAGAGCAATTAAGAACCTAAAGCCCAATGTCAGCTCATCGCAGTCCACGAGGAGACTCTGCATAAGCCACCGAGATTAATTTGGATGTTAACAATTGCCTGTGGATGAGCTCAAATGATGACATCAGATAGGGTAATACAATCCCATTTGTTATATTATTTTTTTATTATTATTATTTTTTATTTTGCTTTTTTGGTTGGCTTTACCATAGAAGACATTAAACTGTTTTTGAGCCATGTAAGAATCTGTCCCAGTTAAACATTGCCTGTCATAGATGTATTAGTACTATAGAACAGTCCAGCATTAAAGTATAGCTCACTGTGCTTCATTTTTAAAATAAAAAATTAAAGGATTCAATGACGCCATCCAGATGAGATGTTCTGGATGAGCTGGGTAAAATCACAAGACAGAAGCAATAGTGATTGACACTGCTGCCTTGAGTATCATACAAGACAAGAGTGCCCATGTGACTGTTCAATGGCAACTTTCAGGCTTCAGCAGCTCCGATACCTGGAGCCTAGGGAACCCCTGCTAGAGAATTCACTAATTTGTTATTCTGTAAATGGACATGCCCAGATACCACTTCCTTTAGATCTGTGTTTTGGAGGAGCTGGAACTCACCACAGGAGGATTCGTCTGAATGGTCTCCACAGTCATCATCCAGGTCACAAGTCCAAGAACTAGGGATGCAACGGCCAGTAGTGCAGAGGAACTGACTAAGAGGGCACGTACGGGCTGTGGGGAAGGAAAGAAGCCGTTGTATTTCATGATGATAAACACGATTACTGCACAGCCCAAATTAAGGAAGGATATAGTGAGCAATTAAAAAAGGATGATGTAGCTGAGGGACAGAGAAAAGACATTACAGAAATAATGTCACCTGAACATGTAGAGTCGGATTCATCCTCTCCATTACCACAGTCATTGTCACCATCACAAAGCCAGCGCTTGTGGATACATCGGTTGTTCTCACATTTGAATCGGTCTGGTGGGCAAGTGTGTTGATCTGGGCAATGCAAGAACATATGTCACCAAAATAGTATAGAACTGTAATTAAGATCTGTACACACATCGCTAACCATCAATATGAGAATGGCCACTAATGACCTCCTGTACAAAGAGCAGCAGCAGAACTGATACGTAACATTATCCCAGGTCTTAGAACAGCCTTGTTGTAAAGAGGTTCAGGCTCGTTAGACTAAAGTTGCCTATTAAGCTTCATTGCCTGTGCTACAGAGGAGACTCAAAACATATATAACAGCTAGGGCACTACACCAGAAACCTTAAGCCTTCCACAGAGTCAAGCGGAGGATTGACAGCAATATGTGCGAGCCAGTTGTATCATTCACAGTAGACCATATAAAATAACTTAAGGTTGGTTTTATCTACGGGCATTATGATAACTAATGGGCTTTGGAAGAGGAAGATGGGGCTGGTTTTCTCATGGGAAAGCATCGAGAAATCAGTCTAATACAAATTATACCAAAATGTAATAATTTTTTTTTTAAAGCCCTAACAGTTGATGTCAGTGACACATCCCAGCAGTTTACAAGATTCCCAACTATTTAAAAAAAAAAATACACAGGAGACCTGATGGGCGAGGCAAAGGGTCAGCTTTATTAAACATTTTTAAATGAAAGAGTTATAGTAGCAAAGAAAAACACATAACTCAGTGTGCCCACAGACCAAACAAGCCTAGAGGGCAGCTGACTAGTAGCCCATCACCAACAACTCAACTTACCCAAACTCCCTTCTGAATGACACACTAAGGCCACCTGGGCCGTTGGTGCCGATGAAATCGGTAGGGTAGAATAAGCCTAACCCATACATTGCATTGGGAGCACCTCAAACACTACGTCAGACAGACACTGCTACTGTTCTTTCCTGCAGCCACAACATAAAGCTGGCAATTAAACAAAGGTGGGAGGAAGGGAATGTCTGCAGAAAAATGAGGCCAGGACCTTACAAACCCAACTAGATAACAATGATACACCAGCACTTCAATAAATGACTGATCCTCTGCAGTGTACAGTATAGCTGTGCTTCAAAATATGATCAATGACTGATCCTCTGCAGTGTACAGTATAGCTGTGCTTCCTAATATCATCATGTGACTGATCCTCTGCAGTGTACAGTATAGCTGTGCTTCCTAATATCATCATGTGACTGATCTTCTGCAGTGTACAGTATAGCTGTGCTTCCTAATATCATCATGTGACCGATCCTCTGCAGTGTACAGTATAGCTGTGCTTCCTAATATGATCAATGACTGATCCTCTGCAGTGTACAGTATAGCTGTTCTTCCTAATATCATCATGTGACTGATCCTCTGCACTGTACAGTATAGCTGTGCTTCCTAATATCATCATGTGACTGATCCTCTGCAGTGTACAGTATAGCTGTGCTTCCTAATATCATCATGTGACTGATCCTCTGCAGTGTACAGTATAGCTGTGCTTCCTTATATGATCATGTGACTGATCCTCTGCAGTGTACAGTATAGCTGTGCTTCCTAATATGATCATGTGACTGATACTCTGCAGTGTACAGTATAGCTGTGCTTCCTAATATGATCATGTGACTGATCCTCTGCAGTGTACAGTATAGCTGTGCTTCCTAATATGATCAATGACTGATCCTCTGCAGTGTACAGTATAGCTGTGCTTCCTAATATCATCATGTGACTGATCCTCTGCAGTGTACAGTATAGCTGTGCTTCCTTATATCATCATGTGACTGATCCTCTGCAGTGTACAGTATAGCTGTGCTTCCTAATATCATCATGTGACCGATACTCTGCAGTGTACAGTATAGCTGTGCTTCCTAATATCATCATATGACTGATCCTCTGCAGTGTACAGTATAACTGTGCTTCCTAATATGATCATGTGACTGATCCTCTGCAGTGTACAGTATAGCTGTGCTTCCTAATATCATCATGTGACAGATCCTCTGCAGTGTACAGTATAACTGTGCTTCCTAATATCATCATGTGACCGATCCTCTGCAGTGTACTGTATAGCTGTGCTTTCTAATATCATCATGTGACTGATCCTCTGCAGTGTACAGTATAGCTGTGCTTCCTAATATCATCATGTGACTGATCCTCTGCAGTGTACAGTATAGCTGTGCCTCCTAATATGATCATGTGACTGATCCTCTGCAGTGTACAGTATAGCTGTGCTTCCTAATATCATCATGTGACTGATCCTCTGCAGTGTACAGTATAGCTGTGCTTCCTAATATCATCATGTGACTGATCCTCTGCAGTGTACAGTATAGCTGTGCTTCCTAATATCATCATGTGACTGATCCTCTGCAGTGTACAGTATAGCTGTGCTTCCTAATATCATCATGTGACTGATCCTCTGCAGTGTACAGTATAGCTGTGCTTCCTAATATGATCAATGACCGAACCTCTGCAGTGTACAGTATAGCTGTGCTTCCTAATATCATCATGTGACCGATCCTCTGCAGTGTACAGTATAACTGTGCTTCCTAATATCATCATGTGACCGATCCTCTGCAGTGTACAGTATAGCTGTGCTTCCTAATATCATCATGTGACCGATCCTCTGCAGTGTACAGTATAGCTGTGCTTCCTAATATCATCATGTGACCGATCCTCTGCAGTGTACAGTATAGCTGTGCTTCCTAATATCATCATGTGACCGATCCTCTGCAGTGTACTGTATAGCTGTGCTTCCTAATATCATCATGTGACCGATCCTCTGCAGTGTACAGTATAGCTGTGCTTCCTAATATCATCATGTGACCGATCCTCTGCAGTGTACAGTATAGCTGTGCTTCCTAATATCATCATGTGACCGATCCTCTGCAGTGTACAGTATAGCTGTGCTTCCTAATATCATCATGTGACTGATCCTCTGCACTGTACAGTATAGCTGTGCTTCCTAATATGATCATGTGACCGATCCTCTGCAGTGTACAGTATAGCTGTGCTTCCTAATATCATCATGTGACCGATCCTCTGCAGTGTACAGTATAGCTGTGCTTCCTAATATGATCATGTGACCGATCCTCTGCAGTGTACAGTATAGCTGTGCTTCCTAATATGATCATGTGACTGATCCTCTGCAGTGTACAGTATAGCTGTGCTTCCTAATATCATCATGTGACCGATCCTCTGCAGTGTACAGTATAGCTGTGCTTCCTAATATCATCATGTGACTGATCCTCTGCAGTGTACAGTATAGCTGTGCTTCCTAATATCATCATGTGACTGATCCTCTGCAGTGTACAGTATAGCTGTGCTTCCTAATATAATCATGTGACTGATCCTCTGCAGTGTACAGTATAGCTGTGCTTCCTAATATCATCATGTGACTGATCCTCTGCAGTGTACAGTATAGCTGTGCTTCCTAATATCATCATGTGACTGATCCTCTGCAGTGTACAGTATAGCTGTGCTTCCTAATATCATCATGTGACTGATCCTCTGCAGTGTACAGTATAGCTGTGCTACCTAATATGATAATGTGACTGATCCTCTGCAGTGTACAGTATAGCTGTGCTTCCAAATATCATCATGTGACTGATCCTCTGCAGTGTACAGTATAGCTGTGCTACCTAATATGATAATGTGACTGATCCTCTGCAGTGTACAGTATAGCTGTGCTTCCTAATATCATCATGTGACTGATCCTCTGCAGTGTACAGTATAGCTGTGCTACCTAATATGATAATGTGACTGATCCTCTGCAGTGTACAGTATAGCTGTGCTTCCTAATATCATCATGTGACTGATCCTCTGCAGTGTACAGTATAGCTGTGCTTCCTAATATGATCATGTGACCGATCCTCTGCAGTGTACAGTATAGCTGTGCTTCCTAATATGATCATGTGACTGATCCTCTGCAGTGTACAGTATAGCTGTGCTTCCTAATATCATCATGTGACCGATCCTCTGCAGTGTACAGTATAGCTGTGCTTCCTAATATCATCATGTGACTGATCCTCTGCAGTGTACAGTATAGCTGTGCTTCCTAATATCATCATGTGACTGATCCTCTGCAGTGTACAGTAGATAAACGAAATGACTTTATAGGAGTGGAGAGGGTTAAACTTCCTAGGCTGGGGGCAGACCAGTGTGAGGAATCATGTGATAATTAGGGCCAATGGGTTTTTAGGGTTGTAGGTTATAGCAGGGATATTAGAGATTGTTGGAGGCGGAGTCAGCCTCTTTTGTTCCTGTCTTCCCACCCTCCCTCCCTAAAGTTTATTTTTATGGGCTCTTTTTGATTTGGGTTTGGTGATTGTTTCGTTGGCTATTTTAGGCGGGAAAGAACGGCAGGTTACCTATTAGCACTGTGAATATTTGTTTACTCATTGTTTTGCTCACCTTCGTTGACTCATAAAGTCTGCTGGACCACCCTGCCGGGGGCAGCATCATCACCTTACCGGGTGGGTAGTCAAGATAGAAGGCTTGAGCGTATTGTGTTGTGGTTGGAGTGTTTATAGTGTTAGGCTTGGGCTGTTGTTAGCCGTTCTTTCTTTGCCACCATATTTAAATTAATTTAATTAATATAGTAACTAATTCATTATATGTTTTTAAATAAATAGCTAACAAATTCTGCCAAATACAAGTCTCCGTGTCTTTATTTCAATTAAGTATGTTATTGTCACTGATTCACACGCAGGTCAATCCTCAGACGATGGGAAGTTTATAGCTGTGCTTCCTAATATCATCATGTGACTGATCCTCTGCAGTGTACAGTATAGCTGTGCTTCCTAATATCATCATGTGACTGATCCTCTGCAGTGTACAGTATAGCTGTGCTTCCTAATATCATCATGTGACTGATCCTCTGCAGTGTACAGTATAGCTGTGCTACCTAATATGATAATGTGACTGATCCTCTGCAGTGTACAGTATAGCTGTGTTTCCTAATATGATCAATGACTGATCCTCTGCAGTGTACAGTATAGCTGTGCTTCCAAATATGATCATGTGACTGATCCTCTGCAGTGTACAGTATAGCTGTGCTTCCTAATATGATCAATGACTGATCCTCTGCAGTGTACAGTATAGCTGTGCTTCCTAATATGATCATGTGACTGATCCTCTGCAGTGTACAGTATAGCTGTGCTTCCTAATATGATCAATGACCGATCCTCTGCAGTGTACAGTATAGCTGTGCTTCCTAATATCATCATGTGACTGATCCTCTGCAGTGTACAGTATAGCTGTGCTTCCTAATATCATCATGTGACTGATCCTCTGCAGTGTACAGTATAGCTGTGCTTCCTAATATCATCATGTGACTGATCCTCTGCAGTGTACAGTATAGCTGTGCTTCCTAATATGATCATGTGACTGGTCCTCTGCAGTGTACAGTATAGCTGTGCATCCTAATATCATCATGTGACTGATCCTCTGCAGTGTACAGTATAGCTGTGCTTCCTTATATCATTTGACCGATCCTCTGCAGTGTACAGTATAGCTGTGCTTCAAAATATCATCATGTGACCGATCCTCTGCAGTGTACAGTATAGCTGTGCTTCCTAATATCATCATGTGACTGATCCTCTCCAGTGTACAGTATAGCTGTGCTTCCTAATATCATCATGTGACTGATCCTCTGCAGTGTACAGTATAGCTGTGCTTCCTAATATCATCATGTGACCAATCCTCTGCAGTGTACAGTATAGCTGTGCTTCCTAGTATCATCATGTGACCGATCCTCTGCAGTGTACAGTATAGCTGTGCTTCCTAATATGATCAATGACTGATCCTCTGCAGTGTACAGTATAGCTGTGCTTCCTAATATCATCATGTGACCGATCCTCTGCAGTGTACAGTATAGCTGTGCTTCCTAATATCATCATGTGACTGATCCTCTGCAGTGTACAGTATAGCTGTGCTTCCTAATATGATCAATGACTGATCCTCTGCAGTGTACAGTATAGCTGTGCTTCCTAATATCATCATGTGACTGATCCTCTGCTGTGTTCAGTATAGCTGTGCTTCCTAATATGATCATGTGACTGATCCTCTGCAGTGTACAGTATAGCTGTGCTTCCTAATATGATCAATGACTGATCCTCTGCAGTGTACAGTATAGCTGTGCTTCCTAATATGATCATGTGACTGATCCCCTGCAGTGTACAGTATAGCTGTGCTTCCTAATATCATCATGTGACTGATCCTCTGCAGTGTACAGTATAGCTGTACTTCCTAATATCATCATGTGACTGATCCTCTGCAGTGTACAGTATAGCTGTGCTTCCTAATATCATCATGTGACTGATCCTCTGCAGTGTACAGTATAGCTGTGCTTCCTAAAATGATCAATGACTGATCCTCTGCAGTGTACAGTATAGCTGTGCTTCCTAATATCATCATGTGACTGATCCTCTGCAGTGTACAGTATAGCTGTGCTTCCTAATATCATCATGTGACTGATCCTCTGCAGTGTACAGTATAGCTGTGCTTCCTAATATGATCAATGACTGATCCTCTGCAGTGTACAGTATAGCTGTGCTTCCTAATATGATCATTTGACTGATCCTCTGCAGTGTACAGTATAGCTGTGCTTCCTAATATCATCATGTGACTGATCCTCTGCAGTGTACAGTATAGCTGTGCTTCCTAATATCATCATGTGACTGATCCTCTGCAGTGTACAGTATAGCTGTGCTTCCTAATATGATCATGTGACTGATCCTCTGCAGTGTACAGTATAGCTGTGCTTCCTAATATCATCATGTGACCGATCCTCTGCAGTGTACAGTATAGCTGTGCTTCCTAATATGATCATATGACCGATCCTCTGCAGTGTACAGTATAGCTGTGCTTCCTAATATGATCATGTGACCGATCCTCTGCAGTGTACTGTATAGCTGTGCTTCCTAATATCATCATGTGACCGATCCTCTGCAGTGTACTGTATAGCTGTGCTTCCTAATATCATCATGTGACCGATCCTCTGCAGTGTACAGTATAGCTGTGCTTCCTAATATGATCATATGACCGATCCTCTGCAGTGTACAGTATAGCTGTGCTTCCTAATATCATCATGTGACTGATCCTCTGCAGTGTACAGTATAGCTGTGCTTCCTAATATGATCAATGACTGATCCTCTGCAGTGTACAGTAGAGCTGTGCTTCCTAATATGATGAATGACTGATCCTCTGCAGTGTACAGTATAGCTGTGCTTCCTAATATGAGCAGTGACTGATCCTCTGCAGTGTACAGTATAGCTGTGCTTCCTAATATGAACAATGACTGATCCTCTGCAGTGTACAGTATAGCTGTGCTTCCTAATATGATAATGTGACCAATCCTCTGCAGTGTACTGTATAGCTGTGCTTCCTAATATGATCATGTGACCGATCCTCTGCAGTGTACAGTATAGCTGTGCTTCCTAATATGATGAATGACTGATCCTCTGCAGTGTACAGTATAGCTGTGCTTCCTAATATGATCAATGACTGATCCTCTGCAGTGTACAGTATAGCTGTGCTTCCTAATATGATGAATGACTGATCCTCTGCAGTGTACAGTATAGCTGTGCTTCCTAATATCATCATGTGACTGATCCTCTGCAGTGTACAGTATAGCTGTGCTTCCTAATATGATGAATGAGTGATCCTCTGCAGTGTACAGTATAGCTGTGCTTCCTAATATGATGAATGACTGATCCTCTGCAGTGTACAGTATAGCTGTGCTTCCTAATATGATGAATGACTGATCCTCTGCAGTGTACAGTATAGCTGTGCTTCCTAATATGATGAATGACTGATCCTCTGCAGTGTACAGTATAGCTGTGCTTCCTAATATGATCAATGACTGATCCTCTGCAGTGTACAGTATAGCTGTGCTTCCTAATATGATCATGTGACTGATCCTCTGCAGTGTACAGTATAGCTGTGCTTCCTAATATCATCATATAACTGATCCTCTGCAGTGTACAGTATAGCTGTGCTTCCTAATATGATCATGTGACTGATCCTCTGCAGTGTACAGTATAGCTGTGCTTCCTAATATCATCATATGACTGATCCTCTGCAGTGTACAGTATAGCTGTGCTTCCTAATATGCTCATGTGACCGATCCTCTGCAGTGTACAGTATAGCTGTGCTTCCTAATATGATCATGTGACCGATCCTCTGCAGTATACAGTATAGCCGTGCTTCCTAATATCATTATGTGACCGATCCTCTGCAGTGTACCGTATAGCTGTGCTTCCTAATATCATCATGTGACCGATCCTCTGCAGTGTACAGTATAGCTGTGCTTCCTAATATGATCATGTGACTGATCCTCTGCAGTGTACAGTATAGCTGTGCTTCCTAATATCATCATGTGACTGATCCTCTGCAGTGTACACTATAGCTGTGCTTCCTAATATCATCATGTGACTGATCCTCTGCAGTGTACAGTATAGCTGTGCTTCCTAATATGATCAATGACTGATCCTCTGCAGTGTACAGTATAGCTGTGCTTCGTAATATCATCATGTGACTGATCCTCTGCAGTGTACAGTATAGCTGTGCTTCCTAATATGATCATGTGACTGATCCTCTGCAGTGTACAGTATAGCTGTGCTTCCTAATATCATCATGTGACTGATCCTCTGCAGTGTACAGTATAGCTGTGCTTCCTAATATCATCATGTGACCGATCCTCTGCAGTGTACAGTATAGCTGTGCTTCCTAATATGATCATGTGACTGATCCTCTGCAGTGTACAGTATAGCTGTGCTTCCTAATATGATCAATGACTGATCCTCTGCAGTGTACAGTATAGCTGTGCTTCCTAATATCATCATGTGACCGATCCTCTGCAGTGTACAGTATAGCTGTGATTCCTAATATGATCTTGTGACTGATCCTCTGCAGTGTACAGTATAGCTGTGCTTCCTAATATGATCAATGACTGATCCTCTGCAGTGTACAGTATAGCTGTGCTTCCTAATATGATCAATGACTGATCCTCTGCAGTGTACAGTATAGCTGTGATTCCTAATATCATCATGTGACTGATCCTCTGCAGTGTACAGTATAGCTGTGCTTCCTAATATCATCATGTGACTGATCCTCTGCAGTGTACAGTATAGCTGTGCTTCCTAATATGATCATGTGACCGATCCTCTGCAGTGTACAGTATAGCTGTGATTCCTAATATGATCATGTGACTGATCCTCTGCAGTGTACAGTATAGCTGTGCTTCCTAATATGATCAATGACTGATCCTCTGCAGTGTACAGTATAGCTGTGCTTCCTTATATGATCATGTGACTGATCCTCTGCAGTGTACAGTATAGCTGTGCTTCCTAATATCATCATGTGACTGATCCTCTGCAGTGTACAGTATAGCTGTGCTTCCTAATATGATCATGTGACCGATCCTCTGCAGTGTACAGTATAGCTGTGCTTCCTAATATGATCATGTGACCGATCCTCTGCAGTGTACAGTATAGCTGTGCTTCCAAATATGATCATGTGACTGATCCTCTGCAGTGTACAGTATAGCTGTGCTTCCTAATATGATCAATGACTGATCCTCTGCAGTGTACTGTATAGCTGTGCTTCCTAATATGATCATGTGACTGATCCTCTGCAGTGTACAGTATAGCTGTGCTTCCTAATATGATCATGTGACTGATCCTCTGCAGTGTACAGTATAGCTGTGCTTCCTAATATGATCAATGACCGATCCTCTGCAGTGTACAGTATAGCTGTGCTTCCTAATATCATCATCTGACTGATCCTCTGCAGTGTACAGTATAGCTGTGCTTCCTAATATCATCATGTGACTGATCCTCTGCAGTGTACAGTATAGCTGTGCTTCCTAATATCATCATGTGACTGATCCTCTGCAGTGTACAGTATAGCTGTGCTTCCTAATATGATCATGTGACTGATCCTCTGCAGTGTACAGTATAGCTGTGCTTCCTAATATCATCATGTGACCGATCCTCTGCAGTGTACAGTATAGCTGTGCTTCCTAATATGATCATGTGACCGATCCTCTGCAGTGTACAGTATAGCTGTGCTTCCTAATATCATCATGTGACTGATCCTCTGCAGTGTACAGTATAGCTGTGCTTCCTAATATGATCATGTGACTGATCTTCTGCAGTGTACAGTATAGCTGTGCTTCCTAATATGATCAATGACTGATCCTCTGCAGTGTACAGTATAGCTGTGCTTCCTAATATCATCATGTGACTGATCCTCTGCAGTGTACAATAAAGCTGTGCTTCCTAATATGATCAATGACTGATCCTCTGCAGTGTACAGTATAGCTGAGCTTCCTAATATCATCATGTGACTGATCCTCTGCAGTGTACACTATAGCTATGCTTCCTAATATCATCATGTGACTGATCCTCAGCAGTGTACAGTATAGCTGTGCTTCCTAATATCATCATGTGACTGATCCTCTGCAGTGTACAGTATAACTGTGCTTCCTAATATCATCATGTGACTGATCCTCTGCAGTGTACAGTATAGCTGTGCTTCCTAATATGATCATGTGACTGATCCTCTGCAGTGTACAGTATAGCTGTGCTTCCTAATATCATATGACTGATCCTCTGCAGTGTACAGTATAGCTGTGCTTCCTAATATCATCATGTGACTGATCCTCTGCAGTGTACAGTATAGCTGTGCTTCCTAATATCATCATATGACTGATCCTCTGCAGTGTACAGTATAGCTGTGCTTCCTAATATCATCATGTGACTGATCCTCTGCAGTTTACAGTATAGCTGTGCTTCCTAATATCATCATGTGACTGATCCTCTGCAGTGTACAGTATAGCTGTGCTTCCTAATATGATCAATGACTGATCCTCTGCAGTGTACAGTATAGCTGTGCTTCCTAATATCATCATGTGACTGATCCTCTGCAGTGTACAGTATAACTGTGCTTCCTAATATCATCATGTGACTGATCCTCTGCAGTGTACATTATAGCTGTGCTTCCTAATATGATCATGTGACTGATCCTCTGCAGTGTACAGTATAGCTGTGCTTCCTAATATCATCATGTGACTGATCCTCTGCAGTGTACAGTATAGCTGTGCTTCCTAATATCATCATATGACTGATCCTCTGCAGTGTACAGTATAGCTGTGCTTCCTTATATCATCATGTGGCTGATCCTCTGCAGTGTACAGTATAGCTGTGATTCCTAATATGATCTTGTGACTGATCCTCTGCAGTGTACAGTATAGCTGTGCTTCCTAATATCATCATGTGACTGATCCTCTGCAGTGTACAGTATAGCTGTGCTTCCTAATATCATCATGTGACTGATCCTCTGCAGTGTACAGTATAGCTGTGCTTCCTAATCTCATCATGTGACTGATCCTCTGCAGTGTACAGTATAGCTGTGCTTCCTAATCTCATCATGTGACTGATCCTCTGCAGTGTACAGTATAGCTGTGCTTCCTAATATCATCATGTGACCGATCCTCTGCAGTGTACAGTATAGCTGTGATTCCTAATATGATCATGTGACTGATCCTCTGCAGTGTACAGTATAGCTGTGCTTCCTAATATGATCAATGACTGATCCTCTGCAGTGTACAGTATAACTGTGCTTCCTAATATCATCATGTGACTGATCCTCTGCAGTGTACTGTATAGCTGTGGTTCCTAATATCATCATATGACTGATCCTCTGCAGTGTACAGTATAGCTGTGCTTCCTAATATGATCATGTGACCGATTCTCTGCAGTGTACTGTATAGCTGTGGTTCCTAATATCATCATATGACTGATCCTCTGCAGTGTACAGTATAGCTGTGCTTCCTAATATCATCATGTGACTGATCCTCTGCAGTGTACAGTATAGCTGTGCTACCTAATATGATAATGTGACTGATCCTCTGCAGTGTACAGTATAGCTGTGCTTCCTAATATGATCATGTGACCGATCCTCTGCAGTGTACAGTATAGCTGTGCTTCCTAATATGATCATGTGACTGATCCTCTGCAGTGTACAGTATAGCTGTGCTTCCTAATATCATCATGTGACCGATCCTCTGCAGTGTACAGTATAGCTGTGCTTCCTAATATCATCATGTGACTGATCCTCTGCAGTGTACAGTATAGCTGTGCTTCCTAATATCATCATGTGACTGATCCTCTGCAGTGTACAGTATAGCTGTGCTTCCTAATATCATCATGTGACTGATCCTCTGCAGTGTACAGTATAGCTGTGCTTCCTAATATCATCATGTGACTGATCCTCTGCAGTGTACAGTATAGCTGTGCTTCCTAATATCATCATGTGACTGATCCTCTGCAGTGTACAGTATAGCTGTGCTACCTAATATGATAATGTGACTGATCCTCTGCAGTGTACAGTATAGCTGTGTTTCCTAATATGATCAATGACTGATCCTCTGCAGTGTACAGTATAGCTGTGCTTCCTAATATGATCATGTGACCGATCCTCTGCAGTGTACAGTATAGCTGTGCTTCCAAATATGATCATGTGACTGATCCTCTGCAGTGTACAGTATAGCTGTGCTTCCTAATATGATCAATGACTGATCCTCTGCAGTGTACAGTATAGCTGTGCTTCCTAATATGATCATGTGACTGATCCTCTGCAGTGTACAGTATAGCTGTGCTTCCTAATATGATCAATGACCGATCCTCTGCAGTGTACAGTATAGCTGTGCTTCCTAATATCATCATGTGACTGATCCTCTGCAGTGTACAGTATAGCTGTGCTTCCTAATATCATCATGTGACTGATCCTCTGCAGTGTACAGTATAGCTGTGCTTCCTAATATCATCATGTGACTGATCCTCTGCAGTGTACAGTATAGCTGTGCTTCCTAATATGATCATGTGACTGATCCTCTGCAGTGTACAGTATAGCTGTGCATCCTAATATCATCATGTGACTGATCCTCTGCAGTGTACAGTATAGCTGTGCTTCCTTATATCATTTGACCGATCCTCTGCAGTGTACAGTATAGCTGTGCTTCAAAATATCATCATGTGACCGATCCTCTGCAGTGTACAGTATAGCTGTGCTTCCTAATATCATCATGTGACTGATCCTCTGCAGTGTACAGTATAGCTGTGCTTCCTAATATCATCATGTGACCAATCCTCTGCAGTGTACAGTATAGCTGTGCTTCCTAGTATCATCATGTGACCGATCCTCTGCAGTGTACAGTATAGCTGTGCTTCCTAATATGATCAATGACTGATCCTCTGCAGTGTACAGTATAGCTGTGCTTCCTAATATCATCATGTGACCGATCCTCTGCAGTGTACAGTATAGCTGTGCTTCCTAATATCATCATGTGACTGATCCTCTGCAGTGTACAGTATAACTGTGCTTCCTAATATCATCATGTGACTGATCCTCTGCAGTGTACAGTATAGCTGTGCTTCCTAATATGATCAATGACTGATCCTCTGCAGTGTACAGTATAGCTGTGCTTCCTAATATGATCATGTGACTGATCCCCTGCAGTGTACAGTATAGCTGTGCTTCCTAATATCATCATGTGACTGATCCTCTGCAGTGTACAGTATAGCTGTACTTCCTAATATCATCATGTGACTGATAGGGGTGAGCGGGTTCGGATTTCTGAAATCCGAACCCCCCCGAGCCCCCCGATCCGAGTCCGATCCGAGTCAGGCTCGACTTTTCCCGCCTGACTCGGATCTGAAATCGAGGCAAAACGTCATCTTCCCGCCTTCCGAGTCTCGCGGGTTTTGGATCCTATATAAGGTACACACGTCGGCGCCATTTTCTCACTCGGCTGTGGACAGTGAAGAGGGAGGGTGGGAGTTAGGGCTGTGTAGTGTAGTGTAGTGTAGTGCTGCTGTTGTCCACTACTTCAAAGTCCATAGGGGCTGGCTGTGTTGTGCTGTGCTGCTGTTGTTAATAGGGGCTGTGTCCACTACTTCAAAGTCCATAGGGGCTGGCTGGACTGTGTTGTGCAGTCAGTTCTCCATAGGGGCTGTGTCCACTCCAAAGTCCTGTGCAGTGTCCCAGTCCTAAAGGAGTGCTGTAGTGTTGTCCAGGGGGTGCTCTGTCCATCAGGGGTGCTCCCCCCAAGTGCTAAAAAAATAATATATTTTCTGTGTTTGTGAATTGTGTGCGCAGTAGCCGCACGTGCATCAACAAAGTAGTGCCAAGCGTGCGCCTGTGTCATAAGTAAAGGGCCGGCTGGCTTGACCGTTAAGGGTGCTGTAACCCCCGAAAGTACACTCCAGTCCAAACCAAAAAAAAAATTATTTTCTGTGTTTGTGAATTGTGTGCGCAGTAGCCGCACGTGCATCAACAAAGTAGTGCCAAGCGTGCGCCTGTGTCATAAGTAAAGGGCCGGCTGGCTTGACCGTTAAGGGTGCTGTAACCCCCGAAAGTACACTCCAGTCCAAACCAAAAAAAAAATTATTTTCTGTGTTTGTGAATTGTGTGCGCAGTAGCCGCACGTGCATCAACAAAGTAGTGCCAAGCGTGCGCCTGTGTCATAAGTAAAGGGCCGGCTGGCTTGACCGTTAAGGGTGCTGTAACCCCCGAAAGTACACTCCAGTCCAAACCAAAAAAAATATTATTTTCTGTGTTTGTGAATTGTGTGCGCAGTAGTCGCACGTGCATCAACAAAGTAGTGCCAAGCGTGCGCCTGTGTCATAAGTAAAGGGCCGGCTGGCTTGACCGTTAAGGGTGCTGTAACCCCCGAAAGTACACTCCAGTCCAAACCAAAAAAAAAATTATTTTCTGTGTTTGTGAATTGTGTGCGCAGTAGCCGCACGTGCATCAACAAAGTAGTGCCAAGCGTGCGCCTGTGTCATAAGTAAAGGGCCGGCTGGCTTGACCGTTAAGGGTGCTGTAACCCCCGAAAGTACACTCCAGTCCAAACCAAAAAAAATATTATTTTCTGTGTTTGTGAATTGTGTGCGCAGTAGTCGCACGTGCATCAACAAAGTAGTGCCAAGCGTGCGCCTGTGTCATAAGTAAAGGGCCGGCTGGCTTGACCGTTAAGGGTGCTGTAACCCCCGAAAGTACACTCCAGTCCAAACCAAAAAAAAAATTATTTTCTGTGTTTGTGAATTGTGTGCGCAGTAGCCGCACGTGCATCAACAAAGTAGTGCCAAGCGTGCGCCTGTGTCATAAGTAAAGGGCCGGCTGGCTTGACCGTTAAGGGTGCTGTAACCCCCGAAAGTACACTCCAGTCCAAACCAAAAAAAATATTATTTTCTGTGTTTGTGAATTGTGTGCGCAGTAGTCGCACGTGCATCAACAAAGTAGTGCCAAGCGTGCGCCTGTGTCATAAGTAAAGGGCCGGCTGGCTTGACCGTTAAAGGGTGCTGTAACCCCCAAGTACACTCCAGTCCAAACCAAAAAAAAAATTATTTTCTGTGTTTGTGAATTGTGTGCGCAGTAGCCGCACGTGCATCAACAAAGTAGTGCCAAGCGTGCGCCTGTGTCATAAGTAAAGGGCCGGCTGGCTTGACCGTTAAGGGTGCTGTAACCCCCGAAAGTACACTCCAGTCCAAACCAAAAAAAAAATTATTTTCTGTGTTTGTGAATTGTGTGCGCAGTAGCCGCACGTGCATCAACAAAGTAGTGCCAAGCGTGCGCCTGTGTCATAAGTAAAGGGCCGGCTGGCTTGACCGTTAAAGGGTGCTGTAACCCCCGAAAGTACACTCCAGTCCAAACCAAAAAAAAAATTATTTTCTGTGTTTGTGAATTGTGTGCGCAGTAGCCGCACGTGCATCAACAAAGTAGTGCCAAGCGTGCGCCTGTGTCATAAGTAAAGGGCCGGCTGGCTTGACCGTTAAAGGGTGCTGTAACCCACAAAGTACACTCCAGTCCGAACCAAAAAAAAATTTATTTTCTGTGTTTAGCCGCACGTATATATCAAATCGATATAACATAAATGGAGGACCAAACTTTCTCCGATAAAAATAAAATAGAGAAAGATCAAGAACCACTTCCTCCTAGTGCTGAAGCTGCTGCCACTAGTCATGACATAGACGATAACATGCCATCAACGTCGTCTGCCAAGGCCGATGCCCAATGTCATAGTAGAGGGCACATACAATCCCAAATGGCAAAGTTCAGGAAAATGACCTTGAAAAAGACATTTAAATCAGCTGAAGAGAAACGTAAACTTGCCAATATGCCATTTACGACACGGAGTGGCAAGGAACGGCTAAGGTCGATCCCTAGTATGTTCATGACTAGTGGTTCAGCTTCACATGACGATGGAAGCACTCCTCCCACTAAAAAAATCAAAAGAGTTAAGCTGGCAAAAGCACAGCGAAGAACTGTGCTTTCTAAGAAGATATCACAAATCCCCAAAGAGAGTCCAAGTGTGGTGGTGGTTGCGATGCCTGACCTTCCCAGCACTGGACGGGAAGAGGTGGCTCTTTCCACCATTTGCACGCCCCCTGCAAGTGCTGAAAGGAGCACCCACAGTCCACTTGCTGATATGCAAATTGAAGATGTCACTGTTGAAGTACAACAGGATGAGGATACTGGTGTAGCTGGCGCTGAGGAGGAAGTTGGCGAGGAGGATTCTGATGGTGATGTGGTTTGTTTAAATCAGGCTCCGGGGGAGACAGTTGTTGTCCGTGGGATGAAAAAGCCCATCACGGTCATGCCTGGGCAGAAGACCAAACATTCCACCTCTTTGGTCTGGCAATATTTCTATCCAAATCCGGACAACAACTGTCTTGCCATATGTACCATATGTAAAGGTGAAATAAGTAGGGGTAGGGACGTCAACCACCTAGGAACATCCTCCCTTATACGGCACCTGCAGCGCGTTCATAAAAAGTTACTGTCAAGTTCAGAAACTTTGGCTCAGACCGTAAGCAGTCCAGGGACACCTAAATCCCGTTGTCCTGTTGTATCCAAGCGCCTGCAAACCACACCGTCAACTCCCTCCTCGTCAATTTCCTCCTTAGTCAGGATCGGAAGTAGTCCTGCAGGCCATATCACTGGCATGACTGACTCTCCTATCCGGGATTCCTCCGGAGGATCCTGCATTGCTACGCCTACTGCTGCCGCTGCTGCTGTTGCTGCTGCTGCTGGGAGTCGTTCATCATCCCAGAGAGGAAGTAGGAACACCACTACTTTTACTAAACAATTGACCCTCCAACAGTCCTTAGCGAGGAGGATGAAGTACGACAGCAGTCATCCTGAAGCAAAACGTATAACTGAGGCCTTGACTGCTATGTTGGTGTTAGACGTGCGTCCGGTATCCGCCATTAGTGCAGTGGGATTTAGACAATTGATGGAGGTAGTGTGTCCCCGGTTCCAAATCCCGTCTAGATTCCACTTCACTAGGCAGGCGATACCGAGACTGTACAGAAACGTCAGAAAAAGTGTCCTCAGTGTCCTGAAAAATGCCGTTGTACACAATGTCCACTTAACCACGGACATGTGGACAAGTGGAACAGGGCAGACTAAGGACTATATGACTGTGACAGCCCACTGGGTAGATGTATCACCTTACGCAGCAACAGCAGCAGCGTCACCAGTAGCAGCATCTCAGAAACGCCAGCTCGTTACAAGGCAGGCTACGCTGTGTATCACCGGTTTCAGTAAGAGGCACACCGCCGACAACCTCTTAGAGAAACTGAGGGAAATCATCACCCAGTGGCTTACCCCACTTAGACTCTCCTGGGGATTTGTGATATCTGACAACGCCACCAATATTGTGCGGGCATTACATCTGGGCAAATTCCAGCACGTCCCATGTTTTGCTCACACAATAAACTTGGTGGTGCAGAATTTTCTGAAAAGCGACAGGGGCGTGCAGGAGACGCTTTGGGTGGCCCGAAAAATTTCTGGCCACTTTCGCCATTCAGCGACTGCGTGCCGAAGACTGGAGCGCCAGCAAACACTCTTGAACCTGCCCCGCCATCACCTGAAGCAAGAGGTTGTGACGCGGTGGAACTCAACCCTCTATATGCTTCAGAGGATGGAGGAGCAGCAAAAGGCCATACAAGCCTATACATCCACCTATGACATAGGCAAAGGAGGGGGTATGCACCTGACTCAAGCGCAGTGGAGAATGATTTCCGTGTTGTGCAAGGTTCTTCAGCCCTTCGAACTTGCCACACGTGAAGTCAGTTCAGACACTGCCAGCTTGAGTCAGGTCATTCCCCTCATCAGGCTTTTGCAGAAGCAGCTGGAGAAAGTGAAGGAGGAGCTAAGACGGAGCGATTCCGCTCGGCATGTGGGACTTGTGGATGAAGCCCTTCATTCGCTTTGCCAGGATTCCAGGGTGGTCAATCTGTTGAAATCAGACCACTACATTTTGGCCACCGTGCTCGATCCTAGGTTTAAAGCCTATGTGGTGTCTCTCTTTCCGGCCGACACAAGCCTGCAGAGGTGCAAAGACCTGCTGGTGAACACACTGTCAGCTGAAGCGGAACGTGACACGTCAACGGCTCCTTCTTCATTTTCTCCCGCAACTGGGGCTGCCAGGAAAAAACTTAGGTATCCTAAGCAACCCGCTGGCGGTGATGCAGGGCAGGCAGGACCAAGTTTGGACATCTGGTCCGGACTGAAGGACCTGGCAACAATTTCTGACATGTCTACTGTCACTGCATATGATACTGTCACCATTGACAGAATGGTGGAGGATTACATCGGTGACAGCATCCAAGTAGGCATGTCAGACAGTCCATACCTGTACTGGCAGGAAAAAGAGGCAATTTGGAGGCCCCTGTACAAACTGGCTCTATTTTACCTGAGTTGCCCCCCCTCCAGTGTGTACTCCGAAAGAGTGTTTAGTGCAGCCGGGAACCTTGTCAGCGAAAGGCGTAGGAGGTTGCTTCCACAGAATGTGGAGAAGATGATGTTCATCAAAATGAATTATCAGCTCTTCCAGGGAGACCAGCCTCCAGAAGGTACAGAGGGACCTGTGGTGGTGGATTCAAGTGGGGACGAGTTAATACTTTGTGAGGATGAGGATGTACACACTGAAGAGGGTGAGGAATCGGTGGATGAGGAGGATGAGGATGACATCTTGCCTCCGTAGAGCCAGTTTGTGCAGGGACACATTAATTGCCAGCTTGTTTTGTGGGGGCCCAAACGAACCAATCATTTCAGCCACAGTTGTGTGGCAGACCCTGGCGCTGAAATGATTGATTTGTTAAAGTGTGCATGTCCTGTTTATACAACATAAGGGTGGGTGGGAGGGCCCAAGGACAATTCCATCTTGCACCTCTTTTTTTCTTTGCATTATGTACAGTTTGGGGCCTAGTTTTTCTAACTGCCATCCTGCCTGCCACTGCAGTGTCACTCCTAGATGGGTCACGTGTTTGTGCCGCCCACTCGTGTCGCTTAGCATAGTCATCCAGCTACCTCGGTGCAACCTTTTGGACATAAAAACACTATTGTGAGGTGTGAGGTGTTCAGAATAGACTGGAAATGAGTGGAAATTAAGGTTATTGAGGTTAATAATAGCATAGGAGCAGAAAAACCTACAAATTCTGTGATTTTAGCTGTTTTTATGCTTTTTTTCAAAAAAATACAGATCCAAAACACAAAACCCAGAACCCAAAACACGGAAGGGTGGTTTTGGCAAAACCAATCCAGATCCAAAACACGAAGAAAGATCCAGATCCAAAACCAAAACACAAAACACGAAAAGTGGCCGGTGCACACCCCTAGTGACTGATCCTCTGCAGTGTACAGTATAGCTGTGCTTCCTAATATCATCATGTGACTGATCCTCTGCAGTGTACAGTATAGCTGTGCTTCCTAAAATGATCAATGACTGATCCTCTGCAGTGTACAGTATAGCTGTGCTTCCTAATATCATCATGTGACTGATCCTCTGCAGTGTACAGTATAGCTGTGCTTCCTAATATCATCATGTGACTGATCCTCTGCAGTGTACAGTATAGCTGTGCTTCCTAATATGATCAATGACTGATCCTCTGCAGTGTACAGTATAGCTGTGCTTCCTAATATGATCATTTGACTGATCCTCTGCAGTGTACAGTATAGCTGTGCTTCCTAATATCATCATGTGACTGATCCTCTGCAGTGTACAGTATAGCTGTGCTTCCTAATATCATCATGTGACTGATCCTCTGCAGTGTACAGTATAGCTGTGCTTCCTAATATGATCATGTGACTGATCCTCTGCAGTGTACAGTATAGCTGTGCTTCCTAATATCATCATGTGACCGATCCTCTGCAGTGTACTGTATAGCTGTGCTTCCTAATATCATCATGTGACCGATCCTCTGCAGTGTACAGTATAGCTGTGCTTCCTAATATGATCATATGACCGATCCTCTGCAGTGTACAGTATAGCTGTGCTTCCTAATATCATCATGTGACTGATCCTCTGCAGTGTACAGTATAGCTGTGCTTCCTAATATGATCAATGACTGATCCTCTGCAGTGTACAGTAGAGCTGTGCTTCCTAATATGATGAATGACTGATCCTCTGCAGTGTACAGTATAGCTGTGCTTCCTAATATGAGCAGTGACTGATCCTCTGCAGTGTACAGTATAGCTGTGCTTCCTAATATGAACAATGACTGATCCTCTGCAGTGTACAGTATAGCTGTGCTTCCTAATATGATGAATGACTGATCCTCTGCAGTGTACAGTATAGCTGTGCTTCCTAATATGATAATGTGACCGATCCTCTGCAGTGTACTGTATAGCTGTGCTTCCTAATATGATGAATGACTGATCCTCTGCAGTGTACAGTATAGCTGTGCTTCCTAATATGATCAATGACTGATCCTCTGCAGTGTACAGTATAGCTGTGCTTCCTAATATGATGAATGACTGATCCTCTGCAGTGTACAGTATAGCTGTGCTTCCTAATATGATCATGTGACCGATCCTCTGCAGTGTACAGTATAGCTGTGCTTCCTAATATGATGAATGACTGATCCTCTGCAGTGTACAGTATAGCTGTGCTTCCTAATATGATCAATGACTGATCCTCTGCAGTGTACAGTATAGCTGTGCTTCCTAATATGATGAATGACTGATCCTCTGCAGTGTACAGTATAGCTGTGCTTCCTAATATCATCATGTGACTGATCCTCTGCAGTGTACAATATAGCTGTGCTTCCTAATATGATGAATGAGTGATCCTCTGCAGTGTACAGTATAGCTGTGCTTCCTAATATCATCATGTGACCAATCCTCTGCAGTGTACTGTATAGCTGTGCTTCCTAATATGATCATGTGACTGATCCTCTGCAGTGTACAGTATAGCTGTGCTTCCTAATATCATCATATAACTGATCCTCTGCAGTGTACAGTATAGCTGTGCTTCCTAATATGATCATGTGACTGATCCTCTGCAGTGTACAGTATAGCTGTGCTTCCTAATATCATCATATGACTGATCCTCTGCAGTGTACAGTATAGCTGTGCTTCCTAATATGCTCATGTGACCGATCCTCTGCAGTGTACAGTATAGCTGTGCTTCCTAATATGATCATGTGACCGATCCTCTGCAGTATACAGTATAGCCGTGCTTCCTAATATCATTATGTGACCGATCCTCTGCAGTGTACCGTATAGCTGTGCTTCCTAATATCATCATGTGACCGATCCTCTGCAGTGTACAGTATAGCTGTGCTTCCTAATATGATCATGTGACTGATCCTCTGCAGTGTACAGTATAGCTGTGCTTCCTAATATCATCATGTGACTGATCCTCTGCAGTGTACACTATAGCTGTGCTTCCTAATATCATCATGTGACTGATCCTCTGCAGTGTACAGTATAGCTGTGCTTCCTAATATGATCAATGACTGATCCTCTGCAGTGTACAGTATAGCTGTGCTTCGTAATATCATCATGTGACTGATCCTCTGCAGTGTACAGTATAGCTGTGCTTCCTAATATGATCATGTGACTGATCCTCTGCAGTGTACAGTATAGCTGTGCTTCCTAATATCATCATGTGACTGATCCTCTGCAGTGTACAGTATAGCTGTGCTTCCTAATATCATCATGTAACCGATCCTCTGCAGTGTACAGTATAGCTGTGCTTCCTAATATGATCATGTGACTGATCCTCTGCAGTGTACAGTATAGCTGTGCTTCCTAATATCATCATGTGACCGATCCTCTGCAGTGTACAGTATAGCTGTGCTTCCTAATATGATCAATGACTGATCCTCTGCAGTGTACAGTATAGCTGTGCTTCCTAATATCATCATGTGACCGATCCTCTGCAGTGTACAGTATAGCTGTGATTCCTAATATGATCTTGTGACTGATCCTCTGCAGTGTACAGTATAGCTGTGCTTCCTAATATGATCAATGACTGATCCTCTGCAGTGTACAGTATAGCTGTGCTTCCTAATATGATCAATGACTGATCCTCTGCAGTGTACAGTATAGCTGTGATTCCTAATATCATCATGTGACTGATCCTCTGCAGTGTACAGTATAGCTGTGCTTCCTAATATCATCATGTGACTGATCCTCTGCAGTGTACAGTATAGCTGTGCTTCCTAATATGATCATGTGACCGATCCTCTGCAGTGTACAGTATAGCTGTGATTCCTAATATGATCATGTGACTGATCCTCTGCAGTGTACAGTATAGCTGTGCTTCCTAATATAATCAATGACTGATCCTCTGCAGTGTACAGTATAGCTGTGCTTCCTTATATGATCATGTGACTGATCCTCTGCAGTGTACAGTATAGCTGTGCTTCCTAATATCATCATGTGACCGATCCTCTGCAGTGTACAGTATAGCTGTGCTTCCTAATATGATCATGTGACCGATCCTCTGCAGTGTACAGTATAGCTGTGCTTCCTAATATGATCATGTGACCGATCCTCTGCAGTGTACAGTATAGCTGTGCTTCCAAATATGATCATGTGACTGATCCTCTGCAGTGTACAGTATAGCTGTGCTTCCTAATATGATCAATGACTGATCCTCTGCAGTGTACTGTATAGCTGTGCTTCCTAATATGATCATGTGACTGATCCTCTGCAGTGTACAGTATAGCTGTGCTTCCTAATATGATCAATGACCGATCCTCTGCAGTGTACAGTATAGCTGTGCTTCCTAATATCATCATGTGACTGATCCTCTGCAGTGTACAGTATAGCTGTGCTTCCTAATATCATCATGTGACTGATCCTCTGCAGTGTACAGTATAGCTGTGCTTCCTAATATCATCATGTGACTGATCCTCTGCAGTGTACAGTATAGCTGTGCTTCCTAATATGATCATGTGACTGATCCTCTGCAGTGTACAGTATAGCTGTGCTTCCTAATATCATCATGTGACCGATCCTCTGCAGTGTACAGTATAGCTGTGCTTCCTAATATGATCATGTGACCGATCCTCTGCAGTGTACGGTATAGCTGTGCTTCCTAATATCATCATGTGACTGATCCTCTGCAGTGTACACTATAGCTGTGCTTCCTAATATCATCATGTGACTGATCCTCTGCAGTTTACAGTATAGCTGTGCTTCCTAATATCATCATGTGACTGATCCTCTGCAGTGTACAGTATAGCTGTGCTTCCTAATATGATCATGTGACTGATCTTCTGCAGTGTACAGTATAGCTGTGCTTCCTAATATGATCAATGACTGATCCTCTGCAGTGTACAGTATAGCTGTGCTTCCTAATATCATCATGTGACTGATCCTCTGCAGTGTACAATAAAGCTGTGCTTCCTAATATGATCAATGACTGATCCTCTGCAGTGTACAGTATAGCTGTGCTTCCTAATATCATCATGTCACTGATCCTCTGCAGTGTACACTATAGCTATGCTTCCTAATATCATCATGTGACTGATCCTCTGCAGTGTACAGTATAACTGTGCTTCCTAATATCATCATGTGACTGATCCTCTGCAGTGTACAGTATAGCTGTGCTTCCTAATATGATCATGTGACTGATCCTCTGCAGTGTACAGTATAGCTGTGCTTCCTAATATCATATGACTGATCCTCTGCAGTGTACAGTATAGCTGTGCTTCCTAATATCATCATGTGACTGATCCTCTGCAGTGTACAGTATAGCTGTGCTTCCTAATATCATCATATGACTGATCCTCTGCAGTGTACAGTATAGCTGTGCTTCCTAATATCATCATGTGACTGATCCTCTGCAGTTTACAGTATAGCTGTGCTTCCTAATATCATCATGTGACTGATCCTCTGCAGTGTACAGTATAGCTGTGCTTCCTAATATGATCAATGACTGATCCTCTGCAGTGTACAGTATAGCTGTGCTTCCTAATATCATCATGTGACTGATCCTCTGCAGTGTACAGTATAGCTGTGCTTCCTAATATCATCATGTGACTGATCCTCTGCAGTGTACAGTATAACTGTGCTTCCTAATATCATCATGTGACTGATCCTCTGCAGTGTACAGTATAGCTGTGTTTCCTAATATGATCATGTGACTGATCCTCTGCAGTGTACAGTATAGCTGTGCTTCCTAATATCATCATGTGACTGATCCTCTGCAGTGTACAGTATAGCTGTGCTTCCTAATATGATCATGTGACTGATCCTCTGCAGTGTACAGTATAGCTGTGCTTCCTAATATCATCATGTGACTGATCCTCTGCAGTGTACAGTATAGCTGTGCTTCCTAATATCATCATATGACTGATCCTCTGCAGTGTACAGTATAGCTGTGCTTCCTTATATCATCATGTGGCTGATCCTCTGCAGTGTACTGTATAGCTGTGGTTCCTAATATCATCATATGACTGATCCTCTGCAGTGTACAGTATAGCTGTGCTTCCTAATATGATCATGTGACCGATTCTCTGCAGTGTACTGTATAGCTGTGGTTCCTAATATCATCATATGACTGATCCTCTGCAGTGTACAGTATAGCTGTGCTTCCTAATATGATCAATGACTGATCCTCTGCAGTGTACAGTATAGCTGTGCTTCCTAATATGATCATGTGACTGATCCTCTGCAGTGTACAGTATAGCTGTGCTTCCTAATATCATCATGTGACTGATCCTCTGCAGTGTACAGTATAGCTGTGCTTCCTAATATCATCATGTGACTGATCCTCTGCAGTGTACAGTATAGCTGTGCTTCCTAATATGATCAATGACTGATCCTCTGCAGTGTACAGTATAGCTGTGCTTCCTAATATCATCATGTGACCGATCCTCTGCAGTGTACAGTATAGCTGTGCTTCCTAATATCATCATATGACTGATCCTCTGCAGTGTACAGTATAGCTGTGCTTCCTAATATCATCATGTGACCGATTCTCTGCAGTGTACTGTATAGCTGTGGTTCCTAATATCATCATATGACTGATCCTCTGCAGTGTACAGTATAGCTGTGCTTCCTAGTATCATCATGTGACAGATCCTCTGCAGTGTACAGTATAGCTGTGCTTCCTAATATGATCATGTGACTGATCCACTGCAGTGTACAGTATAGCTGTGCTTCCTAATATGATCAATGACTGATCCTCTGCAGTGTACAGTATAGCTGTGCTTCCTAATATCATCATGCGACTGATCCTCTGCAGTGTACAGTATAGCTGTGCTTCCTAATATGATCAATGACTGATCCTCTGCAGTGTATAGTATAGCTGTGCTTCCTAATATCATCATGTGACTGATCCTCTGCAGTGTACAGTATAGCTGTGCTTCCTAATATGATCATGTGACTGATCCTCTGCAGTGTACAGTATAGCTGTGCTTCCTAATATGATCATGTGACTGATCCTCTGCAGTGTACAGTATAGCTGTGCTTCCTAATATGATCATGTGACTGATCCTCTGCAGTGTACAGTATAGCTGTGCTTCCTAATATGATCATGTGACTGATCCTCTGCAGTGTACAGTATAGCTGTGCTTCCTAATATGATCATGTGACCGATCCTCTGCAGTGTACTGTATAGCTGTGCTTCCTAATATGATCATGTGACTGATCCTCTGCAGTGTACAGTATAGCTGTGCTTCCTAATATCATCATGTGACCGATCCTCTGCAGTGTACTGTATAGCTGTGCTTCCTAATATCATCATGTGACTGATCCTCTGCAGTGTACAGTATAGCTGTGTTTCCTAATATGATCAATGACCGATCCACTGCAGTGTACAGTATAGCTGTGCTTCCTAATATCATCATGTGACTGATCCTCTGCAGTGTACAGTATAGCTGTGCTTCCTAATATCATCATGTGACTGATCCTCTGCAGTGTACAGTATAGCTGTGCTTCCTAATATGATCATGTGACTGATCCACTGCAGTGTACAGTATAGCTGTGCTTCCTAATATGATCAATGACTGATCCTCTGCAGTGTACAGTATAGCTGTGCTTCCTAATATCATCATGCGACTGATCCTCTGCAGTGTACAGTATAGCTGTGCTTCCTAATATGATCAATGACTGATCCTCTGCAGTGTATAGTATAGCTGTGCTTCCTAATATCATCATGTGACTGATCCTCTGCAGTGTACAGTATAGCTGTGCTTCCTAATATGATCAATGACTGATCCTCTGCAGTGTACAGTATAGCTGTGCTTCCTAATATCATCATGTGACCGATCCTCTGCAGTGTACAGTATAGCTGTGCTTCCTAATATCATCATATGACTGATCCTCTGCAGTGTACAGTATAGCTGTGCTTCCTAATATCATCATGTGACCGATCCTCTGCAGTGTACAGTATAGCTGTGCTTCCTAATATCATCATATGACTGATCCTCTGCAGTGTACAGTATAGCTGTGCTTCCTAATATCATCATGTGACTGATCCTCTGCAGTGTACAGTATAGCTGTGCTTCCTAATATCATCATGTGACTGATCCTCTGCAGTGTACAGTATAGCTGTGCTTCCTAATATCATCATGTGACTGATCCTCTGCAGTGTACAGTATAGCTGTGCTTCCTAATCTCATCATGTGACTGATCCTCTGCAGTGTACAGTATAGCTGTGCTTCCTAATATGATCATGTGACCGATCCTCTGCAGTGTACAGTATAGCTGTGCTTCCTAATATCATCATGTGACTGATCCTCTGCAGTGTACAGTATAGCTGTGCTTTCTAATATCATCATGTGACTGATCCTCTGCAGTGTACAGTATAGCTGTGCTTCCTAATATGATCAATGACTGATCCTCTGCAGTGTACAGTATAGCTGTGCTTCCTAATATGATCATGTGACTGATCCTCTGCAGTGTACAGTATAGCTGTGCTTCCTAATATCATCATGTGACTGATCCTCTGTAGTGTACACTATCGCTGTGCTTCCTAATATGATCATGTGACCGAACCTCTGCAGTGTACTGTATAGCTGTGCTTCCTAATATGATCATGTGACTGATCCTCTGCAGTGTACAGTATAGCTGTGCTTCCTAATATGATCATGTGACAGATCCTCTGCAGTGTACAGTATAGCTGTGTTTCCTAATATGATCAATGACCGATCCCCTGCAGTGTACAGTATAGCTGTGCTTCCTAATATCATCATGTGACTGATCCTCTGCAGTGTACAGTATAACTGTGCTTCCTAATATCATCATGTGACTGATCCTCTGCAGTGTATTGTATAGCTTTGCTTCCTAATATGATCATGTGACTGATCCACTGCAGTGTACAGTATAGCTGTGCTTCCTAATATGATCAAAGACTGATCCTCTGCAGTGTACAGTATAGCTGTGCTTCCTAATATCATCATGCGACTGATCCTCTGCAGTGTACAGTATAGCTGTGCTTCCTAATATGATCAATGACTGATCCTCTGCAGTGTATAGTATAGCTGTGCTTCCTAATATCATCATGTGACTGATCCTCTGCAGTGTACAGTATAGCTGTGCTTCCTAATATGATCAATGACTGATCCTCTGCAGTGTACAGTATAGCTGTGCTTCCTAATATCATCATATGACTGATCCTCTGCAGTGTACAGTATAGCTGTGCTTCCTAATATCATCATGTGACCGATCCTCTGCAGTGTACAGTATAGCTGTGCTTCCTAATATCATCATGTGACTGATCCTCTGCAGTGTACAGTATAGCTGTGCTTCCTAATATGATCATGTGACTTATCCTCTGCAGTGTACAGTATAGCTGTGCTTCCTAATATCATCATGTGACCGATCCTCTGCAGTGTACAGTATAGCTGTGATTCCTAATATGATCATGTGACTGATCCTCTGCAGTGTACAGTATAGCTGGGCTTCCTAATATCATCATGTGACTGATCCTCTGCAGTGTACAGTATAGCTGTGCTTCCTAATATCATCATGTGACTGATCCTCTGCAGTGTACAGTATAGCTGTGCTTCCTAATATGATCATGTGACCGATCCTCTGCAGTGTACAGTATAGCTGTGCTTCCTAATATCATCATGTGACTGATCCTCTGCAGTGTACAGTATAGCTGTGCTTCCTAATATGATCAATGACTGATCCTCTGCAGTGTACAGTATAGCTGTGCTTCCTAATATGATCATGTGACTGATCCTCTGCAGTGTACAGTATAGCTGTGCTTCCTAATATCATCATGTGACTGATCCTCTGCAGTGTACACTATCGCTGTGCTTCCTAATATGATCATGTGACCGATCCTCTGCAGTGTACTGTATAGCTGTGCTTCCTAATATGATCATGTGACTGATCCTCTGCAGTGTACTGTATAGCTGTGCTTCCTAATATGATCATGTGACCGATCCTCTGCAGTGTACTGTATAGCTGTGCTTCCTAATATCATCATGTGACTGATCCTCTGCAGTGTACAGTATAGCTGTGCTTCCTAGTATCATCATGTGACAGATCCTCTGCAGTGTACAGTATAGCTGTGTTTCCTAATATGATCAATGACCGATCCTCTGCAGTGTACAGTATAGCTGTGCTTCCTAATATCATCATGTGACTGATCCTCTGCAGTGTACAGTATAACTGTGCTTCCTAATATCATCATGTGACTGATCCTCTGCAGTGTATTGTATAGCTTTGCTTCCTAATATGATCATGTGACTGATCCACTGCAGTGTACAGTATAGCTGTGCTTCCTAATATGATCAAAGACTGATCCTCTGCAGTGTACAGTATAGCTGTGCTTCCTAATATCATCATGCGACTGATCCTCTGCAGTGTACAGTATAGCTGTGCTTCCTAATATGATCAATGACTGATCCTCTGCAGTGTATAGTATAGCTGTGCTTCCTAATATCATCATGTGACTGATCCTCTGCAGTGTACAGTATAGCTGTGCTTCCTAATATGATCAATGACTGATCCTCTGCAGTGTACAGTATAGCTGTGCTTCCTAATATCATCATGTGACCGATCCTCTGCAGTGTACAGTATAGCTGTGCTTCCTAATATCATCATATGACTGATCCTCTGCAGTGTACAGTATAGCTGTGCTTCCTAATATCATCATGTGACCGATCCTCTGCAGTGTACAGTATAGCTGTGCTTCCTAATATCATCATGTGACTGATCCTCTGCAGTGTACAGTATAGCTGTGCTTCCTAATATCATCATGTGACTGATCCTCTGCAGTGTACAGTATAGCTGTGCTTCCTAATATCATCATGTGACTGATCCTCTGCAGTGTACAGTATAGCTGTGCTTCCTAATCTCATCATGTGACTGATCCTCTGCAGTGTACAGTATAGCTGTGCTTCCTAATATCATCATGTGACCGATCCTCTGCAGTGTACAGTATAGCTGTGATTCCTAATATGATCAATGACCGATCCTCTGTAGTGTACAGTATAGCTGTGCTTCCTAATATCATCATGTGACTGATCCTCTGCAGTGTACAGTATAGCTGTGCTTCCTAATATGATCAATGACTGATCCTCTGCAGTGTACAGTATAGCTGTGCTTCCTAATATGATGAATGACTGATCCTCTGCAGCGTACAGTATAGCTGTGCTTCCTAATATGAGCAGTGACTGATCCTCTGCAGTGTACAGTATAGCTGTGCTTCCTAATATGATCAATGACTGATCCTCTGCAGTGTACAGTATAGCTGTGCTTCCTAATATGATGAATGACTGATCCTCTGCAGTGTACAGTATAGCTGTGCTTCCTAATATGAGCAGTGACTGATCCTCTGCAGTGTACAGTATAGCTGTGCTTCCTAATATGATCATGTGACCGATCCTCTGCAGTGTACAGTATAGCTGTGCTTCCTAATATGATCAATGACTGATCCTCTGCAGTGTACAGTATAGCTGTGCTTCCTAATATGATGAATGACTGATCCTCTGCAGTGTACAGTATAGCTGTGCTTCCTAATATGATCAATGACTGATCCTCTGCAGTGTACAGTATAGCTGTGCTTCCTAATATGATGAATGACTGATCCTCTGCAGTGTACAGTATAGCTGTGCTTCCTAATATGATCAATGACTGTTCCTCTGCAGTGTACTGTATAGCTGTGCTTCCTAATATGATCAATGACTGATCCTCTGCAGTGTACAGTATAGCTGTGCTTCCTAATATGATCATGTGACCGATCCTCTGCAGTGTACTGTATAGCTGTGCTTCCTAATATGATCATGTGACTGAGCCTCTGCAGTGTACAGTATAGCTGTGCTTCGTAATATGATCATGTGACTGATCCTCTGCAGTGTACAGTATAGCTGTGCTTCCTAATATCATCATATGACTGATCCTCTGCAGTGTACAGTATAGCTGTGCTTCCTAATATGCTCATGTGACCGATCCTCTGCAGTGTACAGTATAGCTGTGCTTCCTAATATGATCATGTGACTGAGCCTCTGCAGTGTACAGTATAGCTGTGCTTCCTAATATGATCATGTGACCGATCCTCTGCAGTGTACAGTATAGCTGTGCTTCCTTATATCATCATGTGACTGATCCTCTGCAGTGTACAGTATAGCTGTGCTTCCTAATATCATCATGTGACCGATCCACTGCAGTGTACTGTATAGCTGTGCTTCCTAATATGATCATGTGACCGATCCTCTGCAGTGTACAGTATAGCTGTGCTTCCTAATATGATTATGTGACTGATCCTCTGCAGTGTACAGTATAGCTGTGCTTCCTAATATCATCATATGACTGATCCTCTGCAGTGTACAGTATAGCTGTGCTTCCTAATATCATCATGTGACCGATCCTCTGCAGTGTACAGTATAGCTGTGCTTCCTAATATCATCATGTGACTGATCCTCTGCAGTGTACAGTATAGCTGTGCTTCCTAATATGATCATGTGACTTATCCTCTGCAGTGTACAGTATAGCTGTGCTTCCTAATATCATCATGTGACCGATCCTCTGCAGTGTACAGTATAGCTGTGATTCCTAATATGATCATGTGACTGATCCTCTGCAGTGTACAGTATAGCTGGGCTTCCTAATATCATCATGTGACTGATCCTCTGCAGTGTACAGTATAGCTGTGCTTCCTAATATCATCATGTGACTGATCCTCTGCAGTGTACAGTATAGCTGTGCTTCCTAATATGATCATGTGACCGATCCTCTGCAGTGTACAGTATAGCTGTGCTTCCTAATATCATCATGTGACTGATCCTCTGCAGTGTACAGTATAGCTGTGCTTCCTAATATGATCAATGACTGATCCTCTGCAGTGTACAGTATAGCTGTGCTTCCTAATATGATCATGTGACTGATCCTCTGCAGTGTACAGTATAGCTGTGCTTCCTAATATCATCATGTGACTGATCCTCTGCAGTGTACACTATCGCTGTGCTTCCTAATATGATCATGTGACCGATCCTCTGCAGTGTACTGTATAGCTGTGCTTCCTAATATGATCATGTGACTGATCCTCTGCAGTGTACTGTATAGCTGTGCTTCCTAATATGATCATGTGACCGATCCTCTGCAGTGTACTGTATAGCTGTGCTTCCTAATATCATCATGTGACTGATCCTCTGCAGTGTACAGTATAGCTGTGCTTCCTAGTATCATCATGTGACAGATCCTCTGCAGTGTACAGTATAGCTGTGTTTCCTAATATGATCAATGACCGATCCTCTGCAGTGTACAGTATAGCTGTGCTTCCTAATATCATCATGTGACTGATCCTCTGCAGTGTACAGTATAACTGTGCTTCCTAATATCATCATGTGACTGATCCTCTGCAGTGTATTGTATAGCTTTGCTTCCTAATATGATCATGTGACTGATCCACTGCAGTGTACAGTATAGCTGTGCTTCCTAATATGATCAAAGACTGATCCTCTGCAGTGTACAGTATAGCTGTGCTTCCTAATATCATCATGCGACTGATCCTCTGCAGTGTACAGTATAGCTGTGCTTCCTAATATGATCAATGACTGATCCTCTGCAGTGTATAGTATAGCTGTGCTTCCTAATATCATCATGTGACTGATCCTCTGCAGTGTACAGTATAGCTGTGCTTCCTAATATGATCAATGACTGATCCTCTGCAGTGTACAGTATAGCTGTGCTTCCTAATATCATCATGTGACCGATCCTCTGCAGTGTACAGTATAGCTGTGCTTCCTAATATCATCATATGACTGATCCTCTGCAGTGTACAGTATAGCTGTGCTTCCTAATATCATCATGTGACCGATCCTCTGCAGTGTACAGTATAGCTGTGCTTCCTAATATCATCATGTGACTGATCCTCTGCAGTGTACAGTATAGCTGTGCTTCCTAATATCATCATGTGACTGATCCTCTGCAGTGTACAGTATAGCTGTGCTTCCTAATATCATCATGTGACTGATCCTCTGCAGTGTACAGTATAGCTGTGCTTCCTAATCTCATCATGTGACTGATCCTCTGCAGTGTACAGTATAGCTGTGCTTCCTAATATCATCATGTGACCGATCCTCTGCAGTGTACAGTATAGCTGTGATTCCTAATATGATCAATGACCGATCCTCTGTAGTGTACAGTATAGCTGTGCTTCCTAATATCATCATGTGACTGATCCTCTGCAGTGTACAGTATAGCTGTGCTTCCTAATATGATCAATGACTGATCCTCTGCAGTGTACAGTATAGCTGTGCTTCCTAATATGATGAATGACTGATCCTCTGCAGCGTACAGTATAGCTGTGCTTCCTAATATGAGCAGTGACTGATCCTCTGCAGTGTACAGTATAGCTGTGCTTCCTAATATGATCAATGACTGATCCTCTGCAGTGTACAGTATAGCTGTGCTTCCTAATATGATGAATGACTGATCCTCTGCAGTGTACAGTATAGCTGTGCTTCCTAATATGAGCAGTGACTGATCCTCTGCAGTGTACTGTATAGCTGTGCTTCCTAATATGATCATGTGACCGATCCTCTGCAGTGTACAGTATAGCTGTGCTTCCTAATATGATCAATGACTGATCCTCTGCAGTGTACAGTATAGCTGTGCTTCCTAATATGATGAATGACTGATCCTCTGCAGTGTACAGTATAGCTGTGCTTCCTAATATGATCAATGACTGATCCTCTGCAGTGTACAGTATAGCTGTGCTTCCTAATATGATGAATGACTGATCCTCTGCAGTGTACAGTATAGCTGTGCTTCCTAATATGATCAATGACTGATCCTCTGCAGTGTACTGTATAGCTGTGCTTCCTAATATGATCAATGACTGATCCTCTGCAGTGTACAGTATAGCTGTGCTTCCTAATATGATCATGTGACCGATCCTCTGCAGTGTACTGTATAGCTGTGCTTCCTAATATGATCATGTGACTGAGCCTCTGCAGTGTACAGTATAGCTGTGCTTCCTAATATGATCATGTGACTGATCCTCTGCAGTGTACAGTATAGCTGTGCTTCCTAATATCATCATATGACTGATCCTCTGCAGTGTACAGTATAGCTGTGCTTCCTAATATGCTCATGTGACCGATCCTCTGCAGTGTACAGTATAGCTGTGCTTCCTAATATGATCATGTGACTGAGCCTCTGCAGTGTACAGTATAGCTGTGCTTCCTAATATGATCATGTGACCGATCCTCTGCAGTGTACAGTATAGCTGTGCTTCCTTATATCATCATGTGACTGATCCTCTGCAGTGTACAGTATAGCTGTGCTTCCTAATATCATCATGTGACCGATCCACTGCAGTGTACTGTATAGCTGTGCTTCCTAATATGATCATGTGACCGATCCTCTGCAGTGTACAGTATAGCTGTGCTTCCTAATATGATTATGTGACTGATCCTCTGCAGTGTACAGTATAGCTGTGCTTCCTAATATGATCATGTGACTGATCCTCTGCAGTGTACTGTATAGCTGTGCTTCCTAATATCATCATGTGACCGATCCTCTGCAGTGTACTGTATAGCTGTGCTTCCTAATATGATCAATGACCGATCCTCTGCAGTGTACAGTATAGCTGTGCTTCCTAATATCATCATATAACTGATCCTCTGCAGTGTACAGTATAGCTGTGCTTCCTAATATGATCATGTGACCGATCCTCTGCAGTGTACAGTATAGCTGTGCTTCCTAATATGATCAATGACTGATCCTCTGCAGTGTACAGTATAGCTGTGCTTCCTAATATCATCATGTGACTGATCCTCTGCAGTGTACAGTATAGCTGTGCTTCCTAATATGATCAATGACTGATCCTCTGCAGTGTACAGTATAGCTGTGCTTCCTAATATGATCATGTGACTGATCCTCTGCAGTGTACAGTATAGCTGTGCTTCCTAATATGATCAATGACTGATCCTCTGCAGTGTACAGTATAGCTGTGCTTCCTAATATCATCATTTCACTGATCCTCTGCAGTGTACAGTATAGCTGTGCTTCCTAATATCATCATGTGACTGATCCTCTGCAGTGTACAGTATAGCTGTGCTTCCTAATATGATCAATGACTGATCCTCTGCAGTGTACAGTATAGCTGTGCTTCCTAATATCATCATGTGACCGATCCTCTGTAGTGTACAGTATAGCTGTGCTTCCTAATATGATCAATGACTGATCCTCTGCAGTGTACAGTATAGCTGTGCTTCCTAATATGATCATGTGACCGATCCTCTGCAGTGTACAGTATAGCTGTGCTTCCTAATATGATCATGTGACCGATCCTCTGCAGTGTACTGTATAGCTGTGCTTCCTAATATCATCATGTGACTGATCCTCTGCAGTGTACAGTATAGCTGTGCTTCCTAATATGATCATGTGACCGATCCTCTGCAGTATACAGTATAGCTGTGCTTCCTAATATCATCATGTGACTGATCCTCTGCAGTGTACAGTACAGCTGTGCTTCCTAATATGATCAATGACTGATCCTCTGCAGTGTACAGTATAGCTGTGCTTCCTAATATGATCATGTGACCGATCCTCTGCAGTATACAGTATAGCTGTGCTTCCTAATATCATCATGTGACTGATCCTCTGCAGTGTACAGTATAGCTGTGCTTCCTAATATGATCATGTGACTGATCCTCTGCAGTGTACAGTATAGCTGTGCTTCCTAATATGATCAATGACTGATCCTCTGCAGTGTACAGTATAGCTGTGCTTCCTAATATCATCATTTCACTGATCCTCTGCAGTGTACAGTATAGCTGTGCTTCCTAATATCATCATGTGACTGATCCTCTGCAGTGTACAGTATAGCTGTGCTTCCTAATATGATCAATGACTGATCCTCTGCAGTGTACAGTATAGCTGTGCTTCCTAATATCATCATGTGACCGATCCTCTGTAGTGTACAGTATAGCTGTGCTTCCTAATATGATCAATGACTGATCCTCTGCAGTGTACAGTATAGCTGTGCTTCCTAATATGATCATGTGACCGATCCTCTGCAGTGTACAGTATAGCTGTGCTTCCTAATATGATCATGTGACCGATCCTCTGCAGTGTACTGTATAGCTGTGCTTCCTAATATCATCATGTGACTGATCCTCTGCAGTGTACAGTATAGCTGTGCTTCCTAATATGATCATGTGACCGATCCTCTGCAGTATACAGTATAGCTGTGCTTCCTAATATCATCATGTGACTGATCCTCTGCAGTGTACAGTACAGCTGTGCTTCCTAATATGATCAATGACTGATCCTCTGCAGTGTACAGTATAGCTGTGCTTCCTAATATGATCATGTGACCGATCCTCTGCAGTATACAGTATAGCTGTGCTTCCTAATATCATCATGTGACTGATCCTCTGCAGTGTACAGTATAGCTGTGCTTCCTAATATCATCATGTGACTGATCCTCTGCAGTGTACAGTATAGCTGTGCTTCCTAATATGATCAATGACTGATCCTCTGCAGTGTACACTATGGTAGACGAAATCTGTATAGGATTGAGGATAGATAAGATTGATGGTTTCTGCAAGGTGTTTTTGTATATGACAGCCTGGTTGGCTGAGTGAAGGGTTTGTGTCAGGTGGCCAGATCATCCTATAGGCAGAGGGATAGGAGGAGTTAAATGGAGGATATATAAGAAAGGGTTAGAGGGCAGCTCAGCCTCTTTTGCAGTGGAATTTCGGAAAGGCTGAGTATCTCTAGCATATTTATCCTATTTACTTTGTTACCACTGTCTTTTTTCACCATGTCTCGTCCTCGTCGCGATGCCCCCCCTCCCCGCCGGCTGGCTGAATTTTCGTGCCCTCTGCGCTCTGTTCCCGCCCGCTTATCTCCCCCAACCTCCCCTTCCCAGTTTCATCCATCCACCCCGAGCGGATCTGCCCCCCTTGTCATCGGCCCTCCAGCGGCTGCTGGGTCCGCTCCCTCCTCTGCCTGCACTCTTTCCCCGCGTGCTTCTGCAGCTGGCGCGCCTACATCCCCACCTCACCCCGGCGCCAGCTCTTCTGGCAGCATCGCGGCCCCTGCTTCTCCAGCGCGCGACGGGTCTGCGCATCCCTGTCCGCTCACCCTCTCTCCGGTCAGCGTCGCGTCTCCTTTGGCGCCGCTGGGGTCCCCTTGCACACCTGCTTTGCCTGCGGCTCCGGCGGGGGCTCTCGGCGGCGTCAGTGACGTGGGTGCCGCATTTTCCGCGGGTCTCCCCCACGCAAGCAGCGGAGGTCACCTGACCTCAGCCCCGTCCTGGCCTCATGTTGGGTCCGGTGGTGTCGTGGCCACCGCGGCTGCGGCCTCTGCCGCTTTGATTTCCGGTGGCCCAGCCGGCCTGGCCCATGCGGCGGGCCCGGCGGCCATCTTGTCTCAGGTGGCCATTTTAGGTGCGGGGTCTCCCTATTTCCCACGCACCTTTCCACATTTTTTGGGGGGTTTGGCGCAGCGTTTAAGCTCCCCAACTTTGCCCGCTACTCCATTTGCTGGAGTATCATTTGGGCACGTAGTGCCGGTTTCTATTCAACCCCCATGGTACACCCCAGCCGGCAGCCAGGCACCCTCCTTTAATGCACCACCCCCCCTTTCTATGGCAGGCCCTTCTTGGGGTCAGACTTCTTGGAGCTCAGGCGTAGCTCCTCCGATTTTGTCATCTTCTGTTGCTGTTCCTCCTGCCCACTTTTATTCTCCCCATTTCGCGGCCCCTCCTTCGGCATATCCTCCTGCTTTTCAGCATGCGCAGTTTCAGTACCCGTACCTGCCAGCTTGGCAAGTTTACCCACCTGCAGCGGCTGCGCCTCTGCCTTTGCCCCCAGTTTCCTCTTTCAGCACACACTCCGGCCAAACTTCCTCTGTTTTTCCCCCGCCCAGCTTGTCGCCTCCTCCGCGGGCGCCAGCCATTCCGCCTCCTAAGCCGGTCACCCTGTCCCTTCCCACCCCGGAGGTTTCCGGGTCCGTTTCTGCGGTGGCTCACACGTCTTCCTTAGTTCCAGGCCTTGAAGTATCTGATGGTCCAAGTGGTGAGGTGTCCGCAGTTCTTTCATTGCCTGCTTTGGGACAGGAAGATTCGGCACCGGTATCTGAAGCTGTGGCGCCGTCAAGGGAGAAGTCTGCTGAAGCGGGTCCGCTTCCATCTGGTTCTGGTGAGTATGAAACTCCTTTGTCTTCTTCTGACTCTTCTTCTTCTTCATCCCACTCTTCTGGTTCCCCCGCTCACCCCCGTAAAATTGCTAGACTGGTTGCGCGGCGGCTGGCGAAAAAGTCAGGCGGCGAGACTAGGAGATCTGATGAGTCAGGGGCAAAAGCGCAGGAAGCAGGGGCAGATACAGTGCATTGCGCGAATACTGCGGTGCTACGAGGCTTACGGAAAAGTGTAAAAGGCAAAATTCGCAAAGGGAAATTTGTAGACCTGTTTTCACTCACAGATGACATGAGGAAGGGCTTGGTGCAGGCTAAAAAATCGGGAGGCATAGGAGAAGATGCTTTTTGCAACTTTAATACGTGGTTGAAAGGCATGCTCATATTTGCGACATGTTATTTGGAGACCAGGGCGCAGGAGCACGTTAACATTCTCAGGTATCTATTTTTAGTGCTCGACATGTTCGTCAGGTCTCGTAACTTGGCATGGCGTGAATATGATTCACAATTTAGGAAAAAACATGACGGTTCTTTAGTTATTCCTTTCGGGGTTAAGGATGTTGAAGTCTGGTTAGAGGTCTCTCAACAGCGTCGGCCTCCGTTGGACGGTGCGCCTCCTCGGAAAAGCTATGCTGCCAACAGACAGGGGTCGGCAGGAGTGGGGAGAGGAAAATGCTTTGCCTACAACGACTCCAAATGTACTAGGGGGTCGGGGTGTCGTTTTCGCCACTCCTGTCGTCTCTGCGGAGGTGAGCATCCGGCCAAGGACTGTCGACGTGGGGCAGGAGGTATTTCCCAGGACCGTGCTGAGGGCCCCAAGAGTGCTAGTTAAGGCTTGTTCTCCAGTCCGTTTAGATTCTCTTATTAGATGGTTACATTTATACCCATGTAGAGAGGATGCACTTTTTCTTTACGAAGGTTTTTCAGTAGGTTTTCGTTTACCCATTGACAGGCAGTTGATTGTTAGGGCATCCCAGAATTTGCGCTCTGCCAGGGATTTTCCAGGGGAATTGAGGGTTAAGGTGTGTGCGGAGGTTTTGCTGGGGAGGATGGAGGGTCCTTTTCCTTGTCCTCCCTTGCATAATCTCTGTATTTCTCCAGTTGGCGTAGTTCCTAAAAAAGTGCCGGGCAAGTTTCGGTTGATTCAGCATCTTTCATATCCGCAGGGAGGTTCTGTTAATGATGCCATACCAGAGAATTGTCGTAGGGTCGTTTACCAATCATTTGACGATACCTTGAATTTAGTTCGTAGTTTTGGACATGGCGCTTTGTTGGCTAAATTAGATATAGAATCAGCTTTTCGTTTATTACCAATGCATCCTGAGGCCATGAGATTTCTGGGTTTTAGGTTAGATTCGGGCTATTTTGTAGATAAGTGTTTACCTATGGGCTGCGCGGTTTCCTGTGCCTATTTTGAGAAATTCAGCTCCTTTCTTCAGTGGTGTCTCCATGCCGGGACCGGACAAACGGGCATAGCACACTATTTAGATGATTTTCTCTTTATGGGTCCAGGAAGAAGTGACGTTTGTGCTGACCTCCTTTTTTCTGCGCAGTCCTTATTTAGAGTTTTAGGTGTTCCCGTTGCGAACGAGAAGACAGAGGGTCCGTCTGTTTGTTTATCTTATTTGGGAATTGAGATAGATACGATAGAGGGCTGTTGTAGACTTCCCATTGATAAGGTTGAGAAGCTGCGTGGTCTTATTGAGGTCTGCTTAGCAGAGGATTCAGTAAGGTTACGTAGAGTTCAGTCTCTCCTCGGCTCTTTAAATTTTGCTTGCCGTATTATTGCCGCATCACTACATTCGCCTGTCCGCGGAGATAAAGGAGGATCTTCGCATGTGGAATAGATTTTTGATACACTTTAATGGTGAACGCATTTGGCCTTCACCTCCATTAGCGAACAGTTCGTAGCAACTTTTTACGGATGCGGCCGGATCATCTGGTTTTGGGGCCTTTTTCAATGGGGAATGGTGCGCGGCTCCGTGGCCGATAGCTTGGCGTGAAGAGGGTTTGACGGATAACTTGTTGCTGCTGGAACTTTTTCCAATTGTCGTATCAGTTGAACTTTGGTCCGTGCGACTGAGCAACTGTCATGTAGTATTTTGGTGCGACAATTTGGGTGTGGTTCATGCCATCAACAATCAGCGTTCGTCTTCGCATTTTGTTTTACGTTTGCTCAGACATTTAGTTTTGCGCTGCTTGGAGTTTAATATTAGATTCAGGGCAAAGCATGTGCCAGGGGTGTGTAATGACATTGCAGACGCGCTGTCCCGATTTCAATTTGATCGCTTCCGGGCGCTTGCGCCGTCGGCTTCTAATGTTGGTTTGGTCTGCCCCTCGTTTGTGTGGCAGATTATCAGGCCGGCTTAGAAGGTTTGGCGTTAAAGTCGCTTGCTCCATCGACTTTCCGGGCTTACTCAGCCGCTTGGCGGGATTGGTGCACGCATTGTGCTCTCCCAGACGTGGAGGGTAAGTCTCCGGAACAGTTGATTTCATCTTTTGTTTGGTTTCGTTATCAGCAGGGCAGATCTAGAGCGTTTATAGGTTCCGCGCTTGCTGGTATCTCCTTTTTCTGCAAATTAAAAGGTTTGCATGACCCCACCAAGGCTTTCGTGTTAGTGAAGGCTTTGAGGGGTTGGGCTAAGGGGTCGCCAGCTCGTTCAGACTCTCGCCGGCCAGTCGATTTGCAGCTTTTGTCTGGCTTGTTGACTTCAATGGGAAAGATAGCGGTTGATTTGTATGAAACTTTTCTTTTTAGGCTTGCTTTTGCGGTAGCATTTTTTGGGGCGTTTCGTGTTAGCGAGGTAGTGTCTACCAATAAAACTTCCACAGTTTCTGGTCTCTTGTTAAAAGACATTGTTTTTCGTGACTCAGCGATACTTTGCAAGCTGCGTTTCTCCAAAACAGATCAAACAGGCAGGAGGAAATGGGTTACTCTGCATAAGAATAGGGATTTAGACATCTGTCCAGTTCAGTTAGCTGCCAGGTTTATGGAGTTACGTCCTAGTGGGGGTGCGCAGTGGCTAATTCATGCGGATGGCACTCCTCTGACTAAGTTTCAATTTGCAGCGGTTCTTAAGAAATGTTTGTTAGAATTGGGTTTGAATCCTTCAGAGTATGGCACGCATTCTTTTCGTATTGGCGCTGCTACTTGTGCGGCCCTCTCAGGGGCGTCTGTGCAGGACATTCAGAAGGTGGGGCGCTGGAAGTCAGCTGCGTATAAAAAGTACGTGCGATGCGATAAGGTATAGGGGCGCACCCTGCGTTAACCCGAAAACGTTGCTTACCCGCCAATTGGTCAACGGTTAGCGTTGAGCAATTGGGGGTGTGAAGGGATTTTTAATTTTTCCTCCCGTTAGCCATGATTTGACCCATTTGGTTCACGGGCAGGTTTTTTGGTTTTTCTTCTTCACTCGGGTTCCTGTTTTCCCCAGTTCTGCATCCCTGCTAGTCAGTTGCTATGTGTTACTAAAGTTGTGTCCGTTGGAATTGGGTTTGGTGCGGTTCTCACGGTTAGGTTCTCTCTTTTTCCACAGCATTGACGGAAGAAGAGGGGCAGGTGTGGCTTCTTGGTCACTCATATATTTTTTGGGCGGAAAAATATGTGTTGTCCCAAAAACAGGTTTTGTGGCCTCGCAGGTTTAGAGTGCGTTGGATTGGTGTTAGGGGCTTGCGTGTTGCATCTGTGTTGGCACTGATAGTTTCATCGGTGGCTAAGTGGGGAGTTCCGAATATATTGGTTTTACATGTTGGTGGCAATGATGTGGGCCAGTTGAAAGGTGTGGAGCTGATTGTCAGGATTCGTGAAGTGATGGACGAGATACGTTTGCAGTGGCCCAATATTCGGATTGTATGGTTTGAAATGATGCCTCGTTTGACATGGAGGGGAGTGCGCAAGTATGGTGCTTTGGAGAGAGCATGTAAGAAAGCGAATGCTGCAATTGCCAAGCATGTGGAAAAAATTGGAGGAATTTTGGTGAGTCATGGCTTTTTGGTTGGTGATATTGGGAAGTTCCTTCGTCATGATGGTGTGCATTTGAATGCTGTGGGGACCAGTTTGTTTGTGAAGGATTTATTCTCATTTTTGGTGTAGTTTTTGGGTGGCGGGCCAGTCTTTCCTTAGGGCCTGGCTTTGGCGGGAGTTCGCTGCAACTCAGTGGCTTTAGGTGGCATAAGACAACTTTGTGGGGGCACTGTCCCTCATTGCCCCTGGCGAATTTGTCCTTCTCTTTGCGGGGGGACCCGGGTGCTGTTTTAGTGCGAAAGCACCTCGGATTGGCCCAGGAGGGAAGTGAGACTCTCGCATCGTTAGTACGTCTTAAAGGGGGGTCGTTTAGTCGTCCTCCGAGTATTGAGCAAGGTGAAAGCTAGAACTGAGTTGCAGCGTCTCTTGGCCACCCTGGTTAGGTTGATTGAATTTAATTTATAAATAAAAAGCTGTGACCTTTTTTAGCCAAGCTCTGGTGTCCGTGTCTTTATTTATTTGTAACTTAAGTTAAGTAAGCTAATCAGGTGTTAAAGTATTGTAAAGCAGTAAACCAATACAGATCTTATAGCTGTGCTTCCTAATATCATCATGTGACCGATCCTCTGCAGTGTACAGTATAGCTGTGCTTCCTAATATGATCAATGACTGATCCTCTGCAGTGTACAGTATAGCTGTGCATCCTAATATCATCATGTGACTGATCCTCTGCAGTGTACAGTATAGCTGTGCTTCCTAATATCATCATGTGACCGATCCTCTGCAGTGTACAGTAAAGCTGTGCTTCCTAATATCATCATGAGACTGATCCTCTGCAGTGTACAGTATAGCTGTGCTTCCTAATATGATCAATGACTGATCCTCTGCAGTGTACAGTATAGCTGTGCTTCCTAATATGATCATGTGACCGATCCTCTGCAGTGTACAGTATAGCTGTGCTTCCTAATATGATCAATGACTGATCCTCTGCAGTGTACAGTATAGCTGTGCTTCCTAATATCATCATGTGACTGATCCTCTGCAGTGTACAGTATAGCTGTGCTTCCTAATATCATCATGTGACCGATCCTCTGCAGTGTACAGTATAGCTGTGCTTCCTAATATGATCAATGACTGATCCTCTGCAGTGTACAGTATAGCTGTGCTTCCTAATATCATCATATGACTGATCCTCTGCAGTGTACAGTATAGCTGTGCTTCCTAATATGATCATGTGACTGATCCTCTGCAGCGTACAGTATAGCTGTGCTTCCTAATATCATCATGTGACTGATCCTCTGCAGTGTACAGTATAGCTGTGCTTCCTAATATCATCATGTGACTGATCCTCTGCAGTGTACAGTATAGCTGTGCTTCCTAATATGATCATGTGACTGATCCTCTGCAGTGTACAGTATAGCTGTGCTTCCTAATATGATCATGTGACTGATCCTCTGCAGTGTACAGTATAGCTGTGCTTTCTAATATCATCATGTGACTGATCCTCTGCAGTGTACAGTATAGCTGTGCTTCCTAATATGATCAATGACTGATCCTCTGCAGTGTACAGTATAGCTGTGCTTCCTAATATAATCATGTGACTGATCCTCTGCAGTGTACAGTATAGCTGTGCTTCCTAATATCATCATGTGACTGATCCTCTGCAGTGTACAGTATAGCTGTGCTTCCTAATATCATCAATGACTGATCCTCTGCAGTGTACAGTATAGCTGTGCTTCCTAATATCATCATGTGACTGATCCTCTGCAGTGTACAGTATAGCTGTGCTTCCTAATATGATCATGTGATTGATCCTCTGCAGTGTACTGTATAGCTGTGCTTCCTAATATGATCAATGACTGATCCTCTGCAGTGTACAGTATAGCTGTGCTTCCTAATATCATCATGTGACTGATCCTCTGGAGTGTACAGTATAGCTGTGCTTCCTAATATCATCATGTGACTGATCCTCTGCAGTGTACAGTATAGCTGTGCTTCCTAATATCATCAATGACTGATCCTCTGCAGTGTACAGTATAGCTGTGCTTCCTAATATCATCATGTGACTGATCCTCTGCAGTGTACAGTATAGCTGTGCTTCCTAATATCATCATGTGACCGATCCTCTGCAGTGTACTGTATAGCTGTGCTTCCTAATATGATCAATGACTGATCCTCTGCAGTGTACAGTATAGCTGTGCTTCCTAATATCATCATGTGACTGATCCTCTGCAGTGTACAGTATAGCTGTGCTTCCTAATATCATCATGTGACCGATCCTCTGCAGTGTACTGTATAGCTGTGCTTCCTAATATCATCATGTGACTGATCCTCTGCAGTGTACAGTATAGCTGTGCTTCCTAATATGATCAATGACTGTTCCTCTGCAGTGTACAGTATAGCTGTGCTTCCTAATATCATCATGTGACTGATCCTCTGCAGTGTACAGTATAGCTGTGCTTCCTAATATCATCAATGACTGATCCTCTGCAGTGTACAGTATAGCTGTGCTTCCTAATATCATCATGTGACCGATCCTCTGCAGTGTACAGTATAGCTGTGCTTCCTAATATCATCAATGACTGATCCTCTGCAGTGTACAGTATAGCTGTGCTTCCTAATATCATCATGTGACTGATCCTCTGCAGTGTACAGTATAGCTGTGCTTCCTAATATAATCATGTGACCGATCCTCTGCAGTGTACTGTATAGCTGTGCTTCCTAATATCATCATGTGACTGATCCTCTGCAGTGTACAGTATAGCTGTGCTTCCTAATATGATCAATGACTGTTCCTCTGCAGTGTACAGTATAGCTGTGCTTCCTAATATCATCATGTGACTGATCCTCTGCAGTGTACAGTATAGCTGTGCTTCCTAATATCATCAATGACTGATCCTCTGCAGTGTACAGTATAGCTGTGCTTCCTAATATCATCATGTGACCGATCCTCTGCAGTGTACAGTATAGCTGTGCTTCCTAATATCATCAATGACTGATCCTCTGCAGTGTACAGTATAGCTGTGCTTCCTAATATCATCATGTGACCGATCCTCTGCAGTGTACAGTATAGCTGTGCTTCCTAATATGATCATGTGACTGATCCTCTGCAGTGTACAGTATAGCTGTGCTTCCTAATATGATCATGTGACTGATCCTCTGCAGTGTACAGTATAGCTGTGCTTCCTAATATGATCATGTGACTGATCCTCTGCAGTGTACAGTATAGCTGTGCTTCCTAATATGATCAATGACTGATCCTCTGCAGTGTACAGCATAGCTGTGCTTCCTAATATCATCATGTGACTGATCCTCTGCAGTGTACAGTATAGCTGTGCTTCCTAATATGATCATGTGACCGATCCTCTGCAGTGTACAGTATAGCTGTGCTTCCTAATATCATCATGTGACTGATCCTCTGCAGTGTACAGTATAGCTGTGCTTCCTAATATCATCATGTGACTGATCCTCTGCAGTGTACAGTATAGCTGTGCTTCCTAATATGATCATGTGACTGATCCTCTGCAGTGTACAGTATAGCTGTGCTTCCTAATATGATCAATGACTGATCCTCTGCAGAGTACTGTATAGCTGTGCTTCCTAATATCATCAATGACTGATCCTCTGCAGCGTACAGTATAGCTGTGCTTCCTAATATCATCAATGACTGATCCTCTGCAGTGTACAGTATAGCTGTGCTTCCTAATATGATCAATGACCGATCCTCTGCAGTGTACAGTATAGCTGTGCTTCCTAATATGATCAATGACCGATCCTCTGCAGTGTACAGTATAGCTGTGCTTCCTAATATGATCATGTTACTGATCCTCTGCAGTGTACAGTATAGCTGTGCTTCCTAATATGATTATGTGACCGATCCTCTGCAGTGTACAGTATAGCTGTGCTTCCTAATATCATCATGTGACCGATCCTCTGCAGTGTACAGTATAGCTGTGCTTCCTAATATGATCATGTGACCGATCCTCTGCAGTGTACAGTATAGCTGTGCTTCCTAATATGATCATGTGACTGATCCTCTGCAGTGTACAGTTTAGCTGTGCTTCCTAATATCATCATGTGACCGATCCTCTGCAGTGTACAGTATAGCTGTGCTTCCTAATATGATCATGTGACCGATCCTCTGCAGTGTACAGTATAGCTGTGCTTCCTAATATGATCATGTGACTGACCCTCTGCAGTGTACAGTATAGCTGTGCTTCCTAATATCATCAATGACTGATCCTCTGCAGTGTACAGTATAGCTGTGCTTCCTAATATCATCATGTGACCGATCCTCTGCAGTGTACAGTATAGCTGTGCTTCCTAATATGATCATGTGACCGATCCTCTGCAGTGTACAGTATAACTGTGCTTCCTTATATCATCATGTGACTGATCCTCTGCAGTGTACAGTATAGCTGTGCTTCCTAATATGATCAATGACCGATCCTCTGCAGTGTACAGTATAGCTGTGCTTCCTAATATGATCAATGACCGATCCTCTGCAGTGTACAGTATAGCTGTGCTTCCTAATATCATCATGTGACTGATCCTCTGCAGTGTACAGTATAGCTGTGCTTCCTAATATCATCATGTGACTGATCCTCTGCAGTGTACAGTATAGCTGTGCTTTCTAATATCATCATGTGACTGATCCTCTGCAGTGTACACTATAGCTGTGCTTCCTTATATCATCATGTGACCGATCCCCTGCAGTGTACAGTATAGCTGTGCTTCCTAATATGATCATGTGACCGATCCTCTGCAGTGTACTGTAGAGCTGTGCTTCCTAATATGATCATGTGACTGATCCTCTGCAGTGTACAGTATAGCTGTGCTTCCTAATATCATCATGTGACTGATCCTCTGCAGTGTACAGTATAGCTGTGCTTCCAAATATCATCATGTGACTGATCCTCTGCAGTGTACAGTATAGCTGTGCTTCCTAATATCATCATGTGACTGATCCTCTGCAGTGTACAGTATAGCTGTGCTTCCTAATATGATCATGTGACCGATCCTCTGCAGTGTACAGTATAGCTGTGCTTCCTAATATCATCATGTGACTGATCCTCTGCAGTGTACAGTATAGCTGTGCTTCCTAATATCATCATGTGACTGATCCTCTGCAGTGTACAGTATAGCTGTACTTCCTAATATCATCATGTGACTGATCCTCTGCAGTGTACAGTATAGCTGTGCTTCCTAATATGATCATGTGACCGATCCTCTGCAGTGTACAGTATAGCTGTGCTTCCTAATATCATCATGTGACTGATCCTCTGCAGTGTACAGTATAGCTGTGCTTCCTAATAACATCATGTGACTGATCCTCTGCAGTGTAAAGTATAGCTGTGCTTCCTAATATGATCATGTGACTGATCCTATGCAGTGTACAGTATAGCTGTGCTTCCTAATATGATCAATGACTGATCCTCTGCAGTGTACAGTATATCTGTGCTTCCTAATATGATCAATGACTGATCCTCTGCAGTGTACAGTATAGCTGTGCTTCCTAATATCATCATGTGACTGATCCTCTGCAGTGTACAGTATAACTGTGCTTCCTTATATCATCATGAGACTGATCCTCTGCAGTGTACAGTATAGCTGTGCTTCCTAATATCATCATGTGACTGATCCTCTGCAGTGTACAGTATAGCTGTGCTTCCTAATATGATCAATGACTGATCCTCTGCAGTGTACAGTATAGCTGTGCTTCCTAATATCATCATGTGACTGATCCTCTGCAGTGTACAGTATAGCTGTGCTTCCTAATATGATCAATGACCGATCCTCTGCAGTGTACAGTATAGCTGTGCTTCCTAATATCATCATGTGACTGATCCTCTGCAGTGTACAGTATAGCTGTGCTTCCTAATATCATCATGTGACTGATCCTCTGCAGTGTACAGTATAGCTGTGCTTCCTTATATCATCATGTGACTGATCCTCTGCAGTGTACAGTATAGCTGTGCTTCCTAATATGATCATGTGACTGATCCTCTGCAGTGTACAGTATAGCTGTGCTTCCTAATATGATCATGTGACCGATCCTCTGCAGTGTACAGTATAGCTGTGCTTCCTAATATGATCATGTGACCGATCCTCTGCAGTGTACAGTATAGCTGTGCTTTCTAATATCATCATGTGACTGATCCTCTGCAGTGTACAGTATAGCTGTGCTTCCTAATATGATCATGTGACTGATCCTCTGCAGTGTACAGTATAGCTGTGCTTCCTAATATGATCATGTGACTGATCCTCTGCAGTGTACAGTATAGCTGTGCTTTCTAATATCATCATGTGACTGATCCTCTGCAGTGTACAGTATAGCTGTGCTTCCTAATATGATCAATGACTGATCCTCTGCAGTGTACAGTATAGCTGTGCTTCCTAATATGATCAATGACTGATCCTCTGCAGTGTACAGTATAGCTGTGCTTCCTAATATGATCAATGACTGATCCTCTGCAGTGTACAGTATAGCTGTGCTTCCTAATATGATCAATGACTGATCCTCTGCAGTGTACAGTATAGCTGTGCTTCCTAATATCATCATGTGACTGATCCTCTGCAGTGTACAGTATAGCTGTGCTTCCTAATATCATCATGTGACTGATCCTCTGCAGTGTACAGTATAGCTGGGCTTCCTAATATCATCATGTGACTGATCCTCTGCAGTGTACAGTATAGCTGTGCTTCCTAATATGATCATGTGATTGATCCTCTGCAGTGTACTGTATAGCTGTGCTTCCTAATATGATCAATGACTGATCCTCTGCAGTGTACAGTATAGCTGTGCTTCCTAATATCATCATGTGACTGATCCTCTGGAGTGTACAGTATAGCTGTGCTTCCTAATATCATCATGTGACTGATCCTCTGCAGTGTACAGTATAGCTGTGCTTCCTAATATCATCAATGACTGATCCTCTGCAGTGTACAGTATAGCTGTGCTTCCTAATATCATCATGTGACTGATCCTCTGCAGTGTACAGTATAGCTGTGCTTCCTAATATCATCATGTGACTGATCTTCTGCAGTGTACAGTATAGCTGTGCTTCCTAATGTGATCAATGACTGATCCTCTGCAGTGTACAGTATAGCTGTGCTTCCTAATATCATCATGTGACTGATCCTCTGCAGTGTACAGTATAGCTGTGCTTCCTAATATCATCATGTGACTGATCCTCTGCAGTGTACAGTATAGCTGTGCTTCCAAATATCATCATGTGACTGATCCTCTGCAGTGTACAGTATAGCTGTGCTTCCTAATATCATCATGTGACTGATCCTCTGCAGTGTACAGTATAGCTGTGCTTTCTAATATCATCATGTGACTGATCCTCTGCAGTGTACAGTATAGCTGTGCTTCCTAATATCATCATGTGACTGATCCTCTGCAGTGTACAGTATAGCTGTGCTTCCTAATATGATCAATGACTGATCCTCTGCAGTGTACAGTATAGCTGTGCTTCCTAATATCATCATGTGACTGATCCTCTGCAGTGAACAGTATAGCTGTGCTTCCTAATATCATCATGTGACTGATCCTCTGCAGTGTACAGTATAGCTGTGCTTCCTAATATCATCATGTGACTGATCCTCTGCAGTGTACAGTATAGCTGTGCTTCCTAATATCATCATGTGACCGATCCTCTGCAGTGTACTGTATAGCTGTGCTTCCTAATATGATCAATGACTGATCCTCTGCAGTGTACAGTATAGCTGTGCTTCCTAATATGATCAATGACTGACCCTCTGCAGTGTACATTATAGCTGTGCTTCCTAATATCATCATGTGACTGATCCTCTGCAGTGTACAGTATAGCTGTGCTTCCTAATATCATCATGTGACTGATCCTCTGCAGTGTACAGTATAGCTGTGCTTCCTAATATCATCATGTGACTGATCCTCTGCAGTGTACAGTATAGCTGTGCTTCCTAATATCATCATGAGACTGATCCTCTGCAGTGTACAGTATAGCTGTGCTTCCTAATATGATCAATGACTGATCCTCTGCAGTGTACAGTATAGCTGTGCTTCCTAATATCATCATGTGACTGATCCTCTGCAGTGTACAGTATAGCTGTGCTTCCTAATATCATCATGTGACTGATCCTCTGCAGTGTACAGTATAGCTGTGCTTCCTAATATCATCATGTGACTGATCCTCTGCAGTGTACAGTATAGCTGTGCTTCCTTATATCATCATGTGACTGATCCTCTGCAGTGTACAGTATAGCTGTGCTTCCTAATATGATCATGTGACTGATCCTCTGCAGTGTACAGTATAGCTGTGCTTCCTAATATCATCATGTGACCGATCCTCTGCAGTGTACACTATAGCTGTGCTTCCTAATATGATCATGTGACCGATCCTCTGCAGTGTACTGTATAGCTGTGCTTCCTAATATGATCATGTGACTGATCCTCTGCAGTGTACAGTATAGCTGTGCTTCCTAATATGATCATGTGACCGATCCTCTGCAGTGTACTGTATAGCTGTGTTTCCTAATATGATCAATGACCGATCCTCTGCAGTGTAAAGTATAGCTGTGCTTCCTAATATCATCATGTGACTGATCTTCTGCAGTGTACAGTATAGCTGTGCTTCCTAATATCATCATGTGACTGATCCTCTGCTGTGTACAGTAGAGCTGTGCTTCCTAATATCATGTGACTGATCCTCTGCAGTGTACAGTATAGCTGTGCTTCCTAATATGATCATGTGACTGATCCTCTGCAGTGTACAGTATAGCTGTGCTTCCTAATATGATCAATGACTGATCCTCTGCAGAGTACTGTATAGCTGTGCTTCCTAATATCATCAATGACTGATCCTCTGCAGTGTACAGTATAGCTGTGCTTCCTAATATGATCAATGAGCGATCCTCTGCAGTGTACAGTATAGCTGTGCTTCCTAATATGATCAATGACCGATCCTCTGCAGTGTACAGTATAGCTGTGCTTCCTAATATCATCATATAAATGATCCTCTGCAGTGTACAGAATAGCTGTGCTTCCTAATATGATCATGTGACTGATCCTCTGCAGTGTACAGTATAGCTGTGCTTCCTAATATCATCATATAACTGATCCTCTGCAGTGTACAGTATAGCTGTGCTTCCTAATATGATCATGTGACCGATCCTCTGCAGTGTACAGTATAGCTGTGCTTCCTAATATGATCAATGACTGATCCTCTGCAGTGTACAGTATAGCTGTGCTTCCTAATATGATCATGTGACCGATCCTCTGCAGTGTACAGTATAGCTTTGCTTCCTAATATGATCATGTTACTGATCCTCTGCAGTGTACAGTATAGCTGTGCTTCCCAATATCATCATGTGACTGATCCTCTGCAGTGTACAGTATAGCTGTGCTTCCTAATATGATCATGTGACCGATCCTCTGCAGTGTACAGTATAGCTGTGCTTCCTAATATCATCATGTGACTGATCCTCTGCAGTGTACAGTATAGCTGTGCTTCCTAATATCATCAATGACTGATCCTCTGCAGTGTACAGTATAGCTGTGCTTCCTAATATGATCATGTGACCGATCCTCTGCAGTGTACAGTATAACTGTGCTTCCTAATATCATCATGTGACCGATCCTCTGCAGTGTACAGTATAACTGTGCTTCCTAATATCATCATGTGACCGATCCTCTGCAGTGTACAGTATAGCTGTGCTTCCTAATATGATCAATGACTGATCCTCTGCAGTGTACAGTATAGCTGTGCTTCCTAATATGATCATGTGACCGATCCTCTGCAGTGTACAGTATAGCTTTGCTTCCTAATATGATCATGTTACTGATCCTCTGCAGTGTACAGTATAGCTGTGCTTCCCAATATCATCATGTGACTGATCCTCTGCAGTGTACAGTATAGCTGTGCTTCCTAATATGATCATGTGACCGATCCTCTGCAGTGTACAGTATAGCTGTGCTTCCTAATATCATCATGTGACTGATCCTCTGCAGTGTACAGTATAGCTGTGCTTCCTAATATCATCAATGACTGATCCTCTGCAGTGTACAGTATAGCTGTGCTTCCTAATATGATCATGTGACCGATCCTCTGCAGTGTACAGTATAACTGTGCTTCCTAATATCATCATGTGACTAATCCTCTGCAGTGTACAGTATAGCTGTGCTTCCTAATATGATCATGTGACTGATCCTCTGCAGTGTACAGTATAGCTGTGCTTCCTAATATGATCAATGACTGATCCTCTGCAGTGTACAGTATAGCTGTACTTCCTAATATCATCATGTGACTGATCCTCTGCAGTGTACAGTATAGCTCTGCTTCCTAATATCATCATGTGACTGATCCTCTGCAGTGTACAGTATAGCTGTGCTTCCTAATATCATCATGTGACTGATCCTCTGCAGTGTACAGTATAGCTGTGCTTCCTAATATCATCATGTGACTGATCCTCTGCAGTGTACAGTATAGCTGTGCTTCCTAATATCATCATGTGACCGATCCTCTGCAGTGTACACTATAGCTGTGCTTCCTAATATGATCATGTGACCGATCCTCTGCAGTGTACTGTATAGCTGTGCTTCCTAATATGATCATGTGACTGATCCTCTGCAGTGTACAGTATAGCTGTGCTTCCTAATATGATCATGTGACCGATCCTCTGCAGTGTACAGTATAGCTGTGTTTCCTAATATGATCAATGACCGATCCTCTGCAGTGTAAAGTATAGCTGTGCTTCCTAATATCATCATGTGACTGATCTTCTGCAGTGTACAGTATAGCTGTGCTTCCTAATATGATCATGTGACTGATCCTCTGCAGTGTACAGTATAGCTGTGCTTCCTAATATCATCATGTGACTGATCCTCTGCTGTGTACAGTAGAGCTGTGCTTCCTAATATCATGTGACTGATCCTCTGCAGTGTACAGTATAGCTGTGCTTCCTAATATGATCATGTGACTGATCCTCTGCAGTGTACAGTATAGCTGTGCTTCCTAATATGATCAATGACTGATCCTCTGCAGAGTACTGTATAGCTGTGCTTCCTAATATCATCAATGACTGATCCTCTGCAGTGTACAGTATAGCTGTGCTTCCTAATATCATCAATGACTGATCCTCTGCAGTGTACAGTATAGCTGTGCTTCCTAATATGATCAATGACCGATCCTCTGCAGTGTACAGTATAGCTGTGCTTCCTAATATGATCAATGACCGATCCTCTGCAGTGTACAGTATAGCTGTGCTTCCTAATATCATCATATAAATGATCCTCTGCAGTGTACAGAATAGCTGTGCTTCCTAATATGATCATGTGACTGATCCTCTGCAGTGTACAGTATAGCTGTGCTTCCTAATATCATCATATAACTGATCCTCTGCAGTGTACAGTATAGCTGTGCTTCCTAATATGATCATGTGACCGATCCTCTTTAGTGTACAGTATAGCTGTGCTTCCTAATATGATCAATGACTGATCCTCTGCAGTGTACAGTATAGCTGTGCTTCCTAATATGATCATGTGACCGATCCTCTGCAGTGTACAGTATAGCTTTGCTTCCTAATATGATCATGTTACTGATCCTCTGCAGTGTACAGTATAGCTGTGCTTCCCAATATCATCATATAACTGATCCTCTGCAGTGTACAGTATAACTGTGCTTCCTAATATGATCATGTGACCGATCCTCTGCAGTGTACAGTATAGCTGTGCTTCCTAATATCATCATGTGACTGATCCTCTGCAGTGTACAGTATAGCTGTGCTTCCTAATATCATCAATGACTGATCCTCTGCAGTGTACAGTATAGCTGTGCTTCCTAATATGATCATGTGACCGATCCTCTGCAGTGTACAGTATAACTGTGCTTCCTAATATCATCATGTGACCGATCCTCTGCAGTGTACAGTATAACTGTGCTTCCTAATATCATCATGTGACCGATCCTCTGCAGTGTACAGTATAGCTGTGCTTCCTAATATGATCAATGACTGATCCTCTGCAGTGTACAGTATAGCTGTTCTTCCTAATATGATCATGTGACCGATCCTCTGCAGTGTACAGTATAGCTTTGCTTCCTAATATGATCATGTTACTGATCCTCTGCAGTGTACAGTATAGCTGTGCTTCCCAATATCATCATATAACTGATCCTCTGCAGTGTACAGTATAACTGTGCTTCCTAATATGATCATGTGACCGATCCTCTGCAGTGTACAGTATAGCTGTGCTTCCTAATATCATCATGTGACTGATCCTCTGCAGTGTACAGTATAGCTGTGCTTCCTAATATCATCAATGACTGATCCTCTGCAGTGTACAGTATAGCTGTGCTTCCTAATATGATCATGTGACCGATCCTCTGCAGTGTACAGTATAACTGTGCTTCCTAATATCATCATGTGACTGATCCTCTGCAGTGTACAGTATAGCTGTGCTTCCTTATATCATCATGTGACTGATCCTTTGCAGTGTACAGTATAACTGTGCTTCCTAATATGATCATGTGACTTATCCTCTGCAGTGTACAGTATAGCTGTGCTTCCTAATATGATCATGTGATTGATCCTCTGCAGTGTACAGTATAGCTGTGCTTCCTTATATCATCATGTGACTGATCCTCTGCAGTGTACAGTATAGCTGTGCTTCCTAATATGATCAATGACCGATCCTCTGCAGTGTACAGTATAGCTGTGCTTCCTAATATCATCATGTGACTGATCCTCTGCAGTGTACAGTATAGCTGTGCTTCCTAATATCATCATGTGACTGATCCTCTGCAGTGTACAGTATAGCTGTGCTTCCTTATATCATCATGTGACTGATCCTCTGCAGTGTACAGTATAGCTGTGCTTCCTAATATGATCATGTGACTGATCCTCTGCAGTGTACAATATAGCTGTGCTTCCTAATATGATCATGTGACTGATCCTCTGCACTGTACAGTATAGCTGTGCTTCCTAATATCATCATGTGACCGATCCTCTGCAGTGTACAGTATAGCTGTGCTTCCTAATATGATCATGTGACCGATCCTCTGCAGTGTACAGTATAGCTGTGCTTCCTGATATGATCATGTGACTGATCCTCTGCAGTGTACAGTACAGCTGTGCTTCCTAATATGATCAATGACTGATCCTCTGTAGTGTACAGTATAGCTGTGCTTCCTAATATGATCATGTGACTGATCCCCTGCAGTGTACAGTATAGCTGTGCTTCCTAATATGATCAATGACTGATCCTCTGCAGTGTACACTATAGCTGTGCTTCCTAATATGATCAATGACTGATCCTCTGCAGTGTACAGTATAGCTGTGCTTCCTAATATCATCATGTGACTGATCCTCTGCAGTGTACAGTATAGCTGTGCTTCCTAATATCATCATGTGACTGATCCTCTGCAGTGTACAGTATAGCTGTGCTTCCTAATATGATCATGTGACCGATCCTCTGCAGTATACAGTATAGCTGTGCTTCCTAATATCATCATGTGACTGATCCTCTGCAGTGTACAGTATAGCTGTGCTTCCTAATATCATCATGTGACTGATCCTCTGCAGTGTACAGTATAGCTGTGCTTCCTAATATGATCATGTGACTGATCCTCTGCAGAGTACTGTATAGCTGTGCTTCCTAATATCATCAATGACTGATACTCTGCAGTGTACAGTATAGCTGTGCTTCCTAATATCATCAATGACTGATCCTCTGCAGTGTACAGTATAGCTGTGCTTCCTAATATCATCATGTGACCGATCCTCTGCAGTGTACAGTATAGCTGTGCTTCCTAATATGATCAATGACTGATCCTCTGTAGTGTACAGTATAGCTGTGCTTCCTAATATCATCATGTGACTGATCCTCTGCAGTGTACAGTATAGCTGTGCTTCCTAATATCATCATGTGACTGATCCTCTGCAGTGTACAGTATAGCTGTGCTTCCTAATATGATCAATGACTGATCCTCTGTAGTGTACAGTATAGCTGTGCTTCCTAATATCATCATGTGACTGATCCTCTGCAGTGTACAGTATAGCTGTGCTTCCTAATATGATCAATGACTGATCCTCTGCAGTGTACAGTACAGCTGTGCTTCCTAATATGATCATGTGACTGATCCCCTGCAGTGTACAGTATAGCTGTGCTTCCTAATATGATCAATGACTGATCCTCTGCAGTGTACACTATAGCTGTGCTTCCTAATATGATCAATGACTGATCCTCTGCAGTGTACAGTATAGCTGTGCTTCCTAATATCATCATGTGACTGATCCTCTGCAGTGTACAGTATAGCTGTGCTTCCTAATATCATCATGTGACTGATCCTCTGCAGTGTACAGTATAGCTGTGCTTCCTAATATGATCATGTGACCGATCCTCTGCAGTATACAGTATAGCTGTGCTTCCTAATATCATCATGTGACTGATCCTCTGCAGTGTACAGTATAGCTGTGCTTCCTAATATCATCATGTGACTGATCCTCTGCAGTGTACAGTATAGCTGTGCTTCCTAATATGATCATGTGACTGATCCTCTGCAGAGTACTGTATAGCTGTGCTTCCTAATATCATCAATGACTGATACTCTGCAGTGTACAGTATAGCTGTGCTTCCTAATATCATCAATGACTGATCCTCTGCAGTGTACAGTATAGCTGTGCTTCCTAATATCATCAATGACTGATCCTCTGCAGTGTACAGTATAGCTGTGCTTCCTAATATCATCATGTGACCGATCCTCTGCAGTGTACAGTAAAGCTGTGCTTCCTAATATCATCATGTGACTGATCCTCTGCAGTGTACAGTATAGCTGTGCTTCCTAATATCATCATGTGACTGATCCTCTGCAGTGTACAGTATAGCTGTGCTTCCTAATATCATCATGTGACCGATACTATGCAGTGTACAGTATAGCTGTGCTTCCTAATATCATCATGTGACTGATCCTCTGCAGTGTACAGTATAGCTGTGCTTCCTAATATCATCAATGACTGATCCTCTGCAGCGTACAGTATAGCTGTGCTTCCTAATATCATCAATGACTGATCCTCTGCAGTGTACAGTATAGCTGTGCTTCCTAATATCATCATGTGACTGATCCTCTGCAGTGTACAGTATAACTGTGCTTCCTAATATCATCATGTGACTGATCCTCTGCAGTGTACAGTATAGCTGTGCTTCCTAATATCATCATGTGACCGATCCTCTGCAGTTTACAATAAAGCTGTGCTTCCTAATATCATCATGTGACTGATCCTCTGCAGTGTACAGTATAGCTGTGCTTCCTAATATCATCATGTGACCGATACTCTGCAGTGTACAGTATAGCTGTGCTTCCTAATATCATCATGTGACTGATCCTCTGCAGTGTACAGTATAGCTGTGCTTCCTAATATCATCATGTGACTGATCCTCTGCAGTGTACAGTATAGCTGTGCCTCCTAATATCATCATGTGACTGATCCTCTGCAGTGTACAGTATAGCTGTGCTTCCTAATATCATCATGTGACTGATCCTCTGCAGTGTACAGTATAGCTGTGCTTCCTAATATGATCAATGACTGATCCTCTGCAGTGTACAGTATAGCTGTGCTTCCTAATATCATCATGTGACTGATCCTCTGCAGTGTACAGTATAGCTGTGCTTCCTAATATGATCATGTGACTGATCCTCTGCAGTGTACAGTATAGCTGTGCTTCCTAATATCATCATGTGACTGATCCTCTGCAGTGTACAGTATAGCTGTGCTTCCTAATATCATCATGTGACTGATCCTCTGCAGTGTACAGTATAGCTGTGCTTCCTAATATCATCATGTGACTGATCCTCTGCAGTGTACAGTATAGCTGTGCTTCCTAATATGATCAATGACTGATCCTCTGCAGTGTACAGTATAGCTGTGCTTCCTAATATCATCATGTAACTGATCCTCTGCAGTGCACAGTATAGCTGTGCTTCCTAATATCATCATGTGACCGATCCTCTGCAGTGTACACTATAGCTGTGCTTCCTTATATCATCATGTGACTGATCCCCTGCAGTGTACAGTATAGCTGTGCTTCCTAATATCATCATGTGACCGATCCTCTGCAGTGCACAGTATAGCTGTGCTTCCTAATATCATCATGTGACCGATCCTCTGCAGTGTACACTATAGCTGTGCTTCCTTATATCATCATGTGACTGATCCCCTGCAGTGTACAGTATAGCTGTGCTTCCTAATATCATCATGTGACCGATCCTCTGCAGTGTACAGTATAGCTGTGTTTCCTAATATGATCAATGACCGATCCTCTGCAGTGTACTGTATAGCTGTGTTTCCTAATATGATCAATGACCGATCCTCTGTAGTGTACAGTATAGCTGTGCTTCCTAATATCATCATGTGACAGATCCTCTGCAGTGTACAGTATAGCTGTGCTTCCTAATATGATCATGTGACAGATCCTCTGCAGTGTACAGTATAGCTGTGCTTCCTAATATCATCATATGACTGATCCTCTGCAGTGTACAGTATAGCTGTGCTTCCTAATATCATCATGTGACTGATGCTCTGCAGTGTACAGTATAGCTGTGCTCCTAATATCATCATGTGACTGATCCTCTGCAGTGTACAGTATAGCTGTGCTTTCTAATATCATCATGTGACCGATCCTCTGCAGTGTACAGTATAGCTGTGCTTCCTAATATCATCATATGACTGATCCTCTGCAGTGTACAGTATAGCTGTGCTTCCTAATATGATCAATGACTGATCCTCTGCAGTGTACAGTATAGCTGTGCTTCCTAATATGATCATGTGACCGATCCTCTGCAGTGTACAGTATAGCTGTGCTTCCTAATATGATCAATGACTGATCCTCTGCAGTGTACAGTATAGATGTGCTTCCTAATATGATCATGTGACTGATCCTCTGCAGTGTACAGTATAGCTGTGCTTCCTAATATGATCATGTGACCGATCCTCTGCAGTGTACAGTATAGCTGTGCTTCCTAATATGATAATGTTACTGATCCTCTGCAGTGTACAGTATAGCTGTGCTAACTAATATCATCATATAACTGATCCTCTGCAGTGTACAGTATAACTGTGCTTCCTAATATGATCATGTGACCGATCCTCTGCAGTGTACAGTATAGCTGTGCTTCCTAATATCATCATGTGACTGATCCTCTGCAGTGTACAGTATAGCTGTGCTTCCTAATATGATCATGTGACTGATCCTCTGCAGTGTACAGTATAGCTGTGCTTCCTAATATCATCAATGACTGATCCTCTGCAGTGTACAGTATAGCTGTGCTTCCTAATATTATCATGTGACCGATCCTCTGCAGTGTACAGTATAATTGTGCTTCCTAATATCATCATGTGACCGATCCTCTGCAGTGTACAGTATAGCTGTGCTTCCTTATATCATCATGTGACTGATCCTCTGCAGTGTACAGTATAACTGTGCTTCCTAATATCATCATGTGACTGATCCTCTGCAGTGTACAGTATAGCTGTGCTTCCTAATATGATCATGTGACTTATCCTCTGCAGTGTACAGTATAGCTGTGCTTCCTAATATGATCATGTGATTGATCCTCTGCAGTGTACAGTATAGCTGTGCTTCCTTATATCATCATGTGACTGATCCTCTGCAGTGTACAGTATAGCTGTGCTTCCTAATATGATCAATGACCGATCCTCTGCAGTGTACAGTATAGCTGTGCTTCCTAATATGATCAATGACCGATCCTCTGCAGTGTACAGTATAGCTGTGCTTCTTAATATGATCATGTGACTGATCCTCTGCAGTGTACAGTATAGCTGTGCTTCCTAATATCATCATGTGACTGATCCTCTGCAGTGTACAGTATAGCTGTGCTTCCTTAGTATCATCATGTGACTGATCCTCTGCAGTGTACAGTATAGCTGTGCTTCCTAATATCATCATGTGACTTATCCTCTGCAGTGTACAGTATAGCTGTGCTTCCTAATATCATCATGTGACTGATCCTCTGCAGGGTACAGTATAGCTGTGCTTCCTAATCTCATCATGTGACTGATCCTCTGCAGTGTACAGTATAGCTGTGCTTCCTAATATGATCATGTGACTGATCCTCTGCAGTGTACAGTATAGCTGTGCTTCCTGATATGATCATGTGACTGATCCTCTGCAGTGTACAGTACAGCTGTGCTTCCTAATATGATCAATGACTGATCCTCTGTAGTGTACAGTATAGCTGTGCTTCCTAATATGATCATGTGACTGATCCCCTGCAGTGTACAGTATAGCTGTGCTTCCTAATATGATCAATGACTGATCCTCTGCAGTGTACACTATAGCTGTGCTTCCTAATATCATCATGTGACCGATCCTCTGCAGTGTACAGTATAGCTGTGCTTCCTAATATGATCAATGACTGATCCTCTGCAGTGTACAGTATAGCTGTGCTTCCTAATATCATCATGTGACTGATCCTCTGCAGTGTACAGTATAGCTGTGCTTCCTAATATCATCATGTGACCGATCCTCTGCAGTGTACAGTATAGCTGTGCTTCCTAATATCATCATGTGACTGATCCTCTGCAGTGTACAGTATAGCTGTGCTTCCTAATATGATCAATGACTGATCCTCTGCAGTGTACAGTATAGCTGTTGTTCCTAATATCATCATGTGACTGATCCTCTGCAGTGTACAGTATAGCTGTGCTTCCTAATATCATCATGTGACTGATCCTCTGCAGTGTACAGTATAGCTGTGCTTCCTAATATCATCATGTGACTGATCCTCTGCAGTGTACAGTATAGCTGTGCTTCCTTATATGATCATGTGACTGATCCTCTGCAGTGTACAGTATAGCTGTGCTTCCTAATATGATCATGTGACTGATCCTCTGCAGTGTACAGTATAGCTGTGCTTCCTAATATCATCATGTGACCGATCCTCTGCAGTGTACACTATAGCTGTGCTTCCTAATATGATCATGTGACCGATCCTCTGCAGTGTACTGTATAGCTGTGCTTCCTAATATGATCATGTGACTGATCCTCTGCAGTGTACAGTATAGCTGTGCTTCCTAATATCATCATGTGACTGATCCTCTGCAGTGTACAGTATAGCTGTGCTTCCTAATATCAATGACTGATCCTCTGCAGTGTACAGTATAGCTGTGCTTCCTAATATCATCATGTGACTGATCCTCTGCAGTGTACAGTATAGCTGTGCTTCCTAATATGATCAATGACTGATCCTCTGCAGTGTACAGTATAGCTGTGCTTCCTAATATCATCATGTGACTGATCCTCTGCAGTGTACAGTATAGCTGTGCTTCCTAATATCATCAATGACTGATCCTCTGCAGTGTACAGTATAGCTGTGCTTCCTAATATGATCATGTGACTGATCCTCTGCAGTGTACAGTATAGCTGTGCTTCCTAATATGATCATGTGACTGATCCTCTGCAGTGTACAGTATAGCTGTGCTTCCTAATATGATCATGTGACTGATTCTCTGCAGTGTACAGTATAGCTGTGCTTCCTAATATGATCAATGACTGATCCTCTGCAGTGTACACTATAGCTGTGCTTCCTAATATGATCATGTGACTGATCCTCTGCAGTGTACAGTATAGCTGTGCTTCCTAATATGATCATGTGACCGATCCTCTGCAGTGTACAGTATAGCTGTGCTTCCTTATATCATCATGTGACTGATCCTCTGCAGTGTACAGTATAGCTGTGCTTCCTAATATCATCATGTGACTGATCCTCTGCTGTGTACAGTATAGCTGTGCTTCCTAATATCATGTGACTGATCCTCTGCAGTGTACAGTATAGCTGTGCTTCCTAATATGATCATGTGACTGATCCTCTGCAGTGTACAGTATAGCTGTGCTTCCTAATATGATCAATGACTGATCCTCTGCAGAGTACTGTATAGCTGTGCTTCCTAATATCATCAATGACTGATCCTCTGCAGTGTACAGTATAGCTGTGCTTCCTAATATCATCAATGACTGATCCTCTGCAGTGTACAGTATAGCTGTGCTTCCTAATATGATCAATGACCGATCCTCTGCAGTGTACAGTATAGCTGTGCTTCCTAATATGATCAATGACCGATCCTCTGCAGTGTACAGTATAGCTGTGCTTCCTAATATCATCATATAAATGATCCTCTGCAGTGTACAGAATAGCTGTGCTTCCTAATATGATCATGTGACTGATCCTCTGCAGTGTACAGTATAGCTGTGCTTCCTAATATCATCATATAACTGATCCTCTGCAGTGTACAGTATAGCTGTGCTTCCTAATATGATCATGTGACCGATCCTCTGCAGTGTACAGTATAGCTGTGCTTCCTAATATGATCAATGACTGATCCTCTGCAGTGTACAGTATAGCTGTGCTTCCTAATATGATCATGTGACCGATCCTCTGCAGTGTACAGTATAGCTTTGCTTCCTAATATGATCATGTTACTGATCCTCTGCAGTGTACAGTATAGCTGTGCTTCCTAATATCATCATATAACTGATCCTCTGCAGTGTACAGTATAACTGTGCTTCCTAATATGATCATGTTACCGATCCTCTGCAGTGTACAGTATAGCTGTGCTTCCTAATATCATCATGTGACTGATCCTCTGCAGTGTACAGTATAGCTGTGCTTCCTAATATCATCAATGACTGATCCTCTGCAGTGTACAGTATAGCTGTGCTTCCTAATATGATCATGTGACCGATCCTCTGCAGTGTACAGTATAACTGTGCTTCCTAATATCATCATGTGACCGATCCTCTGCAGTGTACAGTATAGCTGTGCTTCCTTATATCATCATGTGACTGATCCTCTGCAGTGTACAGTATAACTGTGCTTCCTAATATGATCATGTGACTTATCCTCTGCAGTGTACAGTATAGCTGTGCTTCCTAATATGATCATGTGATTGATCCTCTGCAGTGTACAGTATAGCTGTGCTTCCTTATATCATCATGTGACTGATCCTCTGCAGTGTACAGTATAGCTGTGCTTCCTAATATGATCAATGACCGATCCTCTGCAGTGTACAGTATAGCTGTGCTTCCTAATATCATCATGTGACTGATCCTCTGCAGTGTACAGTATAGCTGTGCTTCCTAATATCATCATGTGACTGATCCTCTGCAGTGTACAGTATAGCTGTGCTTCCTTATATCATCATGTGACTGATCCTCTGCAGTGTACAGTATAGCTGTGCTTCCTAATATGATCATGTGACTGATCCTCTGCAGTGTACAGTATAGCTGTGCTTCCTAATATGATCAATGACTGATCCTCTGTAGTGTACAGTATAGCTGTGCTTCCTAATATGATCATGTGATTGATCCTCTGCAGTGTACAGTATAGCTGTGCTTCCTTATATCATCATGTGACTGATCCTCTGCAGTGTACAGTATAGCTGTGCTTCCTAATATGATCAATGACCGATCCTCTGCAGTGTACAGTATAGCTGTGCTTCCTAATATGATCATGTGACTGATCCTCTGCACTGTACAGTATAGCTGTGCTTCCTAATATCATCATGTGACCGATCCTCTGCAGTGTACAGTATAGCTGTGCTTCCTAATATGATCATGTGACCGATCCTCTGCAGTGTACAGTATAGCTGTGCTTCCTGATATGATCATGTGACTGATCCTCTGCAGTGTACAGTACAGCTGTGCTTCCTAATATGATCAATGACTGATCCTCTGTAGTGTACAGTATAGCTGTGCTTCCTAATATGATCATGTGACTGATCCCCTGCAGTGTACAGTATAGCTGTGCTTCCTAATATGATCAATGACTGATCCTCTGCAGTGTACACTATAGCTGTGCTTCCTAATATCATCATGTGACCGATCCTCTGCAGTGTACAGTATAGCTGTGCTTCCTAATATCATCATGTGACTGATCTTCTGCAGTGTACAGTATAGCTGTGCTTCCTAATATCATCATGTGACCGATCCTCTGCAGTGTACAGTATAGCTGTGCTTCCTAATATGATCAATGACTGATCCTCTGCAGTGTACAGTATAGCTGTTCTTCCTAATATCATCATGTGACTGATCCTCTGCACTGTACAGTATAGCTGTGCTTCCTAATATCATCATGTGACTGATCCTCTGCAGTGTACAGTATAGCTGTGCTTCCTAATATCATCATGTGACTGATCCTCTGCAGTGTACAGTATAGCTGTGCTTCCTTATATGATCATGTGACTGATCCTCTGCAGTGTACAGTATAGCTGTGCTTCCTAATATGATCATGTGACTGATACTCTGCAGTGTACAGTATAGCTGTGCTTCCTAATATCATCATGTGACCGATCCTCTGCAGTGTACACTATAGCTGTGCTTCCTAATATCATCATGTGACCGATCCTCTGCAGTGTACTGTATAGCTGTGCTTCCTAATATGATCATGTGACTGATCCTCTGCAGTGTACAGTATAGCTGTGCTTCCTAATATGATCATGTGACCGATCCTCTGCAGTGTACTGTATAGCTGTGTTTCCTAATATGATCAATGACCGATCCTCTGCAGTGTAAACTATAGCTGTGCTTCCTAATATCATCATGTGACTGATATTCTGCAGTGTACAGTATAGCTGTGCTTCCTAATATCATCATGTGACTGATCCTCTGCAGTGTACAGTATAACTGTGTTTCCTAATATGATCAATGACCGATCCTCTGCAGTGTAAAGTATAGCTGTGCTTCCTAATATGATCATGTGACTGATCCTCTGCAGTGTACAGTATAGCTGTGCTTCCTAATCTCATCATGTGACTGATCCTCTGCAGTGTACAGTATAGCTGTGCTTCCTAATATCATCATGTGACTGATCCTCTGCAGTGTACAGTATAGCTGTGCTTCCTAATATCATCATGTGACTGATCCTCTGCAGTGTACAGTATAGCTGTGCTTCCTAATATGATCAATGACTGATCCTCTGCAGTGTACAGTATAGGTGTGCTTCCTAATATCATCATGTGACTGATCCTCTGCAGTGTACAGTATAACTGTGCTTCCTTATATCATCATGAGACTGATCCTCTGCAGTGTACAGTATAGCTGTGCTTCCTAATATGATCAATGACTGATCCTCTGCAGTGTACAGTATAGCTGTGCTTCCTAATATCATCATGTGACTGATCCTCTGCAGTGTACAGTATAGCTGTGCTTCCTAATATCATCATGTGACTGATCTTCTGCAGTGTACAGTATAGCTGTGCTTCCTAATGTGATCAATGACTGATCCTCTGCAGTGTACAGTATAGCTGTGCTTCCTAATATCTTCATGTGACTGATCCTCTGCAGTGTACAGTATAGCTGTGCTTCCTAATATCATCATGTGACTGATCCTCTGCAGTGTACAGTATAGCTGTGCTTCCAAATATCATCATGTGACTGATCCTCTGCAGTGTACAGTATAGCTGTGCTTCCTAATATCATCATGTGACTGATCCTCTGCAGTGTACAGTATAGCTGTGCTTTCTAATATCATCATGTGACTGATCCTCTGCAGTGTACAGTACAGCTGTGCTTCCTAATATCATCATGTGACTGATCCTCTGCAGTGTACAGTATAGCTGTGCTTCCTAATATGATCAATGACTGATCCTCTGCAGCGTACAGTATAGCTGTGCTTCCTAATATCATCATGTGACTGATCCTCTGCAGTGTACAGTATAGCTGTGCTTCCTAATATGATCATGTGATTGATCCTCTGCAGTGTACTGTATAGCTGTGCTTCCTAATATGATCAATGACTGATCCTCTGCAGTGTACAGTATAGCTGTGCTTCCTAATATCATCATGTGACTGATCCTCTGCAGTGAACAGTATAGCTGTGCTTCCTAATATCATCATGTGACTGATCCTCTGCAGTGTACAGTATAGCTGTGCTTCCTAATATCATCATGTGACCGATCCTCTGCAGTGTACTGTATAGCTGTGCTTCCTAATATGATCAATGACTGATCCTCTGCAGTGTACAGTATAGCTGTGCTTCCTAATATGATCAATGACTGACCCTCTGCAGTGTACATTATAGCTGTGCTTCCTAATATCATCATGTGACTGATCCTCTGCAGTGTACAGTATAGCTGTGCTTCCTAATATCATCAATGACTGATCCTCTGCAGTGTACAGTATAGCTGTGCTTCCTAATATGATCATGTGACTGATCCTCTGCAGTGTACAGTATAGCTGTGCTTCCTAATATGATCATGTGACTGATCCTCTGCAGTGTACAGTATAGCTGTGCTTCCTAATATGATCTTGTGACTGATCCTCTGCAGTGTACAGTATAGCTGTGCTTCCTAATATGATCAATGACTGATCCTCTGCAGTGTACAGTATAGCTGTGCTTCCTAATATCATCATGTGACTGATCCTCTGCAGTGTACAGTATAGCTGTGCTTCCTAATATCATCATGTGACTGATCCTCTGCAGTGTACAGTATAGCTGTGCGTCCTTATATCATCATGTGACTGATCCTCTGCAGTGTACAGTATAGCTGTGCTTCCTAATATCATCATGTGACTGATCCTCTGCAGTGTACAGTATAGCTGTGCTTCCTAATATCATCATGTGACTGATCCTCTGCAGTGTACAGTATAGCTGTGCTTCCTAATATCATCATGTGACTGATCCTCTGCAGTGTACAGTATAGCTGTGCTTTCTAATATCATCATGTGACTGATCCTCTGCAGTGTACAGTATAGCTGTGCTTCCTAATATCATCATGAGACTGATCCTCTGCAGTGTTCAGTATAGCTGTGCTTCCTAATATGATCAATGACTGATCCTCTGCAGTGTACAGTATAGCTGTGCTTCCTAATATCATCATGTGACTGATCCTCTGCAGTGTACAGTATAGCTGTGCTTCCTAATATCATCATGTGACTGATCCTCTGCAGTGTACAGTATAGCTGTGCTTCCTAATATGATCATGTGACTGATCCTCTGCAGTGTACAGTATAGCTGTGCTTCCTAATATCATCATGTGACTGATCCTCTGCAGTGTACAGTATAGCTGTGCTTCCTAATATCATCATGTGACTGATCCTCTGCAGTGTACAGTATAGCTGTGCTTCCTAATATGATCATGTGACTGATCCTCTGCAGTGTACAGTATAGCTGTGCTTCCTTATATCATCATGTGACTGATCCTCTGCAGTGTACAGTATAGCTGTGCTTCCTAATATCATCATGTGACTGATCCTCTGCAGTGTACAGTATAGCTGTGCTTCCTAATATCATCATGTGACTGATCCTCTGCAGTGTACAGTATAGCTGTGCTTCCTAATATCATCATGTGACTGATCCTCTGCAGTGTACAGTATAGCTGTGCTTTCTAATATCATCATGTGACTGATCCTCTGCAGTGTACAGTATAGCTGTGCTTCCTAATATGATCATGTGACTGATCCTCTGCAGTGTACAGTATAGCTGTGCTTTCTAATATCATCATGTGACTGATCCTCTGCAGTGTACAGTATAGCTGTGCTTCCTAATATCATCAATGACTGATCCTCTGCAGTGTACAGTATAGCTGTGCTTCCTAATATCATCATGTGACTGATCCTCTGGAGTGTACAGTATAGCTGTGCTTCCTAATATCATCATGTGACTGATCCTCTGCAGTGTACAGTATAGCTGTGCTTCCTAATATCATCATGTGACTGATCCTCTGCAGTGTACAGTATAGCTGTGCTTCCTAATATCATCATGTGACCGATCCACTGCAGTGTACTGTATAGCTGTGCTTCCTAATATGATCAATGACTGATCCTCTGCAGTGTACAGTATAGCTGTGCTTCCTAATATGATCAATGACTGATCCTCTGCAGTGTACAGTATAGCTGTGCTTCCTAATATCATCAATGACTGATCCTCTGCAGTGTACAGTATAGCTGTGCTTCCTAATATGATTATGTGACCATCCTCTGCAGTGTACAGTATAGCTGTGCTTCCTAATATGATCATGTGACTGATCCTCTGCAGTGTACAGTATAGCTGTGCTTCCTAATATGATCATGTGACTGATCCTCTGCAGTGTACAGTATAGCTGTGCTTCCTAATATGATCAATGACTGATCCTCTGCAGTGTACAGTATAGCTGTGCTTCCTAATATGATCAATGACTGATCCTCTGCAGTGTACAGTATATCTGTGCTTCCTAATATCATCATGTGACTGATCCTCTGCAGTGTACAGTATATCTGTGCTTCCTAATATCATCATGTGACTGATCCTCTGCAGTGCACAGTATAGCTGTGCTTCCTAATATGATAATGTGACTGATCCTCTGCAGTGTACAGTATAGCTGTGCTTCCTAATATGATCAATGACTGATCCTCTGCAGTGTACAGTATAGCTGTACTTCCTAATATCATCATGTGACTGATCCTCTGCAGTGTACAGTATAGCTGTGCTTCCTAATATCATCATGTGACTGATCCTCTGCAGTGTACAGTATAGCTGTGCTTCCTAATATCATCATGTGACTGATCCTCTGCAGTGTATAGTATAGCTGTGCTTCCTAATATGATCATGTGACTGATCCTCTGCAGTGTACAGTATAGCTGTGCTTCCTAATATCATCATGTGACCGATCCTCTGCAGTGTACACTATAGCTGTGCTTCCTAATATGATCATGTGACCGATCCTCTGCAGTGTACTGTATAGCTGTGCTTCCTAATATGATCATGTGACTGATCCTCTGCAGTGTAAAGTATAGCTGTGCTTCCTAATATGATCATGTGACCGATCCTCTGCAGTGTACTGTATAGCTGTGTTTCCTAATATGATCAATGACCGATCCTCTGCAGTGTAAAGTATAGCTGTGCTTCCTAATATCATCATGTGACTGATCTTCTGCAGTGTACAGTATAGCTGTGCTTCCTAATATGATCATGTGACTGATCCTCTGCAGTGTACAGTATAGCTGTGCTTCCTAATATCATCATGTGACTGATCCTCTGCTGTGTACAGTAGAGCTGTGCTTCCTAATATGATCATGTGACTGATCCTCTGCAGTGTACAGTATAGCTGTGCTTCCTAATATCATGTGACTGATCCTCTGCAGTGTACAGTATAGCTGTGCTTCCTAATATGATCATGTGACTGATCCTCTGCAGTGTACAGTATAGCTGTGCTTCTTAATATGATCAATGACTGATCCTCTGCAGAGTACAGTATAGCTGTGCTTCCTAATATCATCAATGACTGATCCTCTGCAGTGTACAGTATAGCTGTGCTTCCTAATATCATCAATGACTGATCCTCTGCAGTGTACAGTATAGCTGTGCTTCCTAATATGATCAATGACCGATCCTCTGCAGTGTACAGTATAGCTGTGCTTCCTAATATGATCAATGACCGATCCTCTGCAGTGTACAGTATAGCTGTGCTTCCTAATATCATCATATAAATGATCCTCTGCAGTGTACAGAATAGCTGTGCTTCCTAATATGATCATGTGACCGATCCTCTGCAGTGTACAGTATAGCTGTGCTTCCTAATATGATCAATGACCGATCCTCTGCAGTGTACAGTATAGCTGTGCTTCCTAATATCATCATATAAATGATCCTCTGCAGTGTACAGAATAGCTGTGCTTCCTAATATCATCATATAACTGATCCTCTGCAGTGTACAGTATAGCTGTGCTTCCTAATATGATCATGTGACCGATCCTCTGCAGTGTACAGTATAGCTGTGCTTCCTAATATGATCAATGACTGATCCTCTGCAGTGTACAGTATAGCTGTGCTTCCTAATATGATCAATGACTGATCCTCTGCAGTGTACAGTATAGCTGTGCTTCCTAATATGATCATGTGACTGATCCTCTGCAGTGTACAGTATAGCTTTGCTTCCTAATATGATCATGTTACTGATCCTCTGCAGTGTACAGTATAGCTGTGCTTCCCAATATCATCATATAACTGATCCTCTGCAGTGTACAGTATAACTGTGCTTCCTAATATGATCATGTGACTGATCCTCTGCAGTGTACAGTATAGCTGTGCTTCCTAATATCATCTTGTGACTGATCCTCTGCAGTGTACAGTATAGCTGTGCTTCCTAATATCATCATGTGACTGATCCTCTGCAGTGTACAGTATAGCTGTGCTTCCTAATATGATCATGTGACTGATCCTCTGCAGTGTACAGTATAGCTGTGCTTCCTAATATCATCTTGTGACTGATCCTCTGCAGTGTACAGTATAGCTGTGCTTCCTAATATCATCATGTGACTGATCCTCTGCAGTGTACAGTATAGCTGTGCTTCCTAATATCATCATGTGACTGATCCTCTGCAGTGTACAGTATAGCTGTGCTTCCTAATATCATCAATGACTGATCCTCTGCAGTGTACAGTATAGCTGTGCTTCCTAATATGATCATGTGACCGATCCTCTGCAGTGTACAGTATAACTGTGCTTCCTAATATCATCATGTGACCGATCCTCTGCAGTGTACAGTATAGCTGTGCTTCCTTATATCATCATGTGACTGATCCTCTGCAGTGTACAGTATAACTGTGCTTCCTAATATGATCATGTGACTTATCCTCTGCAGTGTACAGTATAGCTGTGCTTCCTAATATGATCATGTGATTGATCCTCTGCAGTGTACAGTATAGCTGTGCTTCCTTATATCATCATGTGACTGATCCTCTGCAGTGTACAGTATAGCTGTGCTTCCTAATATGATCATGTGACTGATCCTCTGCAGTGTACAGTATAGCTGTGCTTCCTAATATGATCATGTGACTGATCCTCTGCACTGTACAGTATAGCTGTGCTTCCTAATATCATCATGTGACCGATCCTCTGCAGTGTACAGTATAGCTGTGCTTCCTAATATGATCATGTGACCGATCCTCTGCAGTGTACAGTATAGCTGTGCTTCCTGATATGATCATGTGACTGATCCTCTGCAGTGTACAGTACAGCTGTGCTTCCTAATATGATCAATGACTGATCCTCTGTAGTGTACAGTATAGCTGTGCTTCCTAATATGATCATGTGACTGATCCCCTGCAGTGTACAGTATAGCTGTGCTTCCTAATATGATCAATGACTGATCCTCTGCAGTGTACACTATAGCTGTGCTTCCTAATATCATCATGTGACTGATCCTCTGCAGTGTACACTATAGCTGTGCTTCCTAATATCATCATGTGACTGATCCTCTGCAGTGTACAGTATAGCTGTGCTTCCTAATATCATCATGTGACCGATCCTCTGCAGTGTACAGTATAGCTGTGCTTCCTAATATGATCATGTGACTGATCCTCTGCAGTGTACAGTATAGCTGTGCTTCCTAATATCATCATGTGACTGATCCTCTGCAGTGTACAGTATAGCTGTGCTTCCTAATATCATCATGTGACTGATCCTCTGCAGTGTACAGTATAGCTGTGCTTCCTAATATGATCAATGACTGATCCTCTGCAGTGTACAGTATAGCTGTGCTTCCTAATATCATCATGTGACTGATCCTCTGCAGTGTGCAGTATAGCTGCTTCCTAATATCATCATGTGACTGATCCTCTGCAGTGTACAGTATAGCTGTGCTTCCTAATATGATCAATGACTGATCCTCTGCAGTGTACAGTATAGCTGTTCTTCCTAATATCATCATGTGACTGATCCTCTGCAGTGTACAGTATAGCTGTGCTTCCTAATATCATCATGTGACTGATCCTCTGCAGTGTACAGTATAGCTGTGCTTCCTAATATCATCATGTGACTGATCCTCTGCAGTGTACAGTATAGCTGTGCTTCCTAATATCATCATGTGACTGATCCTCTGCAGTGTACAGTATAGCTGTGCTTCCTTATATGATCATGTGACTGATCCTCTGCAGTGTACAGTATAGCTGTGCTTCCTAATATGATCATGTGACTGATCCTCTGCAGTGTACAGTATAGCTGTGCTTCCTAATATCATCATGTGACCAATCCTCTGCAGTGTACACTATAGCTGTGCTTCCTAATATGATCATGTGACCGATCCTCTGCAGTGTACTGTATAGCTGTGCTTCCTAATATGATCATGTGACTGATCCTCTGCAGTGTACAGTATAGCTGTGCTTCCTAATATGATCATGTGACTGATCCTCTGCAGTGTACAGTATAGCTGTGCTTCCTAATATGATCATGTGACCGATCCTCTGCAGTGTACTGTATAGCTGTGTTTCCTAATATGATCAATGACCGATCCTCTGCAGTGTAAACTATAGCTGTGCTTCCTAATATCATCATGTGACTGATCTTCTGCAGTGTACAGTATAGCTGTGCTTCCTAATATCATCATGTGACTGATCCTCTGCAGTGTAAAGTATAGCTGTGCTTCCTAATATGATCATGTGACTGATCCTCTGCAGTGTACAGTATAGCTGTGCTTCCTAATATCATCATGTGACTGATCTTCTGCAGTGTACAGTATAGCTGTGCTTCCTAATATCATCATGTGACTGATCCTCTGCAGTGTACAGTATAGCTGTGCTTCCTAATATCATCATGTGACTGATCCTCTGCAGTGTACAGTATAGCTGTGCTTCCTAATATCATCATGTGACTGATCCTCTGCAGTGTACAGTATAGCTGTGCTTCCTAATATGATCATGTGACTGATCCTCTGCAGTGTACAGTATAGCTGTGCTTCCTAATATGATCAATGACTGATCCTCTGCAGTGTACAGTATAGCTGTGCTTCCTAATATCATCATGTGACTGATCCTCTGCAGTGTACAGTATAACTGTGCTTCCTTATATCATCATGAGACTGATCCTCTGCAGTGTACAGTATAGCTGTGCTTCCTAATATCATCATGTGACTGATCTTCTGCAGTGTACAGTATAGCTGTGCTTCCTAATGTGATCAATGACTGATCCTCTGCAGTGTACAGTATAGCTGTGCTTCCTAATATCATCATGTGACTGATCCTCTGCAGTGTACAGTATAGCTGTGCTTCCTAATATCATCATGTGACTGATCCTCTGCAGTGTACAGTATAGCTGTGCTTCCTAATATGATCAATGACTGATCCTCTGCAGTGTACAGTATAGCTGTGCTTCCTAATATCATCATGTGACTGATCCTCTGCAGTGTACAGTATAGCTGCTTCCTAATATCATCATGTGACTGATCCTCTGCAGTGTACAGTATAGCTGTGCTTCCTAATATGATCAATGACTGATCCTCTGCAGTGTACAGTATAGCTGTTCTTCCTAATATCATCATGTGACTGATCCTCTGCAGTGTACAGTATAGCTGTGCTTCCTAATATCATCATGTGACTGATCCTCTGCAGTGTACAGTATAGCTGTGCTTCCTAATATCATCATGTGACTGATCCTCTGCAGTGTACAGTATAGCTGTGCTTCCTAATATCATCATGTGACTGATCCTCTGCAGTGTACAGTATAGCTGTGCTTCCTTATATGATCATGTGACTGATCCTCTGCAGTGTACAGTATAGCTGTGCTTCCTAATATGATCATGTGACTGATCCTCTGCAGTGTACAGTATAGCTGTGCTTCCTAATATCATCATGTGACCGATCCTCTGCAGTGTACACTATAGCTGTGCTTCCTAATATGATCATGTGACCGATCCTCTGCAGTGTACTGTATAGCTGTGCTTCCTAATATGATCATGTGACTGATCCTCTGCAGTGTACAGTATAGCTGTGCTTCCTAATATGATCATGTGACTGATCCTCTGCAGTGTACAGTATAGCTGTGCTTCCTAATATGATCATGTGACCGATCCTCTGCAGTGTACTGTATAGCTGTGTTTCCTAATATGATCAATGACCGATCCTCTGCAGTGTAAACTATAGCTGTGCTTCCTAATATCATCATGTGACTGATCTTCTGCAGTGTACAGTATAGCTGTGCTTCCTAATATCATCATGTGACTGATCCTCTGCAGTGTAAAGTATAGCTGTGCTTCCTAATATGATCATGTGACTGATCCTCTGCAGTGTACAGTATAGCTGTGCTTCCTAATATCATCATGTGACTGATCTTCTGCAGTGTACAGTATAGCTGTGCTTCCTAATATCATCATGTGACTGATCCTCTGCAGTGTACAGTATAGCTGTGCTTCCTAATATCATCATGTGACTGATCCTCTTCAGTGTACAGTATAGCTGTGCTTCCTAATATCATCATGTGACTGATCCTCTGCAGTGTACAGTATAGCTGTGCTTCCTAATATGATCATGTGACTGATCCTCTGCAGTGTACAGTATAGCTGTGCTTCCTAATATGATCAATGACTGATCCTCTGCAGTGTACAGTATAGCTGTGCTTCCTAATATCATCATGTGACTGATCCTCTGCAGTGTACAGTATAACTGTGCTTCCTTATATCATCATGAGACTGATCCTCTGCAGTGTACAGTATAGCTGTGCTTCCTAATATCATCATGTGACTGATCTTCTGCAGTGTACAGTATAGCTGTGCTTCCTAATGTGATCAATGACTGATCCTCTGCAGTGTACAGTATAGCTGTGCTTCCTAATATCATCATGTGACTGATCCTCTGCAGTGTACAGTATAGCTGTGCTTCCTAATATCATCATGTGACTGATCCTCTGCAGTGTACAGTATAGCTGTGCTTTCTAATATCATCATGTGACTGATCCTCTGCAGTGTACAGTATAGCTGTGCTTCCTAATATGATCAATGACTGATCCTCTGCAGTGTACAGTATAGCTGTGCTTCCTAATATGATCATGTGACTGATCCTCTGCAGTGTACAGTATAGCTGTGCTTCCTAATATCATCATGTGACTGATCCTCTGCAGTGAACAGTATAGCTGTGCTTCCTAATATCATCATGTGACTGATCCTCTGCAGTGTACAGTATAGCTGTGCTTCCTAATATGATCATGTGATTGATCCTCTGCAGTGTACTGTATAGCTGTGCTTCCTAATATGATCAATGACTGATCCTCTGGAGTTTACAGTATAGCTGTGCTTCCTAATATCATCATGTGACTGATCCTCTGCAGTGTACAGCATAGCTGTGCTTCCTAATATGATCAATGACTGATCCTCTGCAGTGTACAGTATAGCTGTGCTTCCTAATATGATCAATGACTGACCCTCTGCAGTGTACATTATAGCTGTGCTTCCTAATATCATCATGTGACTGATCCTCTGCAGTGTACAGTATAGCTGTGCTTCCTAATATCATCAATGACTGATCCTCTGCAGTGTACAGTATAGCTGTGCTTCCTAATATGATCATGTGACTGATCCTCTGCAGTGTACAGTATAGCTGTGCTTCCTAATATGATCTTGTGACTGATCCTCTGCAGTGTACAGTATAGCTGTGCTTCCTAATATGATCATGTGACTGATCCTCTGCAGTGTACAGTATAGCTGTGCTTCCTAATATCATCATGTGACTGATCCTCTGCAGTGTACAGTATAGCTGTGCTTCCTAAAATGATCATGTGACTGATCCTCTGCAGTGTACAGTATAGCTGTGCTTCCTAATATCATCATATAACTGATCCTCTGCAGTGTACAGTATAGCTGTGCTTCCTAATATGATCATGTGACCGATCCTCTGCAGTGTACAGTATAGCTGTGCTTCCTAATATGATCAATGACTGATCCTCTGCAGTGTACAGTATAGCTGTGCTTCCTAATATGATCATGTGACCGATCCTCTGCAGTGTACAGTATAGCTTTGCTTCCTAATATGATCATGTTACTGATCCTCTGCAGTGTACAGTATAGCTGTGCTTCCCAATATCATCATATAACTGATCCTCTGCAGTGTACAGTATAACTGTGCTTCCTAATATGATCATGTGACCGATCCTCTGCAGTGTACAGTATAGCTGTGCTTCCTAATATCATCATGTGACTGATCCTCTGCAGTGTACAGTATAGCTGTGCTTCCTAATATCATCAATGACTGATCCTCTGCAGTGTACAGTATAGCTGTGCTTCCTAATATGATCATGTGACCGATCCTCTGCAGTGTACAGTATAACTGTGCTTCCTAATATCATCATGTGACCGATCCTCTGCAGTGTACAGTATAACTGTGCTTCCTAATATGATCATGTGACTTATCCTCTGCAGTGTACAGTATAGCTGTGCTTCCTAATATGATCATGTGATTGATCCTCTGCAGTGTACAGTATAGCTGTGCTTCCTTATATCATCATGTGACTGATCCTCTGCAGTGTACAGTATAGCTGTGCTTCCTAATATGATCAATGACCGATCCTCTGCAGTGTACAGTATAGCTGTGCTTCCTAATATCATCATGTGACTGATCCTCTGCAGTGTACAGTATAGCTGTGCTTCCTAATATCATCATGTGACTGATCCTCTGCAGTGTATAGTATAGCTGTGCTTCCTTATATCATCATGTGACTGATCCTCTGCAGTGTACAGTATAGCTGTGCTTCCTAATATGATCATGTGACTGATCTTCTGCAGTGTACAGTATAGCTGTGCTTCCTAATATGATCATGTGACTGATCCTCTGCACTGTACAGTATAGCTGTGCTTCCTAATATCATCATGTGACCGATCCTCTGCAGTGTACAGTATAGCTGTGCTTCCTAATATCATCATGTGACTGATCCTCTGCAGTGTACAGTATAGCTGTGCTTCCTAATATCATCATGTGACTGATCCTCTGCAGTGTACAGTATAGCTGTGCTTCCTAATATGATCATGTGACCGATCCTCTGCAGTGTACAGTATAGCTGTGCTTCCTGATATGATCATGTGACTGATCCTCTGCAGTGTACAGTACAGCTGTGCTTCCTAATATGATCAATGACTGATCCTCTGTAGTGTACAGTATAGCTGTGCTTCCTAATATGATCATGTGACTGATCCCCTGCAGTGTACAGTATAGCTGTGCTTCCTAATATGATCAATGACTGATCCTCTGCAGTGTACACTATAGCTGTGCTTCCTAATATCATCATGTGACTGATCCTCTGCAGTGTACAGTATAGCTGTGCTTCCTAATATCATCATGTGACTGATCCTCTGCAGTGTACAGTATAGCTGTGCTTCCTAATATCATCATGTGACCGATCCTCTGCAGTGTACAGTATAGCTGTGCTTCCTAATATGATCATGTGACTGATCCTCTGCAGTGTACAGTATAGCTGTGCTTCCTAATATCATCATGTGACTGATCCTCTGCAGTGTACAGTATAGCTGTGCTTCCTAATATCATCATGTGACTGATCCTCTGCAGTGTACAGTATAGCTGTGCTTCCTAATATGATCAATGACTGATCCTCTGCAGTGTACAGTATAGCTGTGCTTCCTAATATCATCATGTGACTGATCCTCTGCAGTGTACAGTATAGCTGTGCTTCCTAATATCATCATGTGACTGATCCTCTGCAGTGTACAGTATAGCTGTGCTTCCTAATATGATCAATGACTGATCCTCTGCAGTGTACAGTATAGCTGTTCTTCCTAATATCATCATGTGACTGATCCTCTGCAGTGTACAGTATAGCTGTGCTTCCTAATATCATCATGTGACTGATCCTCTGCAGTGTACAGTATAGCTGTGCTTCCTAATATCATCATGTGACTGATCCTCTACAGTGTACAGTATAGCTGTGCTTCCTAATATCATCATGTGACTGATCCTCTGCAGTGTACAGTATAGCTGTGCTTCCTTATATGATCATGTGACTGATCCTCTGCAGTGTACAGTATAGCTGTGCTTCCTAATATGATCATGTGACTGATCCTCTGCAGTGTACAGTATAGCTGTGCTTCCTAATATCATCATGTGACCGATCCTCTGCAGTGTACACTATAGCTGTGCTTCCTAATATGATCATGTGACCGATCCTCTGCAGTGTACTGTATAGCTGTGCTTCCTAATATGATCATGTGACTGATCCTCTGCAGTGTACAGTATAGCTGTGCTTCCTAATATGATCATGTGACTGATCCTCTGCAGTGTACAGTATAGCTGTGCTTCCTAATATGATCATGTGATCGATCATCTGCAGTGTACTTTATAGCTGTGTTTCCTAATATGATCAATGACCGATCCTCTGCAGTGTAAACTATAGCTGTGCTTCCTAATATCATCATGTGACTGATCTTCTGCAGTGTACAGTATAGCTGTGCTTCCTAATATCATCATGTGACTGATCCTCTGCAGTGTACAGTATAGCTGTGCTTCCTAATATCATCATGTGACCGATCCTCTGCAGTGTACTGTATAGCTGTGCTTCCTAATATGATCAATGACTGATCCTCTGCAGTGTACAGTATAGCTGTGCTTCCTAATATGATCAATGACTGACCCTCTGCAGTGTACATTATAGCTGTGCTTCCTAATATGATCATGTGACTGATCCTCTGCAGTGTACAGTATAGCTGTGCTTCCTAATATCATCAATGACTGATCCTCTGCAGTGTACAGTATAGCTGTGCTTCCAAATATGATCATGTGACTGATCCTCTGCAGTGTACAGTATAGCTGTGCTTCCTAATATGATCTTGTGACTGATCCTCTGCAGTGTACAGTATAGCTGTGCTTCCTAATATGATCAATGACTGATCCTCTGCAGTGTACAGTATAGCTGTGCTTCCTAATATCATCAATGACTGATCCTCTGCAGTGTACAGTATAGCTGTGCTTCCTAATATGATCATGTGACTGATCCTCTGCAGTGTACAGTATAGCTGTGCTTCCTAATATGATCTTGTGACTGATCCTCTGCAGTGTACAGTATAGCTGTGCTTCCTAATATGATCAATGACTGATCCTCTGCAGTGTACAGTATAGCTGTGCTTCCTAATATCATCATGTGACTGATCCTCTGCAGTGTACAGTATAGCTGTGCTTCCTAATATCATCATGTGACCGATCCTCTGCAGTGTACAGTATAGCTGTGCTTCCTAAAATGATCATGTGACTGATCCTCTGCAGTGTACAGTATAGCTGTGCTTCCTAATATCATCATGTGACTGATCCTCTGCAGTGTACAGTATAGCTGTGCTTCCTAATATCATCATGTGACTGATCCTCTGCAGTGTACAGTATAGCTGTGCTTCCTAATATCATCATGAGACTGATCCTCTGCAGTGTACAGTATAGCTGTGCTTCCAAATATGATCAATGACTGATCCTCTGCAGTGTACAGTATAGCTGTGCTTCCTAATATCATCATGTGACTGATCCTCTGCAGTGTACAGTATAGCTGTGCTTCCTAATATCATCATGTGACTGATCCTCTGCAGTGTACAGTATAGCTGTGCTTCCTAATATCATCATGTGACTGATCCTCTGCAGTGTACAGTATAGCTGTGCTTCCTAATATCATCATGTGACTGATCCTCTGCAGTGTACAGTATAGCTGTGCTTCCTTATATCATCATGTGACTGATCCTCTGCAGTGTACAGTATAGCTGTGCTTCCTAATATCATCATGTGACTGATCCTCTGCAGTGTACAGTATAGCTGTGCTTCCTAATATCATCATGTGACTGATCCTCTGCAGTGTACAGTATAGCTGTGCTTCCTAATATCATCATGTGACTGATCCTCTACAGTGTACAGTATAGCTGTGCTTTCTAATATCATCATGTGACTGATCCTCTGCAGTGTACAGTATAGCTGTGCTTCCTAATATGATCAATGACTGATCCTCTGCAGTGTACAGTATAGCTGTGCTTCCTAATATGATCAATGACTGATCCTCTGCAGTGTACAGTATAGCTGTGCTTCCTAATATCATCATGTGACTGATCCTCTGCAGTGTACAGTATAGCTGTGCTTCCTAATATCATCATGTGACTGATCCTCTGCAGTGTACAGTATAGCTGTGCTTCCTAATATCATCATGTGACTGATCCTCTGCAGTGTACAGTATAGCTGTGCTTCCTAATATGATCATGTGACTGATCCTCTGCAGTGTACAGTATAGCTGTGCTTCCTAATATGATCATGTGACTGATCCTCTGCAGAGTACTGTATAGCTGTGCTTCCTTATATCATCATGTGACTGATCCTCTGCAGTGTACAGTATAGCTGTGCTTCCTAATATCATCATGTGACTGATCCTCTGCAGTGTACAGTATAGCTGTGCTTCCTAATATCATCATGTGACTGATCCTCTGCAGTGTACAGTATAGCTGTGCTTTCTAATATCATCATGTGACTGATCCTCTGCAGTGTACAGTATAGCTGTGCCTCCTAATATGATCATGTGACTGATCCTCTGCAGTGTACAGTATAGCTGTGCTTTCTAATATCATCATGTGACTGATCCTCTGCAGTGTACAGTATAGCTGTGCTTCCTAATATCATCAATGACTGATCCTCTGCAGTGTACAGTATAGCTGTGCTTCCTAATATCATCATGTGACTGATCCTCTGGAGTGTACAGTATAGCTGTGCTTCCTAATATCATCATGTGACTGATCCTCTGCAGTGTACAGTATAGCTGTGCTTCCTAATATCATCATGTGACTGATCCTCTGCAGTGTACAGTATAGCTGTGCTTCCTAATATCATCATGTGACCGATCCACTGCAGTGTACTGTATAGCTGTGCTTCCTAATATGATCAATGACTGATCCTCTGCAGTGTACAGTATAGCTGTGCTTCCTAATATTATCAATGACTGATCCTCTGCAGTGTACAGTATAGCTGTGCTTCCTAATATGATTATGTGACCGATCCTCTGCAGTGTACAGTATAGCTGTGCTTCCTAATATGATCATGTGACTGATCCTCTGCAGTGTACAGTATAGCTGTGCTTCCTAATATGATCATGTGACTGATCCTCTGCAGTGTACAGTATAGCTGTGCTTCCTAATATGATCAATGACTGATCCTCTGCAGTGTACAGTATAGCTGTGCTTCCTAATATCATCATGTGACTGATCCTCTGCAGTGTACAGTATATCTGTGCTTCCTAATATCATCATGTGACTGATCCTCTGCAGTGTACAGTATAGCTGTGCTTCCTAATATGATCATGTGACTGATCCTCTGCAGTGTACAGTATAGCTGTGCTTCCTAATATGATCAATGACTGATCCTCTGCAGTGTACAGTATAGCTGTACTTCCTAATATCATCATGTGACTGATCCTCTGCAGTGTACAGTATAGCTCTGCTTCCTAATATCATCATGTGACTGATCCTCTGCAGTGTACAGTATAGCTGTGCTTCCTAATATCATCATGTGACTGATCCTCTGCAGTGTACAGTATAGCTGTGCTTCCTAATATGATCATGTGACTGATCCTCTGCAGTGTACAGTATAGCTGTGCTTCCTAATATCATCATGTGACCGATCCTCTGCAGTGTACACTATAGCTGTGCTTCCTAATATGATCATGTGACCGATCCTCTGCAGTGTACTGTATAGCTGTGCTTCCTAATATGATCATGTGACTGATCCTCTGCAGTGTACAGTATAGCTGTGCTTCCTAATATGATCATGTGACCGATCCTCTGCAGTGTACTGTATAGCTGTGTTTCCTAATATGATCAATGACCGATCCTCTGCAGTGTAAAGTATAGCTGTGCTTCCTAATATCATCATGTGACTGATCCTCTGCAGTGTACAGTATAGCTGTGCTTCCTAATATCATCATGTGACTGATCTTCTGCAGTGTACAGTATAGCTGTGCTTCCTAATATCATCATGTGACTGATCTTCTGCAGTGTACTGTATAGCTGTGTTTCCTAATATGATCAATGACCGATCCTCTGCAGTGTAAAGTATAGCTGTGCTTCCTAATATCATCATGTGACTGATCCTCTGCAGTGTACTGTATAGCTGTGCTTCCTAATATCATCATGTGACTGATCTTCTGCAGTGTACAGTATAGCTGTGCTTCCTAATATCATCATGTGACTGATCTTCTGCAGTGTACAGTATAGCTGTGCTTCCTAATATCATCATGTGACTGATCCTCTGCAGTGTACAGTATAGCTGTGCTTCCTAATATCATCATGTGACTGATCCTCTGCAGTGTACAGTATAACTGTGCTTCCTAATATCATCATGTGACTGATCCTCTGCAGTGTACAGTATAGCTGTGCTTCCTAATATGATCATGTGACTGATCCTCTGCAGTGTACAGTATAGCTGTGCTTCCTAATATGATCAATAACTGATCCTCTGCAGTGTACAGTATAGCTGTGCTTCCTAATATCATCATGTGACTGATCCTCTGCAGTGTACAGTATAACTGTGCTTCCTTATATCATCATGAGACTGATCCTCTGCAGTGTACAGTATAGCTGTGCTTCCTAATATGATCAATGACTGATCCTCTGCAGTGTACAGTATAGCTGTGCTTCCTAATATCATCATGTGACTGATCCTCTGCAGTGTACCGTATAGCTGTGCTTCCTAATATCATCATGTGACTGATCTTCTGCAGTGTACAGTATAGCTGTGCTTCCTAATGTGATCAATGACTGATCCTCTGCAGTGTACAGTATAGCTGTGCTTCCTAATATCATCATGTGACTGATCCTCTGCAGTGTACAGTATAGCTGTGCTTGCTAATATCATCATGTGACTGATCCTCTGCAGTGTACAGTATAGCTGTGCTTCCAAATATCATCATGTGACTGATCCTCTGCAGTGTACAGTATAGCTGTGCTTCCTAATATCATCATGTGACTGATCCTCTGCAGTGTACAGTATAGCTGTGCTTTCTAATATCATCATGTGACTGATCCTCTGCAGTGTACAGTATAGCTGTGCTTCCTAATATCATCATGTGACTGATCCTCTGCAGTGTACAGTATAGCTGTGCTTCCTAATATGATCAATGACTGATCCTCTGCAGTGTACAGTATAGCTGTGCTTCCTAATATCATCATGTGACTGATCCTCTGCAGTGTACAGTATAGCTGTGCTTCCTAATATGATCATGTGATTGATCCTCTGCAGTGTACTGTATAGCTGTGCTTCCTAATATGATCAATGACTGATCCTCTGGAGTGTACAGTATAGCTGTGCTTCCTAATATCATCATGTGACTGATCCTCTGCAGTGTACAGTATAGCTGTGCTTCCTAATATCATCATGTGACCGATCCTCTGCAGTGTACTGTATAGCTGTGCTTCCTAATATGATCAATGACTGATCCTCTGCAGTGTACAGTATAGCTGTGCTTCCTAATATGATCAATGACTGACCCTCTGCAGTGTACATTATAGCTGTGCTTCCTAATATCATCATGTGACTGATCCTCTGCAGTGTACAGTATAGCTGTGCTTCCTAATATCATCAATGACTGATCCTCTGCAGTGTACAGTATAGCTCTGCTTCCTAATATGATCATGTGACTGATCCTCTGCAGTGTACTGTATAGCTGTGCTTCCTAATATGATCTTGTGACTGATCCTCTGCAGTGTACAGTATAGCTGTGCTTCCTAATATGATCAATGACTGATCCTCTGCAGTGTACAGTATAGCTGTGCTTCCTAATATCATCATGTGACTGATCCTCTGCAGTGTACAGTATAGCTGTGCTTCCTAATATCATCATGTGACTGATCCTCTGCAGTGTACAGTATAGCTGTGCTTCCTAATATCATCATGTGACTGATCCTCTGCAGTGTACTGTATAGCTGTGCTTCCTAATATCATCATGTGACTGATCCTCTGCAGTGTACAGTATAGCTGTGCTTCCTAATATCATCATGTGACTGATCCTCTGCAGTGTACAGTATAGCTGTGCTTCCTAATATCATCATGAGACTGATCCTCTGCAGTGTACAGTATAGCTGTGCTTCCTAATATGATCAATGACTGATCCTCTGCAGTGTACAGTATAGCTGTGCTTCCTAATTTCATCATGTGACTGATCCTCTGCAGTGTACAGTATAGCTGTGCTTCCTAATATCATCATGTGACTGATCTTCAGCAGTGTACAGTATAGCTGTGCTTCCTAATATGATGAATGACTGATCCTCTGCAGTGTACAGGATAGCTGTGCTTCCTAATATCATCATGTGACTGATCCTCTGCAGTGTACAGTATAGCTGTGCTTCCTAATATCATCATGTGACTGATCCTCTGCAGTGTACAGTATAGCTGTGCTTCCTAATATCATCATGTGACTGATCCTCTGCAGTGTACAGTATAGCTGTGCTTCCTAATATCATCATGTGACTGATCCTCTGCCGTGTACAGTATAGCTGTGCTTCCTAATATCATCATGTGACTGATCCTCTGCAGTGTACAGTATAGCTGTGCTTCCTAAAATCATCATGTGACTGATCCTCTGCAGTGTACAGTATAGCTGTGCTTCCTAATATCATCATGTGACTGATCCTCTGCAGTGTACAGTATAGCTGTGCTTCCTAATATGATCATGTGACTGATCCTCTGCAGTGTACAGTATAGCTGTGCTTTCTAATATCATCATGTGACTGATCCTCTGCAGTGTACAGTATAGCTGTGCTTCCTAATATGATCAATGACTGATCCTCTGCAGTGTACAGTATAGCTGTGCTTCCTAATATCATCATGTGACTGATCCTCTGCAGTGTACAGTATAGCTGTGCTTCCTAATATCATCATGTGACTGATCCTCTGCAGTGTACAGTATAGCTGTGCTTCCTAAAATGATCAATGACTGATCCTCTGCAGTGTACAGTATAGCTGTGCTTCCTAATATCATCATGTGACTGATCCTCTGCAGTGTACAGTATAGCTGTGCTTTCTAATATCATCATGTGACTGATCCTCTGCAGTGTACAGTATAGCTGTGCTTCCTAATATGATCATGTGACTGATCCTCTGCAGTGTACAGTATAGCTGTGCTTTCTAATATCATCATGTGACTGATCCTCTGCAGTGTACAGTATAGCTGTGCTTCCTAATATCATCAATGACTGATCCTCTGCAGTGTACAGTATAGCTGTGTTTCCTAATATCATCATGTGACTGATCCTCTGGAGTGTACAGTATAGCTGTGCTTCCTAATATCATCATGTGACCGATCCTCTGCAGTGTACAGTATAGCTGTGCTTCCTTATATCATCATGTGACTGATCCTCTGCAGTGTACAGTATAGCTGTGCTTCCTAATATCATCATGTGACCGATCCACTGCAGTGTACTGTATAGCTGTGCTTCCTAATATGATCAATGACTGATCCTCTGCCGTGTACAGTATAGCTGTGCTTCCTAATATCATCAATGACTGATCCTCTGCAGTGTACAGTATAGCTGTGCTTCCTAATATGATCATGTGACCGATCCTCTGCAGTGTACAGTATAGCTGTGCTTCCTAATATGATCATGTGACCGATCCTCTGCAGTGTACAGTATAGCTGTGCTTCCTAATATGATCATATGACTGATCCTCTGCAGTGTACAGTATAGCTGTGCTTCCTAATATGATCATGTGACTGATCCTCTGCAGTGTACAGTATAGCTGTGCTTCCTAATATGATCAATGACTGATCCTCTGCAGTGTACAGTATAGCTGTGCTTCCTAATATCATCATGTGACTGATCCTCTGCAGTGTACAGTATAGCTGTGCTTCCTAATATGATCATGTGACTGATCCTCTGCAGTGTACAGTATAGCTGTGCTTCCTAATATGATCAATGACTGATCCTCTGCAGTGTACAGTATAGCTGTGCTTCCTAATATCATCATGTGACTGATCCTCTGCAGTGTACAGTATAGCTGTGCTTCCTAATATCATCATGTGACTGATCCTCTGCAGTGTACAGTATAGCTGTGCTTCCTAATATCATCATGTGACTGATCCTCTGCAGTGTACAGTATAGCTGTGCTTCCTAATATCATCATGTGACTGATCCTCTGCAGTGTACAGTATAGCTGTGCTTCCTAATATGATCATGTGACTGATCCTCTGCAGTGTACAGTATAGCTGTGCTTCCTAATATCATCATGTGACTGATCCTCTGCAGTGTACAGTATAGCTGTGCTTCCTAATATCATCATGTGACTGATCCTCTGCAGTGTACAGTATAGCTGTGCTTCCTAATATGATCAATGACCGATCCTCTGCAGTGTACAGTATAGCTGTGCTTCCTAATATCATCATGTGACCGATCCTCTGCAGTGTACAGTATAGCTGTGCTTCCTAATATCATCATGTGACTGATCCTCTGCAGTGTACAGTATAGCTGTGCTTCCTAATATCATCATGTGACCGATCCTCTGCAGTGTACAGTATAGCTGTGCTTCCTAATATCATCATGTGACCGATCCTCTGCAGTGTACAGTATAGATGTGCTTCCTAATATCATCATGTGACTGATCCTCTGCAGTGTACAGTATAGCTGTGCTTCCTAATATCATCATGTGACTGATCCTCTGCAGTGTACAGTATAGCTGTGCTTCCTAATATGATCATGTGACTGATCCTCTGCAGTGTACAGTATAGCTGTGCTTCCTAATATCATCATGTGACCGATCCTCTGCAGTGTACAGTATAGCTGTGCTTCCTAATATCATCATGTGACTGATCCTCTGCAGTGTACAGTATAGCTGTGCTTCCTAATATCATCATGTGACTGATCCTCTGCAGTGAACAGTATAGCTGTGCTTCCTAATATCATCATGTGACTGATCCTCTGCAGTGTACAGTATAGCTGTGCTTCCTAATATGATCATGTGACTGGTCCTCTGCAGTTTACAGTATAGCTGTGCTTCCTAATATCATCATGTGACTGATCCTCTGCAGTGTACAGTATAGCTGTGCTTCCTAATATGATCATGTGACTGATCCTCTGCAGTGTACAGTATAGCTGTGCTTCCTAATATGATCAATGACCGATCCTCTGCAGTGTACAGTATAGCTGTGCTTCCTAATATCATCCTGTGACTGATCCTCTGCAGTGTACAGTATAGCTGTGCTTCCTAATATGATCATGTGACTGATCCTCTGCAGTGTACAGTATAGCTGTGCTTCCTAATATGATCAATGACCGATCCTCTGCAGTGTACAGTATAGCTGTGCTTCCTAATATCATCATGTGACTGATCCTCTGCAGTGTACAGTATAGCTGTGCTTCCTAATATCATCATGTGACTGATCCTCTGCAGTGTACAGTATAGCTGTGCTTCCTGATATGATCATGTGACTGATCCTCTGCAGTGTACAGTATAGCTGTGCTTCCTAATATGATCAATGACTGATCCTCTGCAGTGTACAGTATAGCTGTGCTTCCTAATATCATCATGTGACCCATCCTCTGCAGTGTACAGTATAGCTGTGCTTCCTAATATGATCATGTGACTGATCCTCTGCAGTGTACAGTATAGCTGTGCTTCCTAATATCATCATGTGACTGATCCTCTGCAGTGTACAGTATAGCTGTGCTTCCTAATATCATCATGTGACTGATCCTCTGCAGTATACAGTATAGCTGTGCTTCCTAATATGATCAATGACTGATCCTCTGCAGTGTACAGTATAGCTGTGCTTCCTAATATCATCATGTGACTGATCCTCTGCAGTGTACAGTATAGCTGTGCTTCCTAATATCATCATGTGACTGATCCTCTGCAGTGTACAGTATAGCTGTGCTTCCTAATATCATCATGTGACTGATCCTCTGCAGTGTACAGTATAGCTGTGCTTCCTAATATGATCAATGACTGATCCTCTGCAGTGTACAGTATAGCTGTGCTTCCTAATATCATCATGTGACTGATCCTCTGCAGTGTACAGTATAGCTGTGCTTCCTAATATGATCATGTGACTGATCCTCTGCAGTGTACAGTATAGCTGGGCTTCCTAATATGATCATGTGACTGATCCTCTGCAGTGTACAGTATAGCTGTGCTTCCTAATATGATCATGTGACTGATCCTCTGCAGTGTACAGTATAGCTGTGCTTCCTAATATGATCATGTGACTGATCCTCTGCAGTGTACAGTATAGCTGTGCTTCCTAATATCATCATGTGACTGATCCTCTGCAGTGTACAGTATAGCTGTGCTTCCCAATATCATCATGTGACTGATCCTCTGCAGTGTACAGTATAGCTGTGCTTCCTAATATCATCATGTGACTGATCCTCTGCAGTGTACAGTATAGCTGTGCTTCCTAATATCATCATGTGACTGATCCTCTGCAGTGTACAGTATAGCTGTGCTTCCTAATATGATCAATGACTGATCCTCTGCAGTGTACAGTATAGCTGTGCTTCCTAATATCATCATGTGACTGATCCTCAGCAGTGTACAGTATAGCTGTGCTTCCTAATATCATCATGTGACTGATCCTCTGCAGTGTACAGTATAGCTGTGCTTCCTAATATCATCATGTGACTGATCCTCTGCAGTGTACAGTATAGCTGTGCTTCCTAATATGATCAATGACTGATCCTCTGCAGTGTACAGTATAGCTGTGCTTCCTAATATCATCATGTGACTGATCCTCTGCAGTGCACAGTATAGCTGTGCTTCCTAATATCATCATGTGACTGATCCTCTGCAGTGTACAGTATAGCTGTGCTTCCTAATATCATCATGTGACTGATCCTCTGCAGTGTACAGTATAGCTGTGCTTCCTAATATCATCATGTGACTGATCCTCTGCACTGTACAGTATAACTGTGCCTCCTAATATGATCAATGACCGAACCTCTGCAGTGTACAGTATAGCTGTGCTTCCTAATATCATCATGTGACTGATCCTCTGCACTGTACAGTATAGCTGTGCTTCCTAATATGATCATGTGACTGATCCTCTGCACTGTACAGTATAGCTGTGCTTCCTAATATGATCATGTGACCGATCCTCTGCAGTGTACAGTATAGCTGTGCTTCCTAATATGATCAATGACTGATCCTCTGCAGTGTACAGTATAGCTGTTCTTCCTAATATGATCAATGACTGATCCTCTGCAGTGTACAGTATAGCTGTTCTTCCTAATATGATCATGTGACTGATCCTCTGCAGTGTACTGTATAGCTGTGCTTCCTAATATGATGAATGACTGATCCTCTGCCGTGTACAGTATAGCTGTGCTTCCTAATATGATCATGTGACTGATCCTCTGCAGTGTACAGTATAGCTGTGCTTCCTAATATCATCATGTGACTGATCCTCTGCAGTGTACAGTATAGCTGTGCTTCCTAATATCATCATGTGACTGATCCTCTGCAGTGTACAGTATAGCTGTCCTTCCTAATATGATCAATGACTGATCCTCTGCAGTGTACAGTATAGCTGTGCTTCCTAATATGATCATGTGACTGATCCTCTGCAGTGTACTGTATAGCTGTGCTTCCTAATATGATCAATGACTGATCCTCTGCCGTGTACAGTATAGCTGTGCTTCCTAATATGATCAATGATTGATCCTCTGCAGTGTACAGTATAGCTGTGCTTCCTTATATCATCATCTGACTGATCATCTGCAGTGTACAATATAGCTGTGCTTCCTAATATGATCAATGACTGATCCTCTGCAGTGTACAGTATAGCTGTGCTTCCTAATATGATCAATGATTGATCCTCTGCAGTGTACAGTATAGCTGTGCTTCCTTATATCATCATGTGACTGATCCTCTGCAGTGTACAGTATAGCTGTGCTTCCTAATATCATCATGTGACTGATCTTCTGCAGTGTACAGTATAGCTGTGCTTCCTAATATCATCATGTGACTGATCCTCTGCAGTGTACAGTATAGCTGTGCTTCCTAATATCATCATGTGACTGATCCTCTGCAGCGTACAGTATAGCTGTGCTTCCTAATATCATCATGTGACTGATCCTCTGCAGTGTACACTATAGCTGTGCTTCCTAATATGATCATGTGACTGATCCTCTGCAGTGTACAGTATAGCTGTGCTTCCTAATATGATCAATGACTGATCCTCTGCAGTGTACAGTATAACTGTGCTTCCTTATATCATCATGTGACTGATCCTCTGCAGTGTACAGTATAGCTGTGCTTCCTAATATCATCATGTGACTGATCTTCTGCAGTGTACAGTATAGCTGTGCTTCCTAATATCATCATGTGACTGATCCTCTGCAGTGTACAGTATAGCTGTGCTTCCTAATATCATCATGTGACTGATCCTCTGCAGTGTACAGTATAGCTGTGCTTCCTAATGTCATCATGTGACTGATCCTCTGCAGTGTACAGTATAGCTGTGCTTCCTAATATGATCAATGACTGATCCTCTGCAGTGTACAGTATAGCTGTGCTTCCTAATATGATCAATGACTGATCCTCTACAGTGTACAGTATAGCTGGGCTTCCTAATATCATCATGTGACTGATCCTCTGCAGTGTACAGTATAGCTGTGCTTCCTTATATGTTCAATGACTGTTCCTCTGCAGTGTACTGTATAGCTGTGCTTCCTTATATCATCATGTGACTGATCCTCTGCAGTGTACAGTATAGCTGTGCTTCATAATATCATCATGTGACTGATCCTCTGCAGTGTACAGTATAGCTGTGCTTCCTAATATCATCATGTGACTGATCCTCTGCAGTGTACAGTATAGCTGTGCTTCCTAAGATCATCATGTGACTGATCTTCTGCAGTGTACAGTATAGCTGTGCTTCCTAAGATCATCATGTGACTGATCCTCTGCAGTGTACAGTATAGCTGTGCTTCCTAATATGATCATGTGACTGATCCTCTGCAGTGTACAGTATAGCTGTGCTTCCTAATATGATCATGTGACTGATCCTCTGCAGTGTACAGTATAGCTGTGCTTCCTAATATCATCATGTGACCGATCCTCTGCAGTGTACAGTATAGCTGTGCTTCCTAATATGATCATGTGACTGATCCTCTGCAGTGTACAGTATAGCTGTGCTTCCTAATATGATCATGTGACTGATCCTCTGCAGTGTACAGTATAGCTGTGCTTCCTAATATCATCATGTGACTGATCCTCTGCAGTGTACAGTATAGCTGTGCTTCCTAATATGATCAATGACCGATCCTCTGCAGTGTACAGTATAGCTGTGCTTCCTAATATCATCATGTGACCGATCCTCTGCAGTGTACAGTATAGCTGTGCGTCCTAATATCATCATGTGACTGATCCTCTGCAGTGTACAGTATAGCTGTGCTTCCTAATATGATCATGTGACTGATCCTCTGCAGTGTACTGTATAGCTGTGCTTCCTAATATCATCATGTGACCGATCCTCTGCAGTGTACAGTATAGCTGTGCTTCCTAATATCATCATGTGACCGATCCTCTGCAGTGTACAGTAAAGCTGGGCCTCCTAATATCATCATGTGACTGATCCTCTGCAGTGTACAGTATAGCTGGGCTTCCTAATATGATCATGTGACTGATCCTCTGCAGTGTACAGTATGGCTGTGCTTCCTAATATCATCATGTGACCGATCCTCTGCAGTGTACAGTATAGCTGTGCTTCCTAATATCATCATGTGACCGATCCTCTGCAGTGTACAGTATAGCTGTGCTTCCTAATATCATCATGTGACCGATCCTCTGCACTGTACAGTATAGCTGTGCTTCCTAATATCATCATGTGACCGATCCTCTGCACTGTACAGCATAGCTGTGCTTCCTAATATCATCATGTGACCGATCCTCTGCAGTGTACAGTATAGCTGGGCTACCTAATATCATCATGTGACCGATCCTCTGCAGTGTACTGTATAGCTGGGCTACCTAATATCATCATGTGACCGATCCTCTGCAGTGTACAGTATAGCTGGGCTACCTAATATCATCATGTGACCGATCCTCTGCAGTGTACAGTATAGCTGGGCTACCTAATATCATCATGTGACCGATCCTCTGCAGTGTACAGTATAGCTGTGCTTCCTAATATGATCATGTGACTGATCCTCTGCAGTGTACAGTATAGCTGTGCTTCCTAATATGATCAATGACTGATCCTCTGCAGTGTACAGTATAGCTGTGCTTCCTAATATCATCATGTGACTGATCCTCTGCAGTGTACAGTATAGCTGTGCTTCTTAATATCATCTTGTCACCGATCCTCTGCAGTGTACAGTATAGCTGTGCTTCCTAATATGATCAATGACTGATCCTCTGCAGTGTACAGTATAGCTGTGCTTCCTAATATGATCATGTGACTGATCCCCTGCAGTGTACAGTATAGCTGTGCTTCCTAATATCATCATGTGACTGATCCTCTGCAGTGTACAGTATAGCTGTGCTTCCTAATATCATCATGTGACCGATCCTCTGCAGTGTACAGTATAGCTGTGCTTCCTAATATCATCATGTGACCGATCCTCTGCAGTGTACAGTATAGCTGTGCTTCCTAATATCATCATGTGACCGATCCTCTGCAGTGTACAGTATAGCTATGCGTCCTAATATCATCATGTGACTGATCCTCTGCAGTGTACAGTATAGCTGGGCTTCCTAAAATGATCATGTGACTGATCCTCTGCAGTGTACAGTATAGCCGTGCTTCCTAATATCATCATGTGACCGATCCTCTGCAGTGTACAGTAAAGCTGTGCTTCCTAATATCATCATGTGACTGATCCTCTGCAGTGTACAGTATAGCTGGGCTTCCTAATATCATCATGTGCCTGATCCCCTGCAGTGTACAGTATAGCTGTTCTTCCTAATATGATCATGTGACTGATCCTCTGCAGTGTACAGTATAGCTGTGCTTCCTAATATCATCATGTGACCGATCCTCTGCAGTGTACAGTGTAGCTGTGCTTCCTAATATGATCATGTGACTGATCCTCTGCAGTGTACAGTATAGCTGTGCTTCCTAATATGATCATGTGACTGATCCTCTGCAGTGTACAGTATAGCTGTGCTTCCTAATATGATCATTTGACTGATCCTCTGCAGTGTACAGTATAGCTGTGCTTCCTAATATGATCAATGACAGATCCTCTGCAGTGTACAGTATAGCTGTGCTTCCTAATATCATCATGTGACTGATCCTCTGCAGTGTACAGTATAGCTGTGCTTCCTAATATGATCATGTGACTGATCCTCTGCAGTGTACAGTAAAGCTGTGCTTCCTAATATCATCATGTGACTGATCCTCTGCAGTGTACAGTATAGCTGTGCTTCCTAATATGATCATGTGACTGATCCTCTGCAGTGTACAGTATAGCTGTGCTTCCTAATATCATCATGTGACTGATCCTCTGCAGTGTACAGTATAGCTGTGCTTCCTAATATGATCAATGACTGATCCTCTGCAGTGTACAGTATAGCTGTGCTTCCTAATATCATCATGTGACTGATCCTCTGCAGTGTACAGTATAGCTGTGCTTCCTAATATGATCATGTGACTGATCCTCTGCAGTGTACACTATAGCTGTGCTTCCTAATATCATCATGTGACTGATCCTCTGCAGTGTACAGTATAGCTGTGCTTCCTAATATCATCATGTGACTGATCCTCTGCAGTGTACAGTATAGCTGTGCTTCCTAATATGATCAATGACTGATCCTCTGCAGTGTACAGTATAGCTGTGCTTCCTAATATGATCATGTGACTGATCCTCTGCAGTGTACAGTATAGCTGTGCTTCCTAATATCATCATGTGACTGATCCTCTGCAGTGTACAGTATAGCTGTGCTTCCTAATATGATCATGTGACTGATCCTCTGCAGTGTACAGTATAGCTGTGCTTCCTAATATCATCATGTGACTGATCCTCTGCAGTGTACAGTATAGCTGTGCTTCCTAATATCATCATGTGACTGATCCTCTGCAGTGTACAGTATAGCTGTGCTTCCTAATATGATCAATGACTGATCCTCTGCAGTGTACAGTATAGCTGTGCTTCCTAATATCATCATGTGACTGATCCTCAGCAGTGTACAGTATAGCTGTGCTTCCTAATATGATCAATGACTGATCCTCTGCAGTGTACAGTATAGCTGTGCTTCCTAATATCATCATGTGACTGATCCTCTGCAGTGCACAGTATAGCTGTGCTTCCTAATATCATCATGTGACTGATCCTCTGCAGTGTACAGTATAGCTGTGCTTCCTAATATCATCATGTGACTGATCCTCTGCAGTGTACAGTATAGCTGGGCTTCCAAATATTATCATGTGACCGATCCTCTGCACTGTACAGTATAACTGTGCTTCCTAATATGATCAATGACCGAACCTCTGCAGTGTACAGTATAGCTGTGCTTCCTAATATCATCATGTGACTGATCCTCTGCACTGTACAGTATAGCTGTGCTTCCTAATATGATCATGTGACCGATCCTCTGCAGTGTACACTATAGCTGTGCTTCCTAATATGATCAATGACTGATCCTCTGCAGTGTACAGTATAGCTGTTCTTCCTAATATGATCAATGACTGATCCTCTGCAGTGTACAGTATAGCTGTTCTTCCTAATATGATCAATGACTGATCCTCTGCAGTGTACAGTATAGCTGTGCTTCCTAATATGATCATGTGACTGATCCTCTGCAGTGTACAGTATAGCTGTGCTTCCTAATATCATCATGTGACTGATCTTCTGCAGTGTACAGTATAGCTGTGCTTCCTAATATCATCATGTGACTGATCCTCTGCAGTGTACAGTATAGCTGTGCTTCCTAATATCATCATGTGACTGATCCTCTGCAGCGTACAGTATAGCTGTGCTTCCTAATATGATCAATGACTGATCCTCTGCAGTGTACAGTATAGCTGTGCTTCCTAATATCATCATGTGACTGATCCTCTGCAGTGTACAGTATAGCTGTGCTTCCTAATATCATCATGTGACTGATCCTCTGCAGTGTACAGTATAGCTGTGCTTCCTAATATCATCATGTGACTGATCCTCTGCAGTGTACAGTATAGCTGTGCTTCCTAATATGATCAATGACTGATCCTCTGCAGTGTACAGTAGAGCTGTGCTTCCTAATATCATCATGTGACTGATCCTCTGCAGTGTACAGTATAGCTGTGCTTCCTTATATGTTCAATGACTGTTCCTCTGCAGTGTACTGTATAGCTGTGCTTCCTTATATCATCATGTGACTGATCCTCTGCAGTGTACAGTATAGCTGTGCTTCCTAATATCATCATGTGACTCATCCTCTGCAGAGTACTGTATAGCTGTGCTTCCTAATATGATCAATGACTGTTCCTCTGCAGTGTACTGTATAGCTGTGCTTCATAATATCATCATGTGACTGATCCTCTGCAGTGTACTGTATAGCTGTGCTTCATAATATCATCATGTGACCGATCCTCTGCAGTGTACAGTATAGCTGTGCTTCCTAATATCATCATGTGACTGATCCTCTGCAGTGTACAGTATAGCTGTGCTTCCTAAGATCATCATGTGACTGATCTTCTGCAGTGTACAGTATAGCTGTGCTTCCTAAGATCATCATGTGACTGATCCTCTGCAGTGTACAGTATAGCTGTGCTTCCTAATATCATCATGTGACTGATCCTCTGCAGTGTACAGTATAGCTGTGCTTCCTAATATGATCATGTGACTGATCCTCTGCAGTGTACTGTATAGCTGTGCTTCCTAATATCATCATGTGACCGATCCTCTGCAGTGTACAGTATAGCTGTGCTTCCTAATATGATCATGTGACTGATCCTCTGCAGTGTACAGTATAGCTGTGCTTCCTAATATCATCATGTGACTGATCCTCTGCAGTGTACAGTATAGCTGTGCTTCCTAATATGATCAATGACCGATCCTCTGCAGTGTACAGTATAGCTGTGCTTCCTAATATCATCATGTGACCGATCCTCTGCAGTGTACAGTATAGCTGTGCGTCCTAATATCATCATGTGACTGATCCTCTGCAGTGTACAGTAAAGCTGTGCTTCCTAATATCATCATGTGACCGATCCTCTGCAGTGTGCAGTAAAGCTGGGCTTCCTAATATCATCATGTGACTGATCCTCTGCAGTGTACAGTATAGCTGGGCTTCCTAATATGATCATGTGACTGATCCTCTGCAGTGTACAGTATAGCTGTGCTTCCTAATATCATCATGTGACCGATCCTCTGCAGTGTACAGTATAGCTGTGCTTCCTAATATCATCATGTGACCGATCCTCTGCAGTGTACAGTATAGCTGTGCTTCCTAATATCATCATGTGACCGATCCTCTGCAGTGTACAGTATAGCTGTGCTTCCTAATATCATCATGTGACCGATCCTCTGCAGTGTACAGTATAGCTGTGCTTCCTAATATCATCATGTGACCGATCCTCTGCAGTGTACAGTATAGCTGTGCTTCCTAATATCATCATGTGACCGATCCTCTGCAGTGTACAGTATAGCTATGCGTCCTAATATCATCATGTGACTGATCCTCTGCAGTGTACAGTATAGCTGGGCTTCCTAAAATGATCATGTGACTGATCCTCTGCAGTGTACAGTATAGCCGTGCTTCCTAATATCATCATGTGACCGATCCTCTGCAGTGTACAGTAAAGCTGTGCTTCCTAATATCATCATGTGACTGATCCTCTGCAGTGTACAGTATAGCTGTGCTTCTTAATATCATCATGTGACCGATCCTCTGCAGTGTACAGTATAGCTGTGCTTCCTAATATCATCATGTGACCGATCCTCTGCAGTGTACAGTATAGCTGTGCTTCCTAATATGATCATGTGACTGATCCTCTGCAGTGTACAGTATAGCTGTGCTTCCTAATATGATCATGTGACTGATCCTCTGCAGTGTACAGTATAGCTGTGCTTCCTAATATGATCATTTGACTGATCCTCTGCAGTGTACAGTATAGCTGTGCTTCCTAATATGATCAATGACAGATCCTCTGCAGTGTACAGTATAGCTGTGCTTCCTAATATGATCAATGACAGATCCTCTGCAGTGTACAGTATAGCTGTGCTTCCTAATATCATCATGTGACTGATCCTCTGCAGTGTACAGTATAGCTGTGCTTCCTAATATCATCATGTGACTGATCCTCTGCAGTGTACAGTATAGCTGTGCTTCCTAATATGATCATGTGACTGATCCTCTGCAGTGTACAGTAAAGCTGTGCTTCCTAATATCATCATGTGACTGATCCTCTGCAGTGTACAGTATAGCTGTGCTTCCTAATATGATCATGTGACTGATCCTCTGCAGTGTACAGTATAGCTGTGCTTCCTAATATCATCATGTGACTGATCCTCTGCAGTGTACAGTATAGCTGTGCTTCCTAATATGATCAATGACTGATCCTCTGCAGTGTACAGTATAGCTGTGCTTCCTAATATCATCATGTGACTGATCCTCTGCAGTGTACAGTATAGCTGTGCTTCCTAATATGATCATGTGAATGATCCTCTGCAGTGTACAGTATAGCTGTGCTTCCTAATATCATCATGTGACTGATCCTCTGCAGTGTACAGTATAGCTGTGCTTCCTAATATCATCATGTGACTGATCCTCTGCAGTGTACAGTATAGCTGTGCTTCCTAATATGATCAATGACTGATCCTCTGCAGTGTACAGTATAGCTGTGCTTCCTAATATGATCATGTGACTGATCCTCTGCAGTGTACAGTATAGCTGTGCTTCCTAATATCATCATGTGACTGATCCTCTGCAGTGTACAGTATAGCTGTGCTTCCTAATATGATCATGTGACTGATCCTCTGCAGTGTACAGTATAGCTGTGCTTCCTAATATCATCATGTGACTGATCCTCTGCAGTGTACAGTATAGCTGTGCTTCCTAATATCATCATGTGACTGATCCTCTGCAGTGTACAGTATAGCTGTGCTTCCTAATATGATCAATGACTGATCCTCTGCAGTGTACAGTATAGCTGTGCTTCCTAATATCATCATGTGACTGATCCTCAGCAGTGTACAGTATAGCTGTGCTTCCTAATATCATCATGTGACTGATCCTCTGCAGTGTACAGTATAGCTGTGCTTCCTAATATCATCATGTGACTGATCCTCTGCAGTGTACAGTATAGCTGTGCTTCCTAATATGATCAATGACTGATCCTCTGCAGTGTACAGTATAGCTGTGCTTCCTAATATCATCATGTGACTGATCCTCTGCAGTGCACAGTATAGCTGTGCTTCCTAATATCATCATGTGACTGATCCTCTGCAGTGTACAGTATAGCTGTGCTTCCTAATATCATCATGTGACTGATCCTCTGCAGTGTACAGTATAGCTGGGCTTCCAAATATTATCATGTGACCGATCCTCTGCACTGTACAGTATAACTGTGCTTCCTAATATGATCAATGACCGAACCTCTGCAGTGTACAGTATAGCTGTGCTTCCTAATATCATCATGTGACTGATCCTCTGCACTGTACAGTATAGCTGTGCTTCCTAATATGATCATGTGACTGATCCTCTGCACTGTACAGTATAGCTGTGCTTCCTAATATGATCATGTGACCGATCCTCTGCAGTGTACACTATAGCTGTGCTTCCTAATATGATCAATGACTGATCCTCTGCAGTGTACAGTATAGCTGTTCTTCCTAATATGATCAATGACTGATCCTCTGCAGTGTACAGTATAGCTGTTCTTCCTAATATGATCAATGACTGATCCTCTGCAGTGTACAGTATAGCTGTGCTTCCTAATATGATCATGTGACTGATCCTCTGCAGTGTACAGTATAGCTGTGCTTCCTAATATCATCATGTGACTGATCCTCTGCAGTGTACAGTATAGCTGTGCTTCCTAATATCATCATGTGACTGATCCTCTGCAGTGTACAGTATAGCTGTGCTTCCTAATATGATCAATGACTGATCCTCTGCAGTGTACAGTATAGCTGTGCTTCCTAATATCATCATGTGACTGATCCTCTGCAGTGTACAGTATAGCTGTGCTTCCTAATATGATCATGTGAATGATCCTCTGCAGTGTACAGTATAGCTGTGCTTCCTAATATCATCATGTGACTGATCCTCTGCAGTGTACAGTATAGCTGTGCTTCCTAATATCATCATGTGACTGATCCTCTGCAGTGTACAGTATAGCTGTGCTTCCTAATATGATCATGTGACTGATCCTCTGCAGTGTACAGTATAGCTGTGCTTCCTAATATCATCATGTGACTGATCCTCTGCAGTGTACAGTATAGCTGTGCTTCCTAATATCATCATGTGACTGATCCTCTGCAGTGTACAGTATAGCTGTGCTTCCTAATATGATCAATGACTGATCCTCTGCAGTGTACAGTATAGCTGTGCTTCCTAATATCATCATGTGACTGATCCTCTGCAGTGTACAGTATAGCTGTGCTTCCTAATATGATCAATGACTGATCCTCTGCAGTGTACAGTATAGCTGTGCTTCCTAATATGATCATGTGACTGATCCTCTGCAGTGTACAGTATAGCTGTGCTTCCTAATATCATCATGTGACTGATCCTCTGCAGTGTACAGTATAGCTGTGCTTCCTAATATGATCATGTGACTGATCCTCTGCAGTGTACAGTATAGCTGTGCTTCCTAATATCATCATGTGACTGATCCTCTGCAGTGTACAGTATAGCTGTGCTTCCTAATATCATCATGTGACTGATCCTCTGCAGTGTACAGTATAGCTGTGCTTCCTAATATGATCAATGACTGATCCTCTGCAGTGTACAGTATAGCTGTGCTTCCTAATATCATCATGTGACTGATCCTCAGCAGTGTACAGTATAGCTGTGCTTCCTAATATCATCATGTGACTGATCCTCTGCAGTGTACAGTATAGCTGTGCTTCCTAATATCATCATGTGACTGATCCTCTGCAGTGTACAGTATAGCTGTGCTTCCTAATATGATCAATGACTGATCCTCTGCAGTGTACAGTATAGCTGTGCTTCCTAATATCATCATGTGACTGATCCTCTGCAGTGCACAGTATAGCTGTGCTTCCTAATATCATCATGTGACTGATCCTCTGCAGTGTACAGTATAGCTGTGCTTCCTAATATCATCATGTGACTGATCCTCTGCAGTGTACAGTATAGCTGGGCTTCCAAATATTATCATGTGACCGATCCTCTGCACTGTACAGTATAACTGTGCTTCCTAATATGATCAATGACCGAACCTCTGCAGTGTACAGTATAGCTGTGCTTCCTAATATCATCATGTGACTGATCCTCTGCACTGTACAGTATAGCTGTGCTTCCTAATATGATCATGTGACTGATCCTCTGCACTGTACAGTATAGCTGTGCTTCCTAATATGATCATGTGACCGATCCTCTGCAGTGTACACTATAGCTGTGCTTCCTAATATGATCAATGACTGATCCTCTGCAGTGTACAGTATAGCTGTTCTTCCTAATATGATCAATGACTGATCCTCTGCAGTGTACAGTATAGCTGTTCTTCCTAATATGATCAATGACTGATCCTCTGCAGTGTACAGTATAGCTGTGCTTCCTAATATGATCATGTGACTGATCCTCTGCAGTGTACAGTATAGCTGTGCTTCCTAATATCATCATGTGACTGATCTTCTGCAGTGTACAGTATAGCTGTGCTTCCTAATATCATCATGTGACTGATCCTCTGCAGTGTACAGTATAGCTGTGCTTCCTAATATCATCATGTGACTGATCCTCTGCAGCGTACAGTATAGCTGTGCTTCCTAATATGATCAATGACTGATCCTCTGCAGTGTACAGTATAGCTGTGCTTCCTAATATCATCATGTGACTGATCCTCTGCAGTGTACAGTATAGCTGTGCTTCCTAATATCATCATGTGACTGATCCTCTGCAGTGTACAGTATAGCTGTGCTTCCTAATATCATCATGTGACTGATCCTATGCAGTGTACAGTATAGCTGTGCTTCCTAATATGATCAATGACTGATCCTCTGCAGTGTACAGTAGAGCTGGGCTTCCTAATATCATCATGTGACTGATCCTCTGCAGTGTACAGTATAGCTGTGCTTCCTTATATGTTCAATGACTGTTCCTCTGCAGTGTACTGTATAGCTGTGCTTCCTTATATCATCATGTGACTGATCCTCTGCAGTGTACAGTATAGCTGTGCTTCCTAATATCATCATGTGACTCATCCTCTGCAGAGTACTGTATAGCTGTGCTTCCTAATATGATCAATGACTGTTCCTCTGCAGTGTACAGTATAGCTGTGCTTCATAATATCATCATGTGACTGATCCTCTGCAGTGTACTGTATAGCTGTGCTTCATAATATCATCATGTGACCGATCCTCTGCAGTGTACAGTATAGCTGTGCTTCCTAATATCATCATGTGACTGATCCTCTGCAGTGTACAGTATAGCTGTGCTTCCTAAGATCATCATGTGACTGATCTTCTGCAGTGTACAGTATAGCTGTGCTTCCAAATATCATCATGTGACTGATCCTCTGCAGTGTACAGTATAGCTGTGCTTCCTAATATGATCATGTGACTGATCCTCTGCAGTGTACTGTATAGCTGTGCTTCCTAATATCATCATGTGACCGATCCTCTGCAGTGTACAGTATAGCTGTGCTTCCTAATATGATCATGTGACCGATCCTCTGCAGTGTACAGTATAGCTGTGCTTCCTAATATCATCATGTGACTGATCCTCTGCAGTGTACAGTATAGCTGTGCTTCCTAATATGATCAATGACCGATCCTCTGCAGTGTACAGTATAGCTGTGCTTCCTAATATCATCATGTGACCGATCCTCTGCAGTGTACAGTATAGCTGTGCGTCCTAATATCATCATGTGACTGATCCTCTGCAGTGTACAGTAAAGCTGTGCTTCCTAATATCATCATGTGACCGATCCTCTGCAGTGTACAGTAAAGCTGGGCTTCCTAATATCATCATGTGACTGATCCTCTGCAGTGTACAGTATAGCTGGGCTTCCTAATATGATCATGTGACTGATCCTCTGCAGTGTACAGTATAGCTGTGCTTCCTAATATCATCATGTGACCGATCCTCTGCAGTGTACAGTATAGCTGTGCTTCCTAATATCATCATGTGACCGATCCTCTGCAGTGTACAGTATAGCTGTGCTTCCTAATATCATCATGTGACCGATCCTCTGCAGTGTACAGTATAGCTGTGCTTCCTAATATCATCATGTGACCGATCCTCTGCACTGTACAGTATAGCTGTGCTTCCTAATATCATCATGTGACCGATCCTCTGCACTGTACAGCATAGCTGTGCTTCCTAATATCATCATGTGACCGATCCTCTGCAGTGTACTGTATAGCTGGGCTTCCTAATATCATCATGTGACCGATCCTCTGCAGTGTACAGTATAGCTGTGCTTCCTAATATCATCATGTGACCGATCCTCTGCAGTGTACAGTATAGCTGGGCTACCTAATATCATCATGTGACCGATCCTCTGCAGTGTACAGTATAGCTGGGCTACCTAATATCATCATGTGACCGATCCTCTGCAGTGTACAGTATAGCTGGGCTACCTAATATCATCATGTGACCGATCCTCTGCAGTGTACAGTATAGCTGTGCTTCCTAATATGATCATGTGACTGATCCTCTGCAGTGTACAGTATAGCTGTGCTTCCTAATATCATCATGTGACTGATCCTCTGCAGTGTACAGTATAGCTGTGCTTCCTAATATGATCAATGACTGATCCTCTGCAGTGTACAGTATAGCTGTGCTTCCTAATATGATCAATGACTGATCCTCTGCAGTGTACAGTATAGCTGTGCTTCCTAATATCATCAATGACTGATCCTCTGCAGTGTACAGTATAGCTGTGCTTCCTAATATGATCAATGACTGATCCTCTGCAGTGTACAGTATAGCTGTGCTTCCTAATATGATAATGTGACCGATCCTCTGCAGTGTACAGTATAGCTGTGCTTCTTAATATCATCATGTCACCGATCCTCTGCAGTGTACAGTATAGCTGTGCTTCCTAATATCATCATGTGACCGATCCTCTGCAGTGTACAGTATAGCTGTGCTTCCTAATATCATCATGTGACTGATCCTCTGCAGTGTACAGTATAGCTGTGCTTCCTAATATCATCATGTGACTGATCCTCTGCAGTGTACAGTATATCTGTGCTTCCTAATATCATCATGTGACCGATCCTCTGCAGTGTACAGTATAGCTGTGCTTCCTAATATCATCATGTGACCGATTCTCTGCAGTGTACAGTATAGCTGTGCTTCCTAATATCATCATGTGACCGATCCTCTGCAGTGTACAGTATAGCTATGCGTCCTAATATCATCATGTGACTGATCCTCTGCAGTGTAGAGTATAGCTGGGCTTCCTAAAATGATCATGTGACTGATCCTCTGCAGTGTACTGTATAGCTGTGCTTCCTAATATCATCATGTGACCGATCCTCTGCAGTGTACAGTATAGCTGTGCTTCCTAATATCATCATGTGACCGATCCTCTGCAGTGTACAGTAAAGCTGTGCTTCCTAATATCATCATGTGACTGATCCTCTGCAGTGTACAGTATAGCTGGGCTTCCTAATATCATCATGTGCCTGATCCCCTGCAGTGTACAGTATAGCTGTTCTTCCTAATATGATCATGTGACTGATCCTCTGCAGTGTACAGTATAGCTGTGCTTCTTAATATCATCATGTGACCGATCCTCTGCAGTGTACAGTATAGCTGTGCTTCCTAATATCATCATGTGACCGATCCTCTGCAGTGTACAGTATAGCTGTGCTTCCTAATATCATCATGTGACCGATCCTCTGCAGTGTACAGTATAGCTGTGCTTCCTAATATGATCATGTGACTGATCCTCTGCAGTGTACAGTATAGCTGTGCTTCCTAATATGATCATGTGACTGATCCTCTGCAGTGTACAGTATAGCTGTGCTTCCTAATATGATCATTTGACTGATCCTCTGCAGTGTACAGTATAGCTGTGCTTCCTAATATGATCAATGACAGATCCTCTGCAGTGTACAGTATAGCTGTGCTTCCTAATATCATCATGTGACTGATCCTCTGCAGTGTACAGTATAGCTGTGCTTCCTAATATGATCATGTGACTGATCCTCTGCAGTGTACAGTAAAGCTGTGCTTCCTAATATCATCATGTGACTGATCCTCTGCAGTGTACAGTATAGCTGTGCTTCCTAATATGATCATGTGACTGATCCTCTGCAGTGTACAGTATAGCTGTGCTTCCTAATATCATCATGTGACTGATCCTCTGCAGTGTACAGTATAGCTGTGCTTCCTAATATGATCAATGACTGATCCTCTGCAGTGTACAGTATAGCTGTGCTTCCTAATATCATCATGTGACTGATCCTCTGCAGTGTACAGTATAGCTGTGCTTCCTAATATCATCATGTGACTGATCCTCTGCAGTGTACACTATAGCTGTGCTTCCTAATATCATCATGTGACTGATCCTCTGCAGTGTACAGTATAGCTGTGCTTCCTAATATCATCATGTGACTGATCCTCTGCAGTGTACAGTATAGCTGTGCTTCCTAATATGATCAATGACTGATCCTCTGCAGTGTACAGTATAGCTGTGCTTCCTAATATGATCATGTGACTGATCCTCTGCAGTGTACAGTATAGCTGTGCTTCCTAATATCATCATGTGACTGATCCTCTGCAGTGTACAGTATAGCTGTGCTTCCTAATATGATCATGTGACTGATCCTCTGCAGTGTACAGTATAGCTGTGCTTCCTAATATCATCATGTGACTGATCCTCTGCAGTGTACAGTATAGCTGTGCTTCCTAATATCATCATGTGACTGATCCTCTGCAGTGTACAGTATAGCTGTGCTTCCTAATATCATCATGTGACTGATCCTCTGCAGTGTACAGTATAGCTGTGCTTCCTAATATGATCAATGACTGATCCTCTGCAGTGTACAGTATAGCTGTGCTTCCTAATATCATCATGTGACTGATCCTCAGCAGTGTACAGTATAGCTGTGCTTCCTAATATCATCATGTGACTGATCCTCTGCAGTGTACAGTATAGCTGTGCTTCCTAATATCATCATGTGACTGATCCTCTGCAGTGTACAGTATAGCTGTGCTTCCTAATATGATCAATGACTGATCCTCTGCAGTGTACAGTATAGCTGTGCTTCCTAATATCATCATGTGACTGATCCTCTGCAGTGCACAGTATAGCTGTGCTTCCTAATATCATCATGTGACTGATCCTCTGCAGTGTACAGTATAGCTGTGCTTCCTAATATCATCATGTGACTGATCCTCTGCAGTGTACAGTATAGCTGGGCTTCCAAATATTATCATGTGACCGATCCTCTGCACTGTACAGTATAACTGTGCTTCCTAATATGATCAATGACCGAACCTCTGCAGTGTACAGTATAGCTGTGCTTCCTAATATCATCATGTGACTGATCCTCTGCACTGTACAGTATAGCTGTGCTTCCTAATATGATCATGTGACTGATCCTCTGCACTGTACAGTATAGCTGTGCTTCCTAATATGATCATGTGACCGATCCTCTGCAGTGTACACTATAGCTGTGCTTCCTAATATGATCAATGACTGATCCTCTGCAGTGTACAGTATAGCTGTTCTTCCTAATATGATCAATGACTGATCCTCTGCAGTGTACAGTATAGCTGTTCTTCCTAATATGATCAATGACTGATCCTCTGCAGTGTACAGTATAGCTGTGCTTCCTAATATGATCATGTGACTGATCCTCTGCAGTGTACAGTATAGCTGTGCTTCCTAATATCATCATGTGACTGATCTTCTGCAGTGTACAGTATAGCTGTGTTTCCTAATATCATCATGTGACTGATCCTCTGCAGTGTACAGTATAGCTGTGCTTCCTAATATCATCATGTGACTGATCCTCTGCAGCGTACAGTATAGCTGTGCTTCCTAATATGATCAATGACTGATCCTCTGCAGTGTACAGTATAGCTGTGCTTCCTAATATCATCATGTGACTGATCCTCTGCAGTGTACAGTATAGCTGTGCTTCCTAATATCATCATGTGACTGATCCTCTGCAGTGTACAGTATAGCTGTGCTTCCTAATATGATCAATGACTGATCCTCTGCAGTGTACAGTAGAGCTGGGCTTCCTAATATCATCATGTGACTGATCCTCTGCAGTGTACAGTATAGCTGTGCTTCCTTATATGTTCAATGACTGTTCCTCTGCAGTGTACTGTATAGCTGTGCTTCCTTATATCATCATGTGACTGATCCTCTGCAGTGTACAGTATAGCTGTGCTTCCTAATATCATCATGTGACTCATCCTCTGCAGAGTACTGTATAGCTGTGCTTCCTAATATGATCAATGACTGTTCCTCTGCAGTGTACTGTATAGCTGTGCTTCATAATATCATCATGTGACTGATCCTCTGCAGTGTACTGTATAGCTGTGCTTCATAATATCATCATGTGACCGATCCTCTGCAGTGTACAGTATAGCTGTGCTTCCTAATATCATCATGTGACTGATCCTCTGCAGTGTACAGTATAGCTGTGCTTCCTAAGATCATCATGTGACTGATCTTCTGCAGTGTACAGTATAGCTGTGCTTCCTAATATCATCATGTGACTGATCCTCTGCAGTGTACAGTATAGCTGTGCTTCCTAATATGATCATGTGACTGATCCTCTGCAGTGTACTGTATAGCTGTGCTTCCTAATATCATCATGTGACCGATCCTCTGCAGTGTACAGTATAGCTGTGCTTCCTAATATGATCATGTGACTGATCCTCTGCAGTGTACAGTATAGCTGTGCTTCCTAATATCATCATGTGACTGATCCTCTGCAGTGTACAGTATAGCTGTGCTTCCTAATATGATCAATGACCGATCCTCTGCAGTGTACAGTATAGCTGTGCTTCCTAATATCATCATGTGACCGATCCTCTGCAGTGTACAGTATAGCTGTGCGTCCTAATATCATCATGTGACTGATCCTCTGCAGTGTACAGTAAAGCTGTGCTTCCTAATATCATCATGTGACCGATCCTCTGCAGTGTACAGTAAAGCTGGGCTTCCTAATATCATCATGTGACTGATCCTCTGCAGTGTACAGTATAGCTGGGCTTCCTAATATGATCATGTGACTGATCCTCTGCAGTGTACAGTATAGCTGTGCTTCCTAATATCATCATGTGACCGATCCTCTGCAGTGTACAGTATAGCTGTGCTTCCTAATATCATCATGTGACCGATCCTCTGCACTGTACAGTATAGCTGTGCTTCCTAATATCATCATGTGACCGATCCTCTGCACTGTACAGCATAGCTGTGCTTCCTAATATCATCATGTGACCGATCCTCTGCAGTGTACTGTATAGCTGGGCTTCCTAATATCATCATGTGACCGATCCTCTGCAGTGTACAGTATAGCTGTGCTTCCTAATATCATCATGTGACCGATCCTCTGCAGTGTACAGTATAGCTGGGCTACCTAATATCATCATGTGACCGATCCTCTGCAGTGTACAGTATAGCTGGGCTACCTAATATCATCATGTGACCGATCCTCTGCAGTGTACAGTATAGCTGGGCTACCTAATATCATCATGTGACCGATCCTCTGCAGTGTACAGTATAGCTGTGCTTCCTAATATGATCATGTGACTGATCCTCTGCAGTGTACAGTATAGCTGTGCTTCCTAATATGATCAATGACTGATCCTCTGCAGTGTACAGTATAGCTGTGCTTCCTAATATGATCAATGACTGATCCTCTGCAGTGTACAGTATAGCTGTGCTTCCTAATATGATAATGTGACCGATCCTCTGCAGTGTACAGTATAGCTGTGCTTCTTAATATCATCATGTCACCGATCCTCTGCAGTGTACAGTATAGCTGTGCTTCCTAATATCATCATGTGACCGATCCTCTGCAGTGTACAGTATAGCTGTGCTTCCTAATATCATCATGTGACTGATCCTCTGCAGTGTACAGTATAGCTGTGCTTCCTAATATCATCATGTGACTGATCCTCTGCAGTGTACAGTATATCTGTGCTTCCTAATATCATCATGTGACCGATCCTCTGCAGTGTACAGTATAGCTGTGCTTCCTAATATCATCATGTGACCGATCCTCTGCAGTGTACAGTATAGCTGTGCTTCCTAATATCATCATGTGACCGATCCTCTGCAGTGTACAGTATAGCTATGCGTCCTAATATCATCATGTGACTGATCCTCTGCAGTGTAGAGTATAGCTGGGCTTCCTAAAATGATCATGTGACTGATCCTCTGCAGTGTACTGTATAGCTGTGCTTCCTAATATCATCATGTGACCGATCCTCTGCAGTGTACAGTATAGCTGTGCTTCCTAATATCATCATGTGACCGATCCTCTGCAGTGTACAGTAAAGCTGTGCTTCCTAATATCATCATGTGACTGATCCTCTGCAGTGTACAGTATAGCTGGGCTTCCTAATATCATCATGTGCCTGATCCCCTGCAGTGTACAGTATAGCTGTTCTTCCTAATATGATCATGTGACTGATCCTCTGCAGTGTACAGTATAGCTGTGCTTCCTAATATCATCATGTGACCGATCCTCTGCAGTGTACAGTATAGCTGTGCTTCCTAATATCATCATGTGACCGATTCTCTGCAGTGTACAGTATAGCTGTGCTTCCTAATATGATCATGTGACTGATCCTCTGCAGTGTACAGTATAGCTGTGCTTCCTAATATGATCATGTGACTGATCCTCTGCAGTGTACAGTATAGCTGTGCTTCCTAATATGATCATTTGACTGATCCTCTGCAGTGTACAGTATAGCTGTGCTTCCTAATATGATCAATGACAGATCCTCTGCAGTGTACAGTATAGCTGTGCTTCCTAATATCATCATGTGACTGATCCTCTGCAGTGTACAGTATAGCTGTGCTTCCTAATATGATCATGTGACTGATCCTCTGCAGTGTACAGTATAGCTGTGCTTCCTAATATCATCATGTGACTGATCCTCTGCAGTGTACAGTATAGCTGTGCTTCCTAATATCATCATGTGACTGATCCTCTGCAGTGTACAGTATAGCTGTGCTTCCTAATATCATCATGTGACTGATCCTCTGCAGTGTACAGTATAGCTGTGCTTCCTAATATGATCAATGACTGATCCTCTGCAGTGTACAGTATAGCTGTGCTTCCTAATATCATCATGTGACTGATCCTCTGCAGTGTACAGTATAGCTGTGCTTCCTAATATGATCATGTGACTGATCCTCTGCAGTGTACAGTATAGCTGTGCTTCCTAATATCATCATGTGACTGATCCTCTGCAGTGTACAGTATAGCTGTGCTTCCTAATATGATCAATGACTGATCCTCTGCAGTGTACAGTATAGCTGTGCTTCCTAATATGATCATGTGACTGATCCTCTGCAGTGTACAGTATAGCTGTGCTTCCTAATATGATCATGTGACCGATCCTCTGCAGTGTACAGTATAGCTGTGCTTCCTAATATCATCATGTGACTGATCCTCTGCAGTGTACAGTATAGCTGTGCTTCCTTATATCATCATGTGACCGATCCTCTGCAGTGTACAGTAAAGCTGTGCTTCCTTATATCATCATGTGACTGATCCTCTGCAGTGTACAGTATAGCTGTGCTTCCTAATATCATCATGTGACTGATCCTCTGCAGTGTACAGTATAGCTGTGCTTCCTAATATGATCATGTGACTGATCCTCTGCAGTGTACAGTATAGCTGTGCTTCCTAATATCATCATGTGACTGATCCTCTGCAGTGTACAGTATAGCTGTGCTTCCTAATATGATCATGTGACTGATCCTCTGCAGTGTACAGTATAGCTGTGCTTCCTAATATGATCATGTGACTGATCCTCTTCAGTGTACAGTATAGCTGTGCTTCCTAATATGATCATGTGACTGATCCTCTGCAGTGTACAGTATACCTGTGCTTCCTAATATCATCATGTGACTGATCCTCTGCAGTGTACAGTATAGCTGTGCTTCCTAATATGATCATGTGACTGATCCTCTGCAGTGTACAGTATAGCTGGGCTTCCTAATATCATCATGTGACTGATCCCCGGCAGTGTACAGTATAGCTGTGCTTCCTAATATGATCATGTGACCGATCCTCTGCAGTGTACAGTATAGCTGTGCTTCCTAATATGATCAATGACTGATCCTCTGCAGTGTACAGTATAGCTGTGCTTCCTAATATCATCATGTGACTGATCCTCTGCAGTGTACAGTATAGCTGTGCTTCCTAATATCATCATGTGACTGATCCTCTGCAGTGTACAGTATAGCTGTGCTTCCTAATATGATCATGTGACTGATCCTCTGCAGTGTACAGTATAGCTGTGCTTCCTAATATGATCATGTGACTGATCCTCTGCAGTGTACAGTATAGCTGTGCTTCCTAATATGATCATGTGACTGATCCTCTGCAGTGTACAGTATAGCTGTGCTTCCTAATATCATCATGTGACTGATCCTCTGCAGTGTACAGTATAGCTGTGCTTCCTAATATCATCATGTGACTGATCCTCTGCAGTGTACAGTATAGCTGTGCTTCCTAATATCATCATGTGACTGATCCTCTGCAGTGTACAGTATAGCTGTGCTTCCTAATATGATCATGTGACTGATCCTCTGCAGTGTACAGTATAGCTGTGCTTCCTAATATCATCATGTGACCGATCCTCTGCAGTGTACAGTATAGCTGTGCTTCCTAATATCATCATGTGACCGATCCTCTGCAGTGTACAGTATAGCTGTGCTTCCTAATATCATCATGTGACCGATCCTCTGCAGTGTACAGTATAGCTGTGCTTCCTAATATGATCATGTGACTGATCCTCTGCAGTGTACAGTATAGCTGTGCTTCCTAATATCATCATATGACCGATCCTCTGCAGTGTACAGTATAGCTGTGCTTCCTAATATCATCATGTGACCGATCCTCTGCAGTGTACAGTATAGCTGTGCTTCCTAATATCATCATGTGACCGATCCTCTGCCGTGTACAGTATAGCTGTGCTTCCTAATATGATCATGTGACTGATCCTCTGCAGTGTACAGTATAGCTGGGCTTCCAAATATCATCATGTGACTGATCCCCTGCAGTGTACAGTATAGCTGTGCTTCCTAATATCATCATGTGACTGATCCTCTGCAGTGTACAGTATAGCTGTGCTTCCTAATATCATCATGTGACTGATCCTCTGCAGTGTACAGTATAGCTGTGCTTCCTAATATCATCATGTGACTGATCCTCTGCAGTGTACATTATAGCTGTGCTTCCTAATATCATCAATGACTGATCCTCTGCAGTGTACAGTATAGCTGGGCTTCCTAATATCATCATGTGACTGATCCTCTGCAGTGTACAGTATAGCTGGGCTTCCTAATATGATCATGTGACTGATCCTCTGCAGTGTACAGTATAGCTGGGCTTCCTAATATCATCATGTGACTGATCCTCTGCAGTGTACAGTATAGCTGGGCTTCCTAATATCATCATGTGACTGATCCTCTGCAGTGTACAGTATAGCTGTGCTTCCTAATATCATCATGTGACTGATCCTCTGCAGTGTACAGTATAGCTGTGCTTCCTAATATCATCATGTGACTGATCCTCTGCAGTGTACAGTATAGCTGTGCTTCCTAATATCATCATGTGACTGATCCTCTGCAGTGTACAGTATAGCTGGGCTTCCTAATATGATCATGTGACTGATCCTCTGCAGTGTACAGTATAGCTGGGCTTCCTAATATGATCATGTGACTGATCCTCTGCAGTGTACAGTATAGCTGGGCTTCCTAATATGATCATGTGACTGATCCTCTGCAGTGTACAGTATAGCTGGGCTTCCTAATATCATCATGTGACTGATCCCCTGCAGTGTACAGCATAGCTGTGCTTCCTAATATGATCATGTGACCGATCCTCTGCAGTGTACAGTATAGCTGTGCTTCCTAATATGATCAATGACTGATCCTCTGCAGTGTACAGTATAGCTGTGCTTCCTAATATCATCATGTGACTGATCCTCTGCAGTGTACAGTATAGCTGTGCTTCCTAATATGATCATGTGACTGATCCTCTGCAGTGTACAGTATAGCTGGGCTTCCTAATATGATCATGTGACTGATCCTCTGCAGTGTACAGTATAGCTGTGCTTCCTAATATGATCATGTGACTGATCCTCTGCAGTGTACAGTATAGCTGGGCTTCCTAATATCATCATGTGACTGATCCCCTGCAGTGTACAGCATAGCTGTGCTTCCTAATATGATCATGTGACCGATCCTCTGCAGTGTACAGTATAGCTGTGCTTCCTAATATGATCAATGACTGATCCTCTGCAGTGTACAGTATAGCTGTGCTTCCTAATATCATCATGTGACTGATCCTCTACAGTGTACAGTATAGCTGTGCTTCCTAATATGATCAATGACTCATCCTCTGCAGTGTACAGTATAGCTGTGCTTCCTAATATGATCAATGACTGATCCTCTGCAGTGTACAGTATAGCTGTGCTTCCTAATATCATCATGTGACTGATCCTCTGCAGTGTACAGTATAGCTGTGCTTCCTTATATCATCATGTGACTGATCCTCTGCAGTGTACAGTATAGCTGTGCTTCCTAATATCATCATGTGACTGATCCTCTGCAGTGTACAGTATAGCTGTGCTTCCTAATATGATCAATGACTGATCCTCTGCAGTGTACAGTATAGCTGTGCTTCCTAATATCATCATGTGACTGATCCTCTGCAGTGTACAGTATAGCTGTGCTTCCTTATATCATCATGTGACTGATCCTCTGCAGTGTACAGTATAGCTGTGCTTCCTAATATCATCATGTGACTGATCCTCTGCAGTGTACAGTATAGCTGTGCTTCCTAATATCATCATGTGACTGATCCTCTGCAGTGTTCAGTATAGCTGTGCTTCCTAATATCATCATGTGACTGATCCTCTGCAGTGTACAGTATAGCTGTGCTTCCTAATATCATCATGTGACTGATCCTCTGCAGTGTACAGTATAGTTGTGCTTCCTAATATCATCATGTGACTGATCATCTGCAGTGTACAATATAGCTGTGCTTCCTAATATCATCATGTGACTGATCCTCTGCAGTGTACTGTATAGCTGTGCTTCCTAATATGATCAATGACTGATCCTCTGCAGTGTACAGTATAGCTGTGCTTCCTAATATCATCATTTGACTGATCCTCTGCAGAGTACAGTATAGCTGTACTTCCTAATATCATCATGTGACCGATCCTCTGCAGTGTACAGTATAGCTGTGCTTCCTAAAATGATCATGTGACCGATCCACTGCAGTGTACAGTATAGCTGTGCTTCCTAATATGATCAATGACTGATCCTCAGCAGTGTACAGTATAGCTGTGCTTCCTAATATGATCATGTGACTGATCCTCTGCAGTGTACAGTATAGCTGTGCTTCCTAATATGATCAATGACTGATCCTCTGCAGTGTACAGTATAGCTGTGCTTCCTAATATGATCATGTGACTGATCCTCTGCAGTGTACAGTATAGCTGTGCTTCCTAATATGATCATGTGACCGATCCTCTGCAGTGTACAGTATAGCTGTGCTTCCTAATATGATCATGTGACTGATCCTCTGCAGTGTACAGTATAGCTGTGCTTCCTAATATGATCAATGACTGATCCTCTGCAGTGTACAGTATAGCTGTGCTTCCTAATATGATCATGTGACTGATCCTCTGCAGTGTACAGTATAGCTGTGCTTCCTTATATCATCATGTGACTGATCCTCTGCAGTGTACAGTATAGCTGTGCTTCCTAATATCATCATGTGACTGATCCTCTGCAGTGTACAGTATAGCTGTGCTTCCTAATATCATCATGTGACTGATCCTCTGCAGTGTACAGTATAGCTGTGCTTCCTAATATGATCAATGACTGATCCTCTGCAGTGTACACTATAGCTGTGCTTCCTAATATCATCAATGACTGATCCTCTGCAGTGTACAGTATAGCTGTGCTTCCTTATATCATCATGTGACTGATCCTCTGCAGTGTACAGTATAGCTGTGCTTCCTAATATCATCATGTGACTGATCATCTGCAGTGTACAATATAGCTGTGCTTCCTAATATGATCAATGACTGATCCTTTGCAGTGTACAGTATAGCTGTGCTTCCTAATATGATCAAGTGACTGATCCTCTGCAGTGTACAGTATAGCTGTGCTTCCTAATATGATCATGTGACTGATCCCCTGCAGTGTACAGTATAGCTGTGCATCCTAATATGATCATGTGACTGATCCTCTGCAGTGTACAGTATAGCTGGGCTTCCTAATATCATCATGTGACTGATCCCCAGCACTGTACAGTATAGCTGTGCTTCCTAATATCATCATGTGACTGATCCCCTGCAGTGTACAGTATAGCTGTGCTTTCTAATATCATCATGTGACTGATCCTCTGCAGTGTACAGTATAGCTGTGCTTCTTAATATCATCATGTGACTGATCCTCTGCAGTGTACAGTATAGCTGTGCTTCCTAATATGATCATGTGACTGATCCTCTGCAGTGTACAGTATAGCTGTGCTTCCTAATATGATCAATGACTGATCCTCTGCAGTGTACAGTATAGCTGTGCTTCCTAATATGATCATGTGACCGATCTTCTGCAGTGTACTGTATAGCTGTGCTTCCTAATATGATCATGTGACTGATCCTCTGCAGTGTACAGTATAGCTGTGCTTCCTAATATCATCATGTGACTGATCCTCTGCAGTGTACAGTATAGCTGTGCTTCCTAATATCATCATGTGACCGATCCTCTGCAGTGTACTGTATAGCTGTGCTTCCTAATCTGATCATTGACTGATCCTCTGCAGTGTACAGTATAGCTGTGCTTCCTAATATGATCAATGACTCATCATGTGACTGATCCTCTTCAGTGTACAGTATAGCTGTGCTTCCTAATATCATCATGTGACCGATCCTCTGCAGTGTACAGTATAGCTGTGCTTCCTAATCTGATCAATGACTGATCCTCTGCAGTGTACAGTATAGCTGTGCTTCCTAATATCATCATGTGACTGATCCTCTGCAGTGTACAGTATAGCTGTGCTTCCTAATCTGATCAATGACTGATCCTCTGCAGTGTACAGTATAGCTGTGTTTCCTAATATGATCAATGACTGATCCTCTGCAGTGTACAGTATAGCTGTGCTTCCTAATATCATCATGTGACTGATCCTCTGCAGTGTACAGTATAGCTGTGCTTCCTAATATGAGCAATGACTGATCCTCTGCAGTGTACAGTATAGCTGTGCTTCCTAATATGATCAATGACTGATCCTCTGCAGTGTACAGTATAGCTGTGCTTCCTAATATGATCAATGACTGATCCTCTGCAGTGTACAGTATAGCTGTGCTTTCTAATATCATCATGTGACTGATCCTCTGCAGTGTACAGTATAGCTGTGCTTCCTAATATCATCATGTGACTAATCCTCTGCAGTGTACAGTATAGCTGTGCTTCCTAATATGATCATGTGACTGATCCTCTGCAGTGTACAGTATGGCTGTGCTTCCTAATATGATCATGTGACTGATCCTCTGCAGTGTACAGTATGGCTGTGCTTCCTAATATGATAATGTGACTGATCCGCTGCAGTGTACAGTATAGCTGTGCTTCCTAATATCATCATGTGACTGATCCTCTGCAGTGTACAGTATAGCTGTGCTTCCTAATATCATCATGTGACCGATCCTCTGCAGTGTACAGTATAGCTGTGCTTCCTAATATGATCAATGACTGATCCTCTGCAGTGTACAGTATAGCTGTGCTTCCTAATATGATCATGTGACTGATCCTCTGCAGTGTACAGTATAGCTGGGCTTCCTAATATCATCATGTGACTGATCCTCTGCAGTGTACAGTATAGCTGGGCTTCCTAATATGATCATGTGACTGATCCTCTGCAGTGTACAGTATAGCTGGGCTTCCTAATATCATCATGTGACTGATCCTCTGCAGTGTACAGTATAGCTGGGCTTCCTAATATCATCATGTGACTGATCCTCTGCAGTGTACAGTATAGCTGTGCTTCCTAATATCATCATGTGACTGATCCTCTGCAGTGTACAGTATAGCTGTGCTTCCTAATATCATGTGACTGATCCTCTGCAGTGTACAGTATAGCTGTGCTTCCTAATATCATCATGTGACTGATCCTCTGCAGTGTACAGTATAGCTGTGCTTCCTAATATCATCATGTGACTGATCCTCTGCAGTGTACAGTATAGCTGTGCTTCCTAATATCATCATGTGACTGATCCTCTGCAGTGTACAGTATAGCTGTGCTTCCTAATATGATCATGTGACTGATCCTCTGCAGTGTACAGTATAGCTGTGCTTCCTAATATGATCATGTGACTGATCCTCTGCAGTGTACAGTATAGCTGTGCTTCATTATATGATCATGTGACTGATCCTCTGCAGTGTACAGTATAGCTGGGCTTCCTAATATCATCATGTGACTGATCCCCTGCAGTGTACAGTATAGCTGTGCTTCCTAATATCATCATGTGACTGATCCCCTGCAGTGTGCTTCCTAATATCATCATGTGACTGATCCTCTGCAGTGTACAGTATAGCTGGGCTTCCTAATATCATCATGTGACTGATCCCCTGCAGTGTACAGTATAGCTGTGCTTCCTAATATCATCATGTGACTGATCCCCTGCAGTGTGCTTCCTAATATCATCATGTGACTGATCCTCTGCAGTGTACAGTATAGCTGGGCTTCCTAATATCATCATGTGACTGATCCCCAGCACTGTACAGTATAGCTGTGCTTCCTAATATCATCATGTGACTGATCCCCTGCAGTGTACAGTATAGCTGTGCTTCCTAATATCATCATGTGACTGATCCTCTGCAGTGTACAGTATAGCTGTGCTTCCTAATATGATCATGTGACTGATCCTCTGCAGTGTACAGTATAGCTGTGCTTCCTAATATGATCAATGACTGATCCTCTGCAGTGTACAGTATAGCTGTGCTTCCTAATAAGATCATGTGACCGATCCTCTGCAGTGTACAGTATAGCTGTGCTTCCTAATATCATCATGTGACTGATCCTCTGCAGTGTACAGTATAGCTGTGCTTCCTAATATGATCATGTGACTGATCATCTGCAGTGTACAATATAGCTGTGCTTCCTAATATGATCATGTGACTGATCATCTGCAGTGTACAATATAGCTGTGCTTCCTAATATCATCATGTGACTGATCCTCTGCAGTGTACAGTATAGCTGTGCTTCCTAATATCATCATGTGACCGATCCTCTGCAGTGTACAGTATAGCTGTGCTTCCTAATCTGATCAATGACTGATCCTCTGCAGTGTACAGTATAGCTGTGCTTCCTAATATGATCAATGACTGATCCCCTGCAGTGTACAGTATAGCTGTGCTTCCTAATATCATCATGTGACTGATCCTCTGCAGTGTACAGTATAGCTGTGCTTCCTAATATGATCATGTGACCGATCCTCTGCAGTGTACAGTATAGCTGTGCTTCCTAATATGATCAATGACTGATCCTCTGCAGTGTACAGTATAGCTGTGCTTCCTAATATGATCAATGACTGATCCTCTGCAGTGTACAGTATAGCTGTGCTTCCTAATATGATCATGTGACTGATCCTCTGCAGTGTACAGTATAGATGTGCTTCCTAATATGATCATGTGACCGATCCTCTGCAGTGTACAGTATAGCTGTGCTTCCTAATATGATCAATGACTGATCCTCTGCAGTGTACAGTATAGCTGTGCTTCCTAATATGATCAATGACTGATCCTCTGCAGTGTACAGTATAGCTGTGCTTCCTAATATCATCATGTGACTGATCCTCTGCAGTGTACAGTATAGATGTGCTTCCTAATATGATCATGTGACCGATCCTCTGCAGTGTACAGTATAGCTGTGCTTCCTAATATGATCAATGACTGATCCTCTGCAGTGTACAGTATAGCTGTGCTTCCTAATATGATCAATGACTGATCCTCTGCAGTGTACAGTATAGCTGTGCTTCCTAATATGATCAATGACTGATCCTCTGCAGTGTACAGTATAGCTGTGCTTTCTAATATCATCATGTGACTGATCCTCTGCAGTGTACAGTATAGCTGTGCTTCCTAATATGATCAATGACTGATCCTCTGCAGTGTACAGTATAGCTGTGCTTCCTAATATGATCAATGACTGATCCTCTGCAGTGTACAGTATAGCTGTGCTTTCTAATATCATCATGTGACTGATCCTCTGCAGTGTACAGTATAGCTGTGCTTCCTAATATCATCATGTAACTGATCCTCTGCAGTGTACAGTATAGCTGTGCTTCCTAATATCATCATGTGACTGATCCTCTGCAGTGTACAGTATAGCTGTGCTTCCTAATATGATCAATGACCGATCCTCTGCAGTGTACAGTATGGCTGTGCTTCCTAATATCATCATTTGACTGATCCTCTGCAGTGTACAGTATAGCTGTGCTTCCTAATATGATAATGTGACTGATCCTCTGCAGAGTACAGTATAGCTGTGCTTTCTAATATGATCATGTGACTGATCCTCTGCAGTGTACAGTATGGCTGTGCTTCCTAATATGATAATGTGACTGATCGTCTGCAGTGTACAGTATAGCTGTGCTTCCTAATATGATCATGTGACTGATCCTCTGCAGTGTACAGTATAGCTGTGCTTCCTAATATCATCATGTGACTGATCCTCTGCAGTGTACAGTATAGCTGTGCTACCTAATATGATCATGTGACTGATCCTCTGCAGTGTACAGTATAGCTGTGCTTCCTAATATCATCATGTGACTGATCCTCTGCAGTGTACAGTATAGCTGGGCTTCCTAATATGATCATGTGACTGATCCTCTGCAGTGTACAGTATAGCTGTGCTTCCTAATATCATCATGTGACTGATCCTCTGCAGTGTACAGTATAGCTGTGCTACCTAATATGATCATGTGACTGATCCTCTGCAGTGTACAGTATAGCTGGGCTTCCTAATATCATCATGTGACTGATCCTCTGCAGTGTACAGTATAGCTGGGCTTCCTAATATGATCATGTGACTGATCCTCTGCAGTGTACAGTATAGCTGTGCTTCCTAATATCATCATGTGACTGATCCTCTGCAGTGTACAGTATAGCTGTGCTTCCTAATATCATCATGTGACTGATCCTCTGCAGTGTACAGTATAGCTGTGCTTCCTAATATCATGTGACTGATCCTCTGCAGTGTACAGTATAGCTGTGCTTCCTAATATCATCATGTGACTGATCCTCTGCAGTGTACAGTATAGCTGTGCTTCCTAATATGATCATGTGACTGATCCTCTGCAGTGTACAGTATAGCTGTGCTTCCTAATATCATCATGTGACTGATCCCCTGCAGTGTACAGTATAGCTGTGCTTCCTAATATCATCATGTGACTGATCCCCTGCAGTGTGCTTCCTAATATCATCATGTGACTGATCCTCTGCAGTGTACAGTATAGCTGTGCTTCCTAATATCATCATGTGACTGATCCTCTGCAGTGTACAGTATAGCTGTGCTTCCTAATATCATCATGTGACTGATCCTCTGCAGTGTACAGTATAGCTGTGCTTCCTAATATGATCAATGACTGATCCTCTGCAGTGTACAGTATAGCTGTGCTTCCTAATATCATCATGTGACTGATCCTCTGCAGTGTACACTATAGCTGTGCTTCCTAATATGATCATGTGACTGATCCTCTGCAGTGTACAGTATAGCTGTGCTTCCTAATATGATCAATGACTGATCCTCTGCAGTGTACACTATAGCTGTGCTTCCTAATATCATCATGTGACTGATCCTCTGCAGTGTACTGTATAGCTGTGCTTCCTAATATCATCATGTGACTGATCCTCTGCAGTGTACTGTATAGCTGTGCTTCCTAATATCATCATGTGACTGATCCTCTGCAGTGTACAGTATAGCTGTGCTTCCTAATATCATCATGTGACTGATCCTCTGCAGTGTACAGTATAGCTGTGCTTCCTAATATCATCATGTGACCGATCCTCTGCAGTGTACAGTATAGCTGGGCTTCCTAATATGATCAATGACTGATCCTCTGCAGTGTACAGTATAGCTGTGCTTCCTAATATGATCAATGACTGATCCTCTGCAGTGTACAGTATAGCTGTGCTTCCTAATATGATCATGTGACTGATCCTCTGCAGTGTACAGTATAGCTGTGCTTCCTAATATGATCAATGACTGATCCTCTGCAGTGTACAGTATAGCTGTGCTTCCTAATATGATCAATGACTGATCCTCTGCAGTGTACAGTATAGCTGTGCTTCCTAATATCATCATGTGACTGATCCTCTGCAGTGTACAGTATAGCTGTGCTTCCTAATATGATCATGTTACTGATCCTCTGCAGTGTACAGTATAGCTGTGCTTCCTAATATCATCATGTGACTGATCCTCTGCAGTGTACAGTATAGCTGTGCTTCCTAATATCATCATGTGACTGATCCTCTGCAGTGTACAGTATAGCTGTGCTTCCTAATATGATCATGTGACTGATCCTCTGCAGTGTACAGTATAGCTGTGCTTCCTAATATCATCGTGTGACTGATCCTCTGCAGTGTACAGTATAGCTGTGCTTCCTAATATCATCATGTGACTGATCCTCTGCAGTGTACAGTATAGCTGTGCTTCCTAATATCATCATGTGACTGATCCTCTGCAGTGTACAGTATAGCTGTGCTTCCTAATATGATCATGTGACTGATCCTCTGCAGTGTACAGTATAGCTGTGCTTCCAAATATGATCATGTGACTGATCCTCTGCAGTGTACAGTATAGCTGTGCTTCCTAATATGATCATGTGACTTATCCTCTGCAGTGTACAGTATAGCTGTGCTTCCTAATATCATCATGTGACTGATCCTCTGCAGTGTACAGTATAGCTGTGCTTCCTAATATGATCATGTGACTGATCCTCTGCAGTGTACAGTATAGCTGTGCTTCCTAATATCATCATGTGACTGATCCTCTGCAGTGTACAGTATAGCTGTGCTTCCTAATTTCATCATGTGACTGATCCTCTGCAGTGTACAGTATAGCTGTGCTTCCTAATATGATCATGTGACTGATCCTCTGCAGTGTACAGTATAGCTGTGCTTCCTAATATCATCATGTGACTGATCCTCTGCAGTGTACAGTATAGCTGTGCTTCCTAATATGATCATGTGGCTGATCCTCTGCAGTGTACAGTATAGCTGTGCTTCCTAATATCATCATGTGGCTGATCCTCTGCAGTGTACAGTATAGCTGTGCTTCCTAATATGATCATGTGGCTGATCCTCTGCAGTGTACAGTATAGCTGTGCTTCCTAATATGATCATGTGACTGATCCTCTGCAGTGTACAGTATAGCTGTGCTTCCTAATATCATCATGTGACTGATCCTCTGCAGTGTACAGTATAGCTGTGCTTCCTAATATCATCATGTGGCTGATCCTCTGCAGTGTACAGTATAGCTGTGCTTCCTAATATCATCATGTGACTGATCCTCTGCAGTGTACAGTATAGCTGTGCTTCCTAATATCATCATGTGGCTGATCCTCTGCAGTGTACAGTATAGCTGTGCTTCCTAATATCATCATGTGACTGATCCTCTGCAGTGTACAGTAGAGCTGTGCTTCCTAATATGATCATGTGGCTGATCCTCTGCAGTGTACAGTATAGCTGTGCTTCCTAATATGATCATATGACTGATCCTCTGCAGTGTACAGTATAGCTGTGCTTCCTAATATGATCATGTGACTGATCCTCTGCAGTGTACACTATAGCTGTGCTTCCTAATATCATCATGTTACTGATCCTCTGCAGTGTACAGTATAGCTGTGCTTCCTAATATCATCATGTGACCGATCCTCTGCAGTGTACAGTATAGCTGTGCTTCCTAATATGATCATGTGGCTGATCCTCTGCAGTGTACAGTATAGCTGTGCTTCCTAATATGATCATGTGGCTGATCCTCTGCAGTGTACAGTATAGCTGTGCTTCCTAATATGATCATATGACTGATCCTCTGCAGTGTACAGTATAGCTGTGCTTCCTAATATGATCAATGACTGATCCTCTGCAGTGTACACTATAGCTGTGCTTCCTAATATCATCATGTGACTGATCCTCTGCAGTGTACAGTATAGCTGTGCTTCCTAATATCATCATGTGACTGATCCTCTGCAGTGTACAGTATAGCTGTGCTTCCTAATATGATCAATGACTGATCCTCTGCAGTGTACACTATAGCTGTGCTTCCTAATATCATCATGTGACTGATCCTCTGCAGTGTACAGTATAGCTGTGCTTCCTAATATCATCATGTGACTGATCCTCTGCAGTGTACAGTATAGCTGTGCTTCCTAATATGAGCAATGACTGATCCTCTGCAGTGTACACTATAGCTGTGCTTCCTAATATCATCATGTGACTGATCCTCTGCAGTGTACAGTATAGCTGTGCTTCCTAATATGATCATGTGGCTGATCCTCTGCAGTGTACAGTATAGCTGTGCTTCCTAATATCATCATGTGGCTGATCCTCTGCAGTGTACAGTATAGCTGTGCTTCCTAATATGATCATGTGGCTGATCCTCTGCAGTGTACAGTATAGCTGTGCTTCCTAATATGATCATGTGACTGATCCTCTGCAGTGTACAGTATAGCTGTGCTTCCTAATATCATCATGTGACTGATCCTCTGCAGTGTACAGTATAGCTGTGCTTCCTAATATCATCATGTGGCTGATCCTCTGCAGTGTACAGTATAGCTGTGCTTCCTAATATCATCATGTGACTGATCCTCTGCAGTGTACAGTAGAGCTGTGCTTCCTAATATGATCATGTGGCTGATCCTCTGCAGTGTACAGTATAGCTGTGCTTCCTAATATGATCATATGACTGATCCTCTGCAGTGTACAGTATAGCTGTGCTTCCTAATATGATCATGTGACTGATCCTCTGCAGTGTACACTATAGCTGTGCTTCCTAATATCATCATGTGACCGATCCTCTGCAGTGTACAGTATAGCTGTGCTTCCTAATATGATCATGTGGCTGATCCTCTGCAGTGTACAGTATAGCTGTGCTTCCTAATATGATCATGTGGCTGATCCTCTGCAGTGTACAGTATAGCTGTGCTTCCTAATATGATCAATGACTGATCCTCTGCAGTGTACACTATAGCTGTGCTTCCTAATATCATCATGTGACTGATCCTCTGCAGTGTACAGTATAGCTGTGCTTCCTAATATCATCATGTGACTGATCCTCTGCAGTGTACAGTATAGCTGTGCTTCCTAATATGATCAATGACTGATCCTCTGCAGTGTACACTATAGCTGTGCTTCCTAATATCATCATGTGACTGATCCTCTGCAGTGTACAGTATAGCTGTGCTTCCTAATATCATCATGTGACTGATCCTCTGCAGTGTACAGTATAGCTGTGCTTCCTAATATGATCAATGACTGATCCTCTGCAGTGTACACTATAGCTGTGCTTCCTAATATCATCATGTGACTGATCCTCTGCAGTGTACAGTATAGCTGTGCTTCCTAATATCATCATGTGACTGATCCTCTGCAGTGTACACTATAGCTGTGCTTCCTAATATCATCATGTGACCGATCCTCTGCAGTGTACAGTATAGCTGTGCTTCCTAATATGATCATGTGGCTGATCCTCTGCAGTGTACAGTATAGCTGTGCTTCCTAATATGATCATGTGGCTGATCCTCTGCAGTGTACAGTATAGCTGTGCTTCCTAATATGATCAATGACTGATCCTCTGCAGTGTACACTATAGCTGTGCTTCCTAATATCATCATGTGACTGATCCTCTGCAGTGTACAGTATAGCTGTGCTTCCTAATATCATCATGTGACTGATCCTCTGCAGTGTACAGTATAGCTGTGCTTCCTAATATGATCAATGACTGATCCTCTGCAGTGTACACTATAGCTGTGCTTCCTAATATCATCATGTGACTGATCCTCTGCAGTGTACAGTATAGCTGTGCTTCCTAATATCATCATGTGACTGATCCTCTGCAGTGTACAGTATAGCTGTGCTTCCTAATATGATCAATGACTGATCCTCTGCAGTGTACACTATAGCTGTGCTTCCTAATATCATCATGTGACTGATCCTCTGCAGTGTACAGTATAGCTGTGCTTCCTAATATCATCATGTGACTGATCCTCTGCAGTGTACAGTATAGCTGTGCTTCCTAATATCATCATGTGACTGATCCTCTGCAGTGTACAGTATAGCTGTGCTTCCTTATATCATCATGTGACTGATCCTCTGCAGTGTACAGTATAGCTGTGCTTCCTAATATCATCATGTGACCGATCCTCTGCAGTGTACAGTATAGCTGTGCTTCCTAATATCATCATGTGACCGATCCTCTGCAGTGTACAGTATAGCTGTGCTTCCTAATATGATCATGTGCTTATTGAACGAATGCTTAGTATTGAGGACTATAACAATATCTTAACATATTATGCACATTATTATCATTGAATTAAGTGCCGCCTTTGTTTTGGCTGTAGCATGTACCTATATAATGCAAACTTTCAAGTAGACATTCTTTTCTGTGCGCAGATCACTGCCAAAGAAAAATAGCTCGGGATTTGTCTCCACCATCTCATTATAACAGATTAGAGCCTGTGAAAGCCAGCTAAGGGTTAGATGGTCACCCCCATGCCTTTCCTGAGGACCAGCCAAAAGATGTTCTTTTGTTATTAAAATCCTGACTTTAATGAGGTCACTGTGTGCATGGTAGATGGGACAAGAGCTTCATGAACCTTATTATTATAAGTGTAATGGGTAGTGCCAGCTGCCCAAACGGGAGAGTTGGTCTAACAAAATAAATGAAAAAACAAGTTTGAAATCTAAATTCACTTTTGCCTGGTATATTCAAAATACAGGCCTCACGCCGTCATCAGCGCCGGTTACCTGGGTGGAATCCGGCTATTCTGCTCGTTAGGAAAAGTGAGTTATAGACCAGATGAAGAAAACTCTTATTTTCTCTTTAATTTACATTTGAAAAGTGATAAATCTGTATATGTCTCCCTCTAATTACCGTATTATCTTCACTATTCGCACGATTTCATTGCTACAATGTGCAGGCTAAATAGCACAATGTGTGTAGTGCCTCCTAAACCTACAACAACAATTACACACAGTACTTGTAAAATATCATCAGATGTCCATTTATACAATAAATTACAGATAAATTATTTTATCAAAGATATTAATAAAATTACAGATTTCAAAGGTCATATGTCCTTAAGTGATATTCTGCAGAATGCTGTAATTCATTCTATTACAAACTGAATATTACTAAACAGTCAA